>WBMZ01004543.1:0-399601 GCA_013400975.1 Atrichornis clamosus | reverse complement strand
TTTTCCCCAATTCCAACAAACTAAAAGGTTTTGGGAAGCCTTTTAGTTCCTAAAAAAAAAAAAAAAAAAAGGCAAAAAACCCCTAAAAACAGGCAAAAGATTTGTTGGATAATCATGACCTTCAGTTTAGAAAATCAGCTACAGAGTATCCAAGAGCAGTGCCCAAAGTCTCCACACATATGCGCATGTCTGTAATTGGAGAACCATACACATACAGACCCTCTCCCATACTATCTCTCAATAGACATATACATGTTATGTGTATATGGTGTTGATACTCCCCAGTGACTTCCCTGCAACCTCCAACAGGCAAAGGGGTCTCTCACACCACTCCCTGGCCTATGAAGATGTTAATGATGTGACAAACAAAACGTGATTTTTTTGTAAGGAACATTCATAACACAAACAGGTTGTGGGGAGCAACTAATTAAGGTTCCTTTTGAGTTAACTCTATAATCAATATCTCAGCTCTCAGTGGAGAAATCTCTCCAGCATCACACCGACCTCGAACTCACACCCTGGAACTGCACAGCCGCTCTGCACTCTCTGCCAAGCCCTTTGTCTGTCCTTCCAGTGTTCTCAACTGCACTAACAGGATTTCTTACATGTGCTCTCCCACCTAGAATAGATGTTTGCGAGGCTGTGGCATGAAGGCAATGTCACTGGAAGGTTACTGACACGTTCGTCACGCAGACAATTTTACAGCGCTGAGGGTAAGAACTTGTAACGAGGATGTCATTAACAGGACCTCCATCTGCAAACCACAAACTATGACCACGTGCCTTTGCTCTACTTCTTTCCCACCCACAACAAATGTCATTCTCCCAAGCTGTACACTCTAGTTCAAGGACAACTGCAATTTTAACAAAAGGGTGAGGAATAGGGGCACAACTGCTTTGTGGGCAATGTATTTGTTCAGCTGTTCCAAGAAGTGCAACAGAGCTGGGGGGTGCAACACAAGTTGTGTGTGTGTCCCATTACTGACAGCTTCACACAAAGACATGAGTTAACCCAGCATGAGCAAGGAGCACTCGAGGACAACCATCACCTGATCTTCAACTTCTGTAGAGCAAACCTGGTTTGCAGCCTGTCCATCAGACACTCCTAACGACCTGGGCTAGCAGAAATGGAATGCACTGGACACTTTTTTAAATGTACACACAAACAAAAGTAAGAAGTACTTTCAATGCTGGTCACACTGGAAAGATGCAATGCAACTTGAGAAAAAAAACAAAAGAAAAAAGAAACACTCTTCTGTGGGAAGGCAGGAGTAAAGCAAGCCAGAGTAAAAAACCTGAAAGTCTGGAAGGAAAGTCAGGAATAGGCTAAGCTCAAAATGGTCTCTTTCTGGTTTACCTTCAAGGTGCATAAGATTAAAAAATCAAATAGAAATAAGGATATTTTCTTCAGAGGGCTGTGTTTTTTTGTTGTTCATCAAATTGCTCTCTTCATGGCTCTGAATTACTGCTCAGCATCTGAGCCATAACTCTTCTGTGCAAGTTCTCACTCAAAATACAACACATCCTTTGCCTGTATCTCACCCTGCCATGGGCTTCCCAGGCACAGGAGCCTGTACAGCATACACATGTAAGTTCTAAAATTCTGCTTTGGTGTGTACCACAGTCTGTGTGTACAGTTCTGTACACATCAAGCCTAGCAAGGTTTCTCTAAAAACACCTCAAGTCCTATGCAGAATCCATCCAAGGGGTCATGTTCCAAGAAAGCACAACATTCAGTGACAGGATTAGGCCTTACACAAAGTTAAATGCATTTATTCTTAAATGTAAGCTGATACTGCCTTTTTGTAAGGTCTCACACTTGCTCAGGCAGCAGGAGATCCCTACTCCATATCCTCTTCCATGCAAATGGGTCTGGAGCCAATCTCCCATTTCTCTTGAGAACCTCTTCCCATTCGCTTATGAACTCTCCTGAGGCAGGACTGCTTTGCATTTCTTTACTGAAACCATGTGGAAAAGACTCCAAGAAACAAGGGCCAAAGACAGAAAGCAAGATGATTGCAACACACATCATTCAACACATTGCTGGCTAAATTACCTTAACTCAAAAAATTGTAATTAAGTAAGCAGGTTATAGAAAAGCTCAGTGTGAAGATTCTAAGGCAAACATGCGTGTGGTAATATATTCAAAGGGCACGAAATAAATCACATGGCAAAACCTCCAAGCTTTTAAACAGAATGGAAAGGGATTCTGCTCTTCAATACCAGCTCCTTACATATATTCTGTCCAAAGACTTCATCAAAAAGGACTTAATATCCTTTCCTGTTTTAACTGGATAAATTCTGCACAGACTGACATTATAAGATAGATACTATGTTTTTACTGTCTGATATCTTCTGATAACAGCTGCCTTAAAAGAAGAGGAACATTTCTCAAACATTCCTAGTCTTCACACAGGGAGCCTCATGTGACGGAAAAGCCTGAACAAGCCCTTATGTTTTCATTTGTTGCTTTTCTTCTATCGTCCTTTTTGTACACCAGCTGACACTGAAAAGTCTAGGAAGTATTTACTTTTCAAATCCCTGTAAAGAGAAATTATGAGAAAGTTATAGTGAAAGAGGAAAGTCATCTTGCCCCTTTAAAAAAAGGTCCCAGCTCTAGCATCAGATGCAAATTGGTTAAGCAGCAACAGAAGTCCCTGAAGAACTGATTATATTAGGAAAATGGGACTTGCATTAATAAATCAGTTTACTATCTCTTTTCAAATGTCCTTGATAAAACACAAGACTGCGAGACTTCGAAATCAGTCATGCTTTTCATACTTTATATCCTTAGCTAATATATATTACCTTTAACACACTACTAGTTTGCATTATAAAATAGCAGTTGCTTCTGTCAAATTTTAAAACATTTTTGATCAACAAGTGTTTTAAGTAATCAATAGTGAAAGACAAAGAATTAACTCTATAAATGGAAAAACCCCATAAGATTAGAAGCACTCTCAGGTGAAGAACCTTCTTAAACTGTAGATAAGACACATGAAGGGATGGTAAAAGGGAATATACTATTTCAAAGACATATGGGACCCTAGACAGCAAATGTTACAAATCTGGCAGTCTACAAGCTTAACCTTGGAGTTTACTGTATCACTGTGTGTCTGAAACTATTATTTTACAGTACTTCCCAAAAAAGTCTAAGCCCTCTCAAGCAAGAACTTCCACCTTGACAACAAATACTTCTGTGCTACAAACTGAAATTGTCACAGTAAAACAAACCATAAGCAGATTGAAGTGGTGGGCAATTTAATAAGTGAGCTCGAAAGCAGCATGAAACAGAAGTGCTTCCAACAAACATTTATTTCCTAAATAGATGAAAACCACTTTTAAAATAAGGCTAATTTATCTTTAAAGGCATCTATATTTTTGTGTAGAAATTTATCCTGCTTTTTAACAGCAGCTATCTCCACAAGTCAGAGTACAGACACGACTTTAATGCTTGCTAGTAAAATCCAGCTGAAATGGGTAGAGAAAACCACAGAGATGTGGTCACACAGAGCCAGACCAGAATCCTCCAGGTGCATGACCAAGAGGAACACGGGGGCCAAAGCAGCCTGTGCTACACAGCACTCAGAATAAATTCACATGCACTGTAATGAGTCTCCAAGCGACAGGTTTTACACCAGTCTGGAGGACAGAGGAAGCTACTGCATTGTGCTGCTTCTAACTTTACTAACATTTGGATGGAGTAGAAGAAAAACAACTTTCAAGTTTGCTCTATGTTTACTAGCATCAAATCTTTAAAAAGCAAACAAAAAACCAACAGCATTGGTAACTTGGATCTCGAAAAGTTCTCTTCTCCTGAAAGTAAACAGGAAGATAAGATGCATTTATCTCCAAAAGACTGGCTTATGACTGAGCTATGAGAAGTGGACTTGAAACCAACCAATACTTAAGTCTTTTCAACTAACAAAATCCAAGTTTTGGCATTCTGATGATACTACTGTCTAAATTTGTAGCCTTTGTCCATTTTATTTTTATCTGTAAACCCATTTCTAATATTTAATGCTGGCATGTGCTTTAACACAAAAGTTAAAGCTTTCCTTTGACTACGTTTTCCTCAAAGTAAGAAGAGCAAACAGTTTGGATATTATCTTTGTATAATGAGAGTAGAGTAGTTTGTGTTGGCAAAGGCAAAATGCTCTCTTTCTACTTACTGCTTCCTTTGAGACTTCTAAACTAATTCCTTTTAACAAGTGTCTTAACAGTGCCTCTGTGTTACACCACACCCACACAGCATTCACCTATACTGATAGGCTTTTCAATAATTTCGTATTTCATTTTTCCAAGTTTTCTGAGCATTTTCACAGCCTGCCTACTCCATACAATATTTCCAAATAATAAGGAAAGCATGCCCCAAAGTTTGGCAGTCTTACATTAATAATTACTTAATAGTGTAAGTTACTTAATATGAGGGGGAGATTTATTTGGCAACTTCCTACATCATTTACCCAAAATAAGCTGAACATCAGGAGTTGGACTCGATTATCCTTGTGGGGCCCTTCCAACCCAGGATATTCTATAGCTGCACAGACATTTACCAGGAAGAAAAGAACCAAGAGAATAAATTAATTTTTCAACAGATAAAGCAAGGAGGGATCAGTTGAATGAACAAATACATAACCTGCAAGTAAACAAAATCTTGTACTTGAAGAAATTAATTGAGTAGAATCTAAGTCTGATATAAACCTGACTTGACATGGAAGCTTTTTCAAGAAAAAGCAACACAGGGGCTAAAACTGTAAAGCTATTCCACATTAAGGGGGGGGGGGGAAGTTGAGCTTTTGTGCTTGCTATTTGCACCATTTCAGCACTTGAGAGCTCCAGCTTTGAACCAAGAGCTGCTGTGCCACTGCCCCAGTCACACCAATCTGAGCAGGGGGTACCGCGAAACCGAACGGACTGGGAGAGCAGGGACTGGAGAGCAGGGGCACCCAGCAAGCACTGCAGGATTGTCTCAGCACTGCCAACCTGCCCCGTGCACCCACTACCACTTCAGCATTTCAGTAGGTAACCAAATGTTTTCCATCAAGAACGGGCTTGCACTAAAACACCAGATTACATTTTTATCATATTACACCATGCTTCTAATAAAAGACGGTTCCGATTAGAAACAGTTGGCTCGTAGAAAAAAAATGCCCCACTAAGCTGTGGACAAAAACATACCAGTAAATCTTGTTTAATATAAAAAGCAGGTCTCATTTAACAGGATCACAGAGATTCTGAGGTCTGACTGCAAATATGCAAGCAGTCATGTTGTAAAAGCTCTTGCAGATGATAAACAGTGTACTGCATCTAAGGCAAGTCACAAATAAAATACTAATACTGAAAAACTAGATAAGCGATACGGCATTAAGTGAAGAATTACAGTTTGGATTCATTCATTGATAGCATTTATTTATCAAAATAAAGTATCAACAGATAACCTCATGTCTGCATCTTGCTCTCTACAGGCTGAGCATGCCAAAACTCATCCTGTGCACAGCTGCAAACATTTGCAATGACCACAAGAGAATAATAAAGAGAAAAAGGAAATCCCAGGAAAAATAAAAAACGTACATTTATCTAGAGTTTTTCCATCTAGTCTTAAAAATGCAAACCCATGATCAGAATAAAAAGAAAAAGGTTGAATTATATTATATCCTCCATTATGTTAGTGGATAAAATGATGACTTTTTTCAATTCGGGTTATAACTGAATAAACAAAACTCCAGCAATACATCACATTAGAGCTTGGAAAGGATTGATGCTTCATTTTGATGGTTAAAGTAATCCTGCTATGGGCACTAACAAGTTTGCAATTCAACTGGTAGTTTTAAGCCTCTACCCAAGGATGATTTCTGTTAGATTGGTACACCTAAATATATTTTAGTTCAGTGACCAAAACCAAAAATTAAAAATTAAAGCAATAGAGATTCCTTTTTCTACATAGAGCAGAAAAGAACCTGGAATTTCCTTGGAGACAAACCAAAGTATGCTTTTAATTATTTCACCTTTGAAATTAACCTTGTCTCCTTAAAGTCTTCTAATTCTGGACAAACATTCATTTAAGTTTTTTTAAAAATGGTTTGTTTGAAACTGTCAAAACCTTTTAGCACTTCCCAAAGAAAGTCTGCAGTGATGAAACTAAATGTTGAAACATTATGTTGAAACTCTTCAATTGCATGAACTAATACACTAACTGCAAAGTTTCTTATATGTTGCTCTTATATGTGCAAAACAATACAGAGGATGGATCACTAGGCAGGAACTGGTACAATGTTTCTGAACTCCTAAAAAATGTATTTCCAACTAATTTAGACACGTCCATAGGAGTCATGCAATTAAGACACTTTCCGGGCAAAAGTCCAAGGCAGGTACTAAACACACCGAGGAACAAGAATGGAACCTGCCCTGTCCCAGGCACACCTAAAACCCTGCCCACCCACAAACCTTCTGCAACCAGGAGCTCTGCAGTACATAGGAAGTTCATTTATCATTAACTTTACAGATCCAGCCTGTGGATGTAAGTGGGTTTGTCCTCTACCCTGAAGTGCCACCACCCCTTTCCTCCATATCAAGCTTAAGTGAGACACAGGAAAAGAAAAGCAGAAACAGAAGGACTGGAAGGTGCCATGCACCTTGAATGGCTTCTGAAATGCACTCAAATAAAATATTAACTGATTCCTATGATGGAATTACAAAAAATAACATACATGTGTGAACTCCTGTTATTCCTAACTATACTGCATGCTCTGAGCAACACAGACTGTGATGTATTGGAATCATTTAAGAGACACCACAGGTCATCATTAGACTTCAGAATCTCCTAGCAAATGTTTTTTAAATGTATTAAATCACAATTCTTAATCTAGTACAATTCCTTTTTCCACATTAATGATGACACATTTTCCCCTCCCCCACAACCACTGCAGCCACTGGCAAGCAAAAGATACTCCTGAAACCCTGGAAGAGCACTTTTTCCATATGCCATTAAGGAAATACTTTGTCCATGCTTTCCATATTGAAAAATTACTTCTAGGATGACACAACACAGAGAAAATTCATCCTGAAACACATTTTCAAGACGTCTGGAGCCCACAGAAGGTCATGACAAGATATCCAGTTGAAGCATGAACTGCAAAAATATAACAGTTATGAAATTTTATACTAAACCTAAGTTATGCTCTGAAAAACCTGTAGAAAAAACCCATGTCTGGAACATTAGGAAAGAAAAATGATTTCAAGGTCCAGTATAAGATACTAAAAAGTCACAAAGTTCACAAAATACAGACTGTTACTTCCCCCTACCTTGCTATAAAATAGCACTGGATTTCTCACCTCACTGATTTTGCTGTCTACTGAAGATTATTCCTTTTCATGGATCTTGTACTCAGTTTACACTCTCAGGTCAAAACCCAGAAGAGAAACAGAACGACTTAACCTGTCATAACTTATCACATCAGAACACTCTCAACCCATAAATACTTTGCTCTCCTGAAGAGCATAAAGGTATAGAGGTGTTGCATGAACATGAACTACAGCAGTAGGGTTTGCAGAGAAGACCCTCAAAGCAAAGCTCACTCCAGCCACCTTCTCTGAGGTTCTGTGTGCCCAAATTTACTCTTCCTTCATTCACAGCACTGGGTATAGAGACCGAACAGCCAAGAAACTCTCAGAGATGGATGTGACTCATTCCAAAGAACAGCTTGCAACTCCACATCAAGAAACCCTGGAAATCCTGAGCTGCCTCAATCGTCCTGGCTCTCAGCTCAACAGGAACCCAGGAGGTGTCAAAGGAATGTTGTGCTTCTATCAAGAACAGGAAATCTTTCTCCAGTCAATCCCAAAACCTTTAATTCACCCCTAGTACTCAAGAAAGAAGATAAAAAGCTACATCAATTTTTGCAACCTGTATATGGGTTGCAAATGAAGAAGGGGCCCAGCTTGGCATATGAGAGGAGGCAGAGGAAAACAAGATCCATGACAACAGGTTGGTTTTTTCCCCACACAATCACATAACCAATTTACTCATGAAAAGGCTAACCAACACACATGATCCTCCCAACAAAAAAGACTCTTGGGTACATTAGAAAAGCTGGTCACCAGTGACACCCAAGTATCGAATTGATCCACCTGACAGCCACTGAAAAATGGCACACAAACCTACAGAAAACAAAGTTCAGGTACAGAAAATACAACAAATAGTTTTCTTTAAATCCCTTTCATTGCTATAATTAAGTTCTCATTTTGGAAGTGCAGTAGTTATACAGCCACTTACTTCAGCTCAGCTGAAGAGCCATTAATTTGAACACTGGCAATTATCTGCCATCTCGAATGAGCTAATTCAGTGTTATACAAGTTATACTAAAGGAAAAAAGTGCATTCACACAGAAAGACACAGTTAAAATCTACTTGTCAACCTAATCAAGCTAAATTCTAAAGTGGCGTAGGAAGAGCTTTTAATCATGACTTGCAGGCAGTGCTGTGTTCTCCTGTAGAAGAGGCAGCAAGAACAATTCAAATACCCAAAAGGCACAGAGCAAAAGACTGCAGCCTACTGTGATTAAAAAATGACTAAGAGACTTTTTCTTTCTTTGGTATGTTGCTCATATACTTTATGGAAAGGACTCCATCTTATTTTTCTATTTTGAATTTTTATTTTAAAATGCATGTAATCCTTAGATACACCAAAATATGAAGTCTCACTCATAGCACACCTACTGACTTAGGGAAAATCAAAAATCTGCCAGTGTTTCAAGGACATAAAGAGAACAGCATACAGGTGCTACTTCACAGCTCATGGACGTGGTGCCCATCATTTGTGGAAAGAAGAGAAAGAGAGGGGCTCTCAGCAGTCAAGTGAAGTCCAATTCAGTATTAACATGGACAAAAACTTCCTGACAATAAGGTCTACATTGTTGTTTTACAGATTACTCAACAGATTTACAATGTATTTAAAACTAAACCAGAAAAGGCAATTACAGAAACAAATAATACTGGGATTAGCAGTTATGTTAAACTAACTGAGCTCTTCAGATTTTTCATTTCATGCCTGTAATTTTACTGTACAATTAAGAGGACACAGCTTCAGACAAGTAGCTTTTTAAAACCACAATTAAGTATTTACCTGCTCTTACTATCTAAATAAGGTATCAATTACCTTATTTTCTAAGTATCAAGTTTGCTTAAGTGAAGAATGCAAATTTCAAGGCAACAAATGTAACACTGGAAGAATTTTGACTGCAACCATAATCTGATTGCCATGTCACTGATCAAACCCATTTCCCAGCTCCAGTTGTATGACATGTACTTAGATGACTCCTAAAAAGTTTGACAGAGCTGTTAAAACCTCAAAAGACAGGCATCACCTGATCTCCCCAACCTCTTGCGTGTTTTGGTCTCCTTATGCTTTGAAAGTTCTTTTGTATGATCTGTGCAGGCTGATGCTGAAAGCACAACTCTGCCACCTTTCTCATCCCTCTGTCTTAGCTGGCAAAAACGCACATCCACATAAAAAAAAAATCCCCCAAAACTAAGCAGTCAGATCAACAAACTGAACTGTGGCTGCAAGCACAAGACTCGTAGGAAGATACTCTTTAGTACCTCTTCTGCACCTGCGCTTTTGCTGATTGAGGTAAATTCTCCTGGGATTGTAAATTCAACATCAACACCTTCCTCTATAAAAAGCCTACTTATTGGAAACCCAGCACACATTTAAAGCCTGTTCTGAACAAGGCAGTTCCTTTCACCCTTTCTATTTTGGTCGTATTTTCGAAACATCTTCTCCTCTTTTCGGGGACTATTTTAATTTGTCTGCTTTCTTTCGTTTTGGCAGACAGGACAGAACACTAGGTGAGACCTCAACTGATCTGCACTGAGCACAGGGCTGACATAATTTGTGTGTCACGTTCTCTCTTATAAACACAAAATGAGATGGCCTGAAAATGCTGCATCAATTAAAAAATAAAAGCTAGGAGCATGATTATGCTATCATATCCCACTGTAGTATCACCCACCTGTCTCTTATTGATTTCAACTATCGTATTTTTCCTTCGTGAACTTGCCACTTTATAGTTTTGTATACTGAAATTAATGAATTCAAACCACCCCAACACCCTGTAATCTTTATAATGCTAGAAATCTCTGCCCCCAGTTTCCTGAAGCAGAACTTTATTGAAGAACAAACTTCGACTAGGAAATGCATGTGAAATAAAAGCCTGCCTGGACAGCAGAATAGGTTGGGCTGCATTTAAAAATAAATACTGGTGCACAATAAAACAGCATCTTAGAGCATTTTTTTTTAAAGATTTGTAGGCAAATAAATAAATGAAACAGGAGCAAGACTTGGCTAACATCATATTCGAGGACATTACAAACTATGCTCCATGCACTGAAGTTGATTAATGCTGTACTTGCACACACATCTTCCCCAGGAACATTTGTTTTAACACTCATGTCCCTTGGCGCACATCTCACATTAACAAGACAAAGTTGTTTCTTACGCAGCTCTGTGCTTGCATGCTGCTCCTGCAGGGCATCACTGAAAGCTTTAAGTGAATTTCTAATCCAGTGGTCACAACCTGTATTTTGTAAACCTATAAAGACATAATGATTGACTTTAATGGGACTACCTGCGATACACAAACGTGTGATGGGAAAAAGCCTCTGGTGGCATGTGACAGTACATTACAGATCTTTTGCTTTGAAAGATAAACTGCACATACACACATGTTAAACTCACGTATACTCCCATTACACTCAGCTACACACTCATTTCACTGTGATAACTTTCCTCCATGCCACAAAATTCAAGGTTTTAGTTCTGCTTTAACAGCAGGTATGACTTCTTCATACAACAGTTAGACATGCACACACTAGACACACACATATATACCTGCTCTTCTTAAAGACCAATTTATCAATGTGCTCACCAAACAGATTCTCTTGAAGAGAAGATTAGCATGTGCTTTCAGAAACAAGTGCCTGGATTTCAGAAGAACACGCCCTTTCAGGAAAGTATTATGAATATCTGCATCTACAGAGCATTCACTGAAAAGTTTCTTTATTTTTAGAGAGAGGGATGAGTAGTGAAACAAAATAAAAAAAAAAACAAGTTAAAGAAGCAGCATATCAGCGGTAGCTAAAGAGCCTTGAAAACACACCAGTGCTTTCCCTTCCAATGAAAAACTGCTGCATGCTGCCTAAACGAGACACACTTCCTCTTCGGTGTCCCCCTGCAGCCGGCGGGTCACGGCGCGGTTTGCGCTTCCCCAGCGCGCTCCTGCGAGCGGCACCGCGGAACCCGCCCGGGTCGGCTTCCCACGGACACCTCCGGGGCTCCCTGCCCTGCCCAAACCTCCAGGAGTCGCGGAAAAGGGAGCCCGAATCCCGAGGGCCTTCTCCCGAATCGTTCCTTATGCTATGTATCACTGGCACGGCGTTCTCTCCACCGCCTGGCAGCTGCTGAACGAAAAGAAGCGTTTCCAAAGCGGATTTGGTTCAGGTTTGACACTGAAAACTGCCTTATAAGGTATAAAAGCCCGAAAGCAGGAAGAGGCTTTGACAAAACTAAGGAAGTTCCTCTGCGCCTGCTCCATGGAGGGGGAGGGGTTTTTTCCACCACACAGAGAAGTAACACAGAATAAATGACATTATCCTCACATTAAAAAATAAATAAATATACAGGAGCCTCCCCCAGACGGCGCCGTGCAGACCGGCGACTCCCCTGAGCCAGGGCATCCCAGGGGTTCTGGGCAGCGGCGGGAGCCTTGTCCCCGCTCGCCACCCCCGGCTCCGGCAGCCGCACAAGGTCCCGCACCCCGGCCCGGGACCGAAGGGGGCGGCCCCGGGCGGCCCAAGGAAAGAGAGCGACGCTGGCCGGGACACCGCTCCCGCCGGGCGGAGAGCGAGGGGCGCGGAGGGGAAGGCGGCTGGATGCTCCCCCCAGCCCACCCCAGCCCGGCCCGGCTCGGCTCATCCCTCCCGCCACCGGCCCCGCGGCGGCTCGGGCGCGGCTCCCCGGCCCGGCAGCGCGACCCCCGCCGCCATCTGCAGCAGCATCGGCGGCGGAACCCGCCCGGCCCCGCCCCGGCGGCCCCGAGCTGTCAGCGGCCGTGGCTCACCCCGTGCCGCAGTCCACCACGCAGGCCGGGAGCCGCCCTGCCATGCTGGTCAGTAGCGGCGGTGCTGGGGACGGCGGGCAGCCCTGGGCTCCGGCGGGGCTCGGCGGGCTGCGCTCGGCGGCACCGAGGGACTTCCGCAGGGCGGGCGCTGAATCCGCCCCCGCCCGCTCGCTCGCTCCCCGGCGAGCCCAAGATGGCTGACCCGCCCCACCCCCGTGACGCGCGGTGGCGCGGCCTCGCCCCGGCGGGCGGAGCGGCGAGAGCGCCCTCAGGGCGGCGGGAGCGGCGGAGGAATGCTGAATCACAGATTATCACGGGAGCCCGCTGGATATCACAGGATATCACAGGGGCAGTCCGGTTGGAAAAGACCTCCGAGGTCATCGACTCCGACCTGTGACCGAACACCACCTTGTCAAAGGGACCATGGCAACAAATGCCACGTCCAGGCTTTCCTTAAACACCTCCGGGGACGGTGACTCCACCACCTCCCTGGGCAGCCCATCCCAGTCACAGAATCACAGATCAGTTGGGGCTGGAAGGGACCTCTGGGGATCATCCCATCCAACCGCCCTGCCCAGGCAGGGTCCCCTCTAGCAGTGACACAGGAATGCACCCAGGCGGGTTTGGAATGTCTCCAGAGTGGGAGACTCCACGACCTTCCTGAGCAGCTGTTCCAGTTCTCTGCCACCGTCAATGCAATAAAGTTCTTCCTTGACGTGAAACTTCTTGTGTTTTGGTTTATGGCCATTGTTCCTCATCCTGTCGCAGTGCACTACTGAGAGGAGTCTGGCACCATCCTCTTGGCACCCACCTTTGAGATATTTATATGGATTAATGAGATCCTCTCTTCTCCAGACTAAACAGGCCCAGCTCCCGCAGTCTCTCCTCATAAGAGAGATGCTCCAGACCCTCATCATCTTTGTGGCCTCCACTGGACCCTCTCCAGTAGCTCTTTGTCTTTCTTGTACTGAGAAGCCCAGAACTTCAACCCCCCATTTCATGCTCCCCGTCCTTTCAAAACCTGAAGCCTGAGGCTGGGTGGTGCAGTACTGTCCCCATCCACCTTTAGAAGGATTTTTGGTCCCAAAGAGGGCAAGGGACAATGCACTGTTGAAGTCTGGTGTTCAGTGGACAAATATAGTCTGTACTCTTCTCTTCCTCTCTCTTTCCACCTTTCACAACCCTTCAGGCTTTGAAGGACAGTGCTGTGCCCACCAGATCTGGCCCAGTCTTTGTGCTGTGGTGTTCTGCAGCCACACACCACTTTTTGTTTGTTTTCAAAGTATTTTAATAGTTTTTATATTGGAGCTTTCAGTTTTTTTCAATCCTTTGCTTGCTGCTCCTGCCTTGGCAATGTGACGATGTGAGCTTCATGGCATAATCGGATGTCAAGCTGTGAACAAATTTGGTAGTCCATCAAGAGGAGTAATTGTCATTTTCGGGGCTCAGTGGGCATTAATGGACCTTAATGGCTCTAATCAGCCTCACCAGGGGCCTCCACTCCACAGTGCCTGTCCCATGGGAAAAAGGAGACCCATTTAAGCTCAGCTCTGGCCTCTCGGTTTTTGTCTGAGCTATGCTGTAGGTCTGTGCTGTCCTAGCCTTGCTTGCTGCCTTGATATTAGACTTGCCTTGCCCCTCTGGGCCTCCAGCACTGGTCCTAGACCTGGTCTGACATGCTGGCTTCTCCTGCAGCCGTGTAGCTGCAGGTGGCCCTGTGTCCCTTAGGAGCAACTGGCCCTCCAAGTATCCTCACAGTGGTCTTGCTTCCTTCTTCAAGCACTGGTTCTCCTCACCTGGTTTAAGCTATCTCTAGTTAATAGGCTCTTTGCCCAAGTTCACTGGAGGGATAGACTAGAGTCAGTGCCAGTGCAAGAGAAGGACTAGGTACAAGTCCTTCAGGATGACATAGGAGGGAGCAAAACCATCCCTTTTCATAGCAGCAGCCAGGCAGTTCATCTGGGAAGTTCAAGTCACCATCTGGCTTCAGTGGGCTGCCAGATCTTCCTGAGGAACATAAGCAAGGAAAGGAGATAGTGAGAATATTAACATTTTTATTTTAATGTCAAAGCAAATTATGAACAGAACATTATGAGATACTTTACAGATAATGAAAGGGATTTCTGCAGGATATTGTGTAGCTTGTGAACTGTGCTGTGCTAGAATATTAAAGATGAATATCGCTGAAAGCTTTTCAGAGAAAGTGCAAATAGCCCTTTCTTATGTATGTACCTTTGTGTGTGTATAGGTAAATATTTATCTAAAATAAATACAGCCAGTATATAAAGTAGCATGTGGACTTTTCACTTTCCTCTTGGTTTTATTACCTGGTAGTCAGGGTTATACAAGCAGCATGTTCAGCTGCTGTGTCTGGCAGATGAAATAATGGAATGAGAGAGCAGCTTAGGGCTCCAGCTGCAAGAGTTCAAGTATCCTCCCGGACGAGCATAAGACTAGGTCCAAAAACCTGAGGCATGTGGGAAGGATGGAGCTGGCAGGTCCTGCCCTGGCTGTACAGCCCATAGAGCTGGCACACAGGGGATCAGCACCACCGAGTTAATTTACCCAGCTGTAGTGAGATGTAAACAGACTAATCGTTAGTGTTCCATAGCTGACTGGTCTTTATTATATAATATTCCAAATAATGCTCCTGATTAGTCTAGCTAAGCCTTAATAGCAAAGCCAAAGGACAGGTAGTAGAATGGCTGTAAAAGTGTGCTGGAGACTTTCTGCTAGAAGAAGCATCATTTCACTATAAAACTTTAAATCACACCCAAAAGCACTTACTGTAATGCACTCTACAGAAAATATCCCATAGCTGGACTTATCTTTTCCTCCTTGTGAGTGCAAGTGTTTTCTGGGAAATGGTAGGACACTGAGCAGAACAAAACAAACTGCAGTTCATAGGTAAGTGAAACAACTCTGTCAAGCAACTCTGCTGCAATCTCTTGCTATCCGTTTGTGTTTCTCCTGAGTCTGCGTGAAGAATAACATTGAAAAAGAGCAGTGCTGGTGCATTTTAGCTTCCTGAATTACAGTGGAATTTACATTTGAGGACCAAAAAGCGTAGGATTTCTCCAGATATCAAGGTGCCAAGTCAATGACAGTTTTGCAAGGGAAGGAGTTGAAAGAGCAAACTCCCTGGCCATGAGATCTTGCGTTTCATTTTATGGTCTTGCCAGATGCAGTTCTTCAGGTGCCTGTGGACTCAGGCACCAATCCAAAAAAATAAAGGGGCAAGATTTCTCTTTAAGCAATATTATTTCACATTGTTGTACCATAAATACAAGTTTGATATATTACTCATCCAAATTCAAATAGATCAATCTGAATTTCCATACTGGTTCCTGTATAGACCCTTTGTAGTTTTGTGCATTAGCATCTAGACTATCTTGGTGGATATTTTTAGCATAGAAGTCTTGTGCTTAAATTACAAAATTGAGCTTATAATGCTAAAATTCAGCTAGATCCAGCAGGATTGCTGTGCTGACTGGTATATTTCAAGACTTTCTTTCATGGAAATGTTTTCCAACCCCTACTTATTTCTTCAGTACAGGAACAGAAGAAAAAAACCTACGGTCTGTTTTTGTGGTGTAATTTTCTGAATCTTTTCATCCTTATTTGGTCAGAAGCCAGTTTCCAAGTTATGAAAAGCTTTTCATTGTTTCAGGGTGAACCAGAAATCAAATTTTTAGTGTGTAGAGGCAATGTCTTAGTGTGTTCTCAAACTTACCAAGGGAATGGAAGTGAATAAAAGCCTGAATTGCCTTTATCTGGTACCATCTCTGGGAGTGTTCAAAAGTCATATGGATGTGGCACTTGGGCACATGGTTTAGTGGTGAGCACGGTGGTACAGGGCTAACTCCATGCTCTTAGGGGTCTTTTCTAACCTTAATGATTCTATGAAATCCAGCACATATAATCTAGCAACACCAACCCTCTAAAATGCATCAAGTCCAGCTTTTGTAAGCACCGTTGGATTGCAGGTGATCTTTTCCTAAATATCCATGATAACAGAAGTAATTACCATTGCAGAGCATCCTCCTTCTGTTGCCATCTGCCTCCAGGCAGTTTACAATGTAAACAAAAAACAAGGGGATGCAGATGAATACAAATGAATAAGGAATAAGGGGATTAAGAAGGAAAGTATTTCTCTTAGTCAACAGGTAAACACAGATGCAGTCTAACAGTCTGATTCGGATGGAGGGAATTTGCAGACAGCTTTCTGCAATTTTTATACAAATAAGTTGTAGAGCTCCAGAGTTTTCCAAGATGCAGGTATGATTTACCAGCTCCAGCAATACCAAGTATTAAAATTTCACACAAGTACCTCAGCCTGAAGAAGTGTGTACCTAGACAAAAGCATTGCAAATCCCTTGCTAAGCTATGTGGGAAGCTTTTCAGCATCCTGCTCATTCTGGATCGTTTTCATGCAGTTAATGGCCTGCCCTCGAACATGCAGAAGGAACAACGCTGTGAATCCATATATAGATCCAGGCCTGGGAAGCACAGTAAAGTGCAAGGAACAAGAGAAAAAAACCCAAAACCAAAAGGAGGTAGAAGTTCCAGGGGTGAAAGAATTTTGGAAATGCCCAAGAGGGCTGAGAATCTGATCTTGCCCAGATCAGCATGTTGCCACTCAGGTTGGTATAAACTGAATTTAAAAAGCATGTTAATATCTAGCACATCACACTGAAGAGCCCTTAAGCCCAGGTAAATATGACAATAAAAGCTAGAGAAACAACCAAGGGAAATAAAGTCTAGGTTATCCATTAAACAACATTCCTTTAATGTAAGTATTTATTATAAAGTACATTGCTTAATCACTTATCCATCATGTTCTGAGTATTTTAATATAAATAATTTTCCAACAGTTGGTGGAATACTACAGAGAGCTAAACAAACAAAAAAAAGTTTTATCTACCCAGATATAAGATGTGTAGATTTCTTCCAAGAAGGGCCACAAGCAAGATTACAGTGTAATTGGTTGATTTTGGCATAGCTATAGCAACAGCCATATGGAAGGCATGTAATTTCATGGAGCTGCACATGGTGAAGTCATGGCAAATTACCAATTACTCATTTGATGTGGCTGCTCTCCAAGAGTTCAACTTAGATCAACTAAAACCATTAACATTCAAAATATAATTAGTCCAAGCATATCTTTTTTTTCTAAATAAGGCTATGGGTTAAAACCCAACTATATTTCACTGTACACTGAAACAAGGTGCGTAAGGAGAGAGAGAAAGTTCTAATTTGGGGCTTGTTTATATCCTTGGCCTATTATGATGATAACATCACTATTGCCCATTTTATTTGATAGGAATAACAGCATATCATGTATCAAAAGATAAACCTAGAAAAAGAATTTGACTGAAATTGATGCCTCAAATAAGTACTTGATGTTCTGGTCTGAGGCAAAATCTGCAAAAGTCTTGCAGTTGAGGGAAATACTGCATTCCTATTTACAGCTTGCTTTTCCATTCAAAATTGGTTTTCTTTATGCTGCTTTCCTGTGGTTTCTCCTAACAAATACATCTTATTCCTCTACAAAGCCTCTGTAAGTGAATTAGCAGAAGGATGGCAGCAGATACAAACAGCAAAGCAGGATACAAACAACTATCCTTGAGTTGTGTCTATACTGCACAGGCTCCACAGGTCACACCTGGGAGCCAAGGAATAGTAGGAGTAGTCCATAGTTTGGCCATGATCAGAAAACCTGTGCTCTCTCATGTAATAGAAACACTATTACATGTTCTCAGTTGTACCTATTTACTTCCTTGGCTGCAACAAATGTGTGTTGCTGCCTTTTTCACATGACTTACACACTTCAACAGAACTGAGAACCTGAATCAGTCACAGCTGCAAGTACCTGACCTGCCTTAGTGGTGGTACTTTAGGCATCAACTTCCATGTTCACCATGTCATGAACCTTAATTTGAGTAAAACCCATGATAACTCTCAAGGTTATGTCAAATCATAATTTTTAATTTAGTGATCTTTTATTTTTAATTCGAAGATGTCATCCATGTGCTAAATAAAACCAGTATGTCACTAGTTTGCAGTTTAGCAGCTCTTTAACAGGTATGTGAGGTTTCCAGCAGAGCACAGAAGCTCACGGGGGTAAAACCAAGCCTTAAAACATGTCAAGTATAACAGCAAGAAAAGCTGGATTGTCAATGCTTGGAACAGAACCAAGTGGGTCATTTCACAAAAGAAGTAGCATGAAGAGTCATGGAGAGTGCCATGGCATCATGGGGTTTTTAGCTATCCAACCATTTGAAACTGCAAGTAATTGAGTGTGTGGCAGGTAAACAAATGGGTTTCTATTCTGAGACACTTTTCTGCTTTAACAGATGTTTACCAACTTTTGAGAGGGCTTGGCTGCTAATATTTGACCTCTTGTTCCAAATGGCTTTTTATAAGAGGATTGTTTAGAAACGCTCGTGTTATACGTGTTTGGGTTTCTCCTTGGTTTGTGACTTTTGATAAAAATATATTCTCTTTCGTTGATCCAAATTGTTGACTCCTGAGATTAGCTTTCAGAAGACAATAGATGGTATAAGGTTATTATATTACATCTATGGTCATTGTGCTATATTACTCTTATTGTATTTACTTCAAGATAATGCAGGGAGGAGAGGAGGACTGGGAGGAGAATTTAGAACTCACATAGGTGCTGCTTGAAAATGGAACCAGCCTTTCCAGCCAGCTGCATATTATAGCATCCACAGTTCTATTGCAGAACCATGAATAAACGCTCTCTAATTGTCTCTAGAAAGAATGAGACATAACTAAAAATACTCCCTCTGATGGGTTAAATAAATTGGCTGCCTTCTTTCTAGCAGGACAGGGAATGTTCTCACTCACAGAATAGGGAACATTCTCTACACCAGAGCTGGGGGAAGGCAATGAACAGCTTGTGCAGTATCTTTTTTAATTATCACAACTATCTGCTGTCCAAGGTTCTTATTAAGATGTATGATTTATTTAGAAACAATAAACAATACTAGTCAAGTTAGTCAATAGTGGAACACTTTAAAAATACTGTGTTCCTTGACAAATAAATAACTATATCTATTTTTAGTGACAATGCTGCATGCATAAAAAAACGGAAGCAATTTCAAAGTGCTATTTCTGAATGCTGGGTGCCTCCATACTGGGTTTATTCTTTCTGTTTGGTAATACATAGAGAAAGAAATTGCTAATTCATTTCTGTAAAGCTGGGGTTTCTTACTTGTCATGCTGAAAGACCATAGGATATTTTCCTGAAATAATACCTGAATGGATCACCAAGAAGTATAAAAGCTTATTTGCAATTCTACAGTGCTGCCTCTGGCACTGCAAGGATCACATGGATGTCTTTGGAGAAGGCCACAGCCAATTTTTAATGATGTGGTCTTCACATGTCCAGTATCAGAAATGTATCACAACTAACAGAAACATTGAATCCAAGCCTTTCTCTCACTCTACTGCTTTAAAAAACAGTACTGAAAGCAAACACTCCAGTAAATTATGCTGATGAATATGTAAATTGGGCAAAATCTTATAGACAAACAGATTACATTAATTATGTTAGTCCTTACTGGAAGAATAGAGGCATTAAAATCCCTGTTTGGAGCACTACATGCCCTCTCAAGTTGGTATGCCATCCTAACAAGCCAACCAACTTGACCTTTGAGGACAATACACTTTGAAATATTTCAATCAAAAATAATGCACCAAACCAGTAGCTCTGTCTGTGCAATTTCTCACCTGATAAAATTTAATTTTTAGTGCAGTTTAAGAGCATCTGCATTGAAAAGACCAGAGGTACCTGTTAAAATTACAAGATGTGAAAAATGAAACTTTCCCTCCTGTATTTCCCCGCAGAACAGCTTCCAGATTAATCCATTTGCTGCTCTCTCTATAGAACCTCTATATTCACAGTAGGTCTCCCTGGCTGATGGTGTAAGAATGAATATGGGACATTCATTCCTGGGCTTTAGGCACTTCTTAGGAGAATATCTGCCTTATCTGGAACATTATGCATGCCCAGGATCAGTTAACTATTACCATATTGGGCAATACTGCCATTCCCTTTGAATACCACCTTATGTTGCAATGAGCCTCTGTGAATCATAGTGATTATTCACAGAGGAATGTGCAAAAGCACAAATATAAAAATCTGTTAAGTGTTCTGAACATGCGGGGTCAGATTATATGCTATTCCATCTGATTAGCCTTGTGCTTGATTTGACCTTTAGAAAAGTTGCTTTAATGGGGATATTCAATGTAAATAAAAATCACTTTTGACTCCTTGCTAAGGCCTGTTTGGTGTTTTTGGATTGCGTTTCCAGCAGCGCAGGTATTCATGCTCACACATGCATTTCTGCCAGCTCTGCTGTTCAAATGGCTCTCTAGCTGAAGGTTACACGTGCAGTCCCCTCCTGTATATGGCTTTTCTCAATGGCATGGCAATTCTGTAATTCAGAACACTTCCAAAAGGTTTACTTTCCATTTACTTTTTGGCTTGCTTGGATAGGCTTTCAAACAGTTTTTTAAATTGCCTTGTTTTAACAAATTATGATCACAACTCATCTACTGAAAATAATTGAGTGATAGGAATTTAGGAATTTTCAGTCTGGGAAATCCCATTGCCAATTAAGCTTCCTGTTTTCTTTCCTATTATAAATCAGAAGAGTAAAGAGACTGAAGTAAGTGATGACAATTTCCTCAAATGAGTTGTTTTACTAGTCTGTAATTTTATTAGCTAAATTTACTAGCTAATATTTGCAAGTAATGTTCAGTAGCAAGCTGAAAATGTTCTTGATTCCAATTAATTTTGTACAGCTATTAAAAGTAATGGTTGATAAAAAATGACATCACAAAAATATTTGTGGTTTTTGCTTCCATTACATGTGCAGTGTAACATTTTTCTTGTAAATACCAGTAGTTTTCATAGTAATCAGCATAAATTTTATTCAAAGCATTTTTAAGCACTGAGGTTTCTTAGAACTTTGTCAACAGATAAAACATTTAAGAAAACAGCCATATAACAGCTCAGCAACAGTCAAGAATGCAAAATGTTTGTAAATACACAAAAAAAAGACAGAAAACAAAATGGAAATTGTAACTATAACAGTATAACTATATTTCATCTATTCATATGAATGTTTTTATTTCAGCCTCTCTAGAATTGGACCAGGAGGAGGGTAAGGCAGTGAGGAGAGTGGAGCAATGCAATCATTCCCTTGGTCACAAGTGGCTTCTTGCAAAGCAGGACTTAGGATGAGAGAACACCTCAAGGACAGTTGAGGACAAATATGAGAGAGTTTAATAATGCAAAGAAGGTGAAGTGGAACAAGGCTTACATGTTGTGTGATAAGATTATTAACCAGTGGCCTCAGCCCAAGCAAAACAAAACGTTTTCTGTTATGTCACAGGACTCTGCCTAAATAAATCCTTAACAGCTCATGTGTCACTGGGATCACAGAAGGGATTGGCCACATTCATAGGTCCATCAAGAGCTAGTAAATGCGCTGGCTGAATTACAGACTTCCAGATAAGGATGCTGTTATCCATTTATTTCCGATAACTAGAAGGATGTGCTGTGGAAACAACTCCCTTGTTTCCAACACCATTTTTCCCAGGCATCCATTATGAGTCGTAGTGGAGACATGAAGATTCTGAGCTAGATGGACTTCTGATCTAACCCAACAGAACAGGGGAAAACCTTGCTGTCATCCATCCTACACCAACTCTAGTCCGGGACACTCAGACAATATCCTTTCCCTAAGGAAAACAGAAGTTGATCAAAACTGACTTTGTCAGTTTGAATTTTTAATAGTTTTTTCTGCTGCTTTGCCTTGTTCATCAACATGAATATCTGGTTCATCAAAGATCTGTTCCAAATCTTTTTGAAGGAAGCATTTCTCTAAAATAAGTAGATTCAATTCCTTTGTAGAGATCTATTATGAGACCTACAGAGCACTAAATTCCCTTCTGGGGATCTGATCTATTTTTTCCAAATCAGCTTTTATGATCTTGTAAGTAGAACATATATGAGCAGAAACTAAATATAAATTTTCTTGATAAGTGCAATTTAGAAGATTTGCATGTTTTGTAGATGTTTTATCTTATGAAAATATTACAGCGCTGCTGGGAAGTAGATGTAATTTTGCTTTGCCTATAGAAATGCTATTTATGTAACTAAAATATTCACTGCAAGAAAAATAAATATGCAGTATGTATACATTTGCAAGATATATATAGTTTTATTACATGTATTTACTGAAATCTAATTCCTGAAAAAGGCATAGTTAAAAAAAAAAGGGGAAACCATTCTTATAATAGTTTCTTTCAGAGAAGACACAAGATCATCATGTGAACTTTTACAATAGGAAGCAAATTACTTAATCAAGAGCTAAAAATACAGAAGTCCTGTGATATTTCTAAGTGTAATAAGTACAAACTTCTGGGCTTCTGACAAGTTGACCTGTTTTTCTCAAAACGCCCCAGGAACCACAGCGTAAGTGCCTCATCCTGTGAAGAAGAAATTTTGCCACTCCACCTTAAAGACAGCAGTTCTCTCCTGTTTGTCTGCCCCAGTCAAAATGTTTAAAATCAAAACATTAACGAGGTGGATTTAACTGTGTTGCCATATTGAGATGCGAACTGCGTAGCCTCCTCAAGAAGAAAACTCACATACACGAGAGGATATACGGAGTGACACCCAGAAAGCTGGTTTTAATTCAGTTGGGATTTCATGTGCTTTCCACTGCCAAAGGAGACTGAAGGATGGAAAGAGAGAAAATCTGCGTATCACAGTATTTTACCATCGCTAGCAGCAGCTACTGCCAATCACTGTGAGAAAACACTTTCCAGGGGCAGCAAAGCAAGTTGAGCTTTATTAAGCTTATTCTCAAAGGTGAATTCCTCTTTTCCAGAGCTTTTCTATCAACACGTGACCAGGTAAGACAGAAGAGCCTGGGAATCTCCGCTTTCCCTGTTGCCTTATTTATTCTCCCTGTTCACAAGAACACATGCAGCACTTTTAAAAAAATATGAAACATTCACCCCATTTAGATATAAATAATGCATAATATTTTTCAATATACTACTTAGTAAAGGCACTATTAGCTACAGAAGAGTATTACATGTAGTTTCTCTGTCAGAGTACTGCAGTCATAACTCTTGGGTTGTCTTCTCAGGTTTCTCTGCTGATTAACTGACTGACCTTGGATAAGCCATGTAAGTTTACTGAGTCTCTGAATAAATACTTAAGCAAAGATCTGCAAGACCCAAAAAATTAGATGCTGTGAGATGCACACACATTTTTGCAGTTACAGTTTATATAATTTTCAACTCCTCCAAAATTCACAGAGTGCATCATTTCATTTATTTTCCTGCAGCTTTTTCTAAGAAATTCATTTTACCTAAGACCTCTCTTTGAATCTGTAAAGTCAAAATTTCATATAAAAGCATCAAATTGCACGGCTTAAAGGCAGAAGATAGTGAGGGCAGAAGAACAACAAATCAATACAGTATTTATAATGTATACTCAGAGTACATCAGAAAAGGACAGTTTGAACCATGAGCATAATTCACTACATGTCCTTGTGTCTTTTATGCTGTAAATGCTTCAGGGTAGGGATTGTATCTTACCACTTCTAACAACTGGTTTTATGGGGCATCAAACTTGTTGGATATCTCTTAGTGCTATGACATGCTAATTAACATACAACTATATTAAGAAATTAAGGCTCAGAAAAAAAGCCCAAACCTGTTTCAGACTAAAAGTTCTTAAAAGTTTTTTCTTTCCTTCTGAAGAAGTAACTTATGTTTATATACAGGAAATAATTCAAGCCCAACAGCAAAACTCACCCAGACATATGATAATAGACATAAGATTCTTATATGAGAGATAATGGATTTTTTCAATCACTAACTTGTAGGAAGGGTGAAATATCATGTTCATCTTGAACAGTTTGTGAGTAGCTCTTAAAATAACTTCATAGCTATGACATATGTATCAGCTAATTACAGTTAAACATCATTTACTTTTCTGCTCACGTATACATTGCTTACTATTGTTTCCTAGCAGTTTTTGCCGTAAAATTTCCAAAATATGTAAGAGTTGAATTGTACAAAAAGCTTTATTTCTGTTAGCAGGTGAATACTGAATAATCTACAACACTGGTGACAGACACCACTGGTTATCTTTAGGTTGGTATTGTGAGCTCAATTTTTAAACATTAATCAACACTGACTACAGCAAATGCTAATGTGGACTACAAAACCAAACCAAACAAGACCAGATTCTGATTTTGCAATTTCATCTAAGCCTATGATAATTCAATTTTTTAATATTTTGGATAGACTTTGTATAGTACTGCCTTTTACAGCTGGTTAGTCACTAACTTATATGTCTAAAAATCAAGGGGATCGTGCTTTAATCTGGTTTACACATCTACACAATTTCATTTTTTTATGCTCTTAAAAGTGTGTTGGTAGTGAAGCAGACTTCTATTTTGAGAATTTAATTAGTTGCCACTACTTTCAGGTCCTGTGAGATTTGGTATCACAGAGCGTAAAGATTATGGTAACTTGTGAAGCAAAGATTCCACCATCTCACTGCATTTTAGGACATTTCTCAAGGGTCTTGCAGATTTTGGTTTTACTTCTTCCTTTTTTTTGACAGACTAGTTTCAAGCTCCATCCCACTTCTCCATCTGTAGTTCTTCACTCCGTACTCTCTTCCTCTGCCTTCTCAGTTCCTCCGTATTTTAGTTTATTTCTTTCGGGTTTTTTTCGACTTGCTTGTCTTACAGTTTGGAAAACCCTGTGCAAATGCCCGTCTCCCCGGAGGAAGCTCTGCTTCATCAGAGCTTCTTCTACCCCTTCCCTCGTTAGAGACGGTCGATCTCTTCGGAACAGCCGGTGCTGCTCCCGCAGCCAGCTCCGCTCCCAGGGGCCGAGGCGGGGCTGCCCTGGAGCCGCGGGGGGATGGCCGCAGCCCGCTGTGGCTCTTCCCCGCTGTGCGGAGCGGTGACTGCGCGTCCCCCGTTCGCGCCGGTCAGGCCGGCACCCCCGGGCACGACCCGGGCGCGGACCTGGAGCCCTGCCCAGAGCGGAGTGTCCGGCGGCCGAGTGGGGTTTCCCGGCGGGACATGGAGCCAAGCGGGCACCGGCACCGCGGCCTTTGGCGCAGTGCCTGGACAGACGGGAATGGGCATGGGAACGGGGATGGGACAGAGACAGGGATAGGGATGGGGACGGGGATGACGATGCGGGCGAAGACGGGGACAGTGATGGGAAGGGGGCGGGGATAGGGACAGTAATAGGAATGGGAACTGGGATAGGGATGGGGACGAGGATAGGGACGCGGACAGGGATGGGGGCGGGAACGGGGACAGGGATGGTGGTGGGGACAGTGACGGTGACGACCCCTCCTCAGCCCCTCCCTCAGCCGGACAGGGGGCGGGCGGCGGGGCAGGGGTGTCGAGATGCTGGCCGAGCGGGTCGATGGGGCCCTCCCGCAGGCGGGGCGGGGCGGACGGGGCGGTCGCTCGCGGGCTCGGGGATGGATTGTGGGTGTCCGGCACGGGCGGGCGGTGCCGCCGCCGGACGGAGCGCGGGGGGCGCCGGGCCCTGTGCGGCCTCAGGTACCGGGAACGGGGCCGGGTGGGTCCCGCCGCTGCCGCTGCCGGGGGTGGCGCGGGCGAGAGGCCCCGCAGGGCTGAGCGGGGCCAGGCCCGGGAGGGGACTTTGCCCCTTCGCGCAGGCGGAAGGGTCGTGCCCGCCCGGGCCGAAGGTGTGTGAGCGACCCGTGTCCCGCCGCCCCTCGGCCCCGTCCGCCCATGACGGCGGTGTGGGGAGCGCGCTCTCCGCTCCCCGCCTCGGGCAGCCAGGGGAGCCCCCCACCGGGATGGGGGTGTGTGGAGGAGTTCCTCTCTGCCCAGAGCGAGCCTGTATCAGCAATAGTGCGGCCAGCACGACCGGGGAAGTGATCCTGCCCCTGTGCTCGGCACTGGTGCGGCCACGCCTCGAGTGCTGTGTCCTGTTCTGTGCACCTCACTCCAGGAAAGGCACTGAGGTGCTGGAGCGTGTCCAGAGAAAGGCAGCGGAGCTGGGGAAGGGTCTGGAGCACAAGTCCTGTGAGCAGTGGCTGAGGCACCTGGGGGACTCAGCCTGGAGAAAAGGAGGTTCGGGGGGACCTTCTCTCTCTCTACAACTCCCTGACACGAGGGTGCAGCCAAGTGGGGATCGGGCTCCCAGGCAACAGTGACAGGACGAGGGGACATAGTCTTAAGCTGCACCCCGCGAGGTTTAGGTTGGACATTTGGAGGAATTTCTTTACAGAAAGTGTGATGAACCATTGGAATGGGCTGCCCAGGGAGGTGGTGGAGTCAGCGTCTCTGGAGGTGTTTAAGGAAAGACTGGACGTGGCACTCAGTGCCCTGGTGTAGTTGACATGGTGGGGTTCAGTCACAGGTTGGACTCGATGGTCTCAGAGGTCTTTTCCAACCTAATTGATTCAGTGTTTCTGAGCTGGCACCACTGTCCTGCCTCGCCTGGGGTGGAGGGGAGTCTGTGCTTCCCGTACTTGGGCTGCAGCTTCCTTTCCTTTCCCCCTATGGTTTCCAGTGCTGTAGGTGCTAGTGCAGCACACTGTTCTTTCTCCTCTAACATCCCCAGGCCTTGAGCCATATATCTTTTTTCTCAGGCATCCACTTTTCTCCTAAGTGCATTAGTAAGACTTACTCATTTCCTTCTCTTTGTTCCTGCTGCTTTTCCCCTGAGATATCTGTTGTCAGGAAGGAAGGAGGAGACCCCCATTCACTCTGAGTGGGGTGATCTTGCCGATTTCTACCTTGCTTGGAAGGCTCAGCTTTCAGCTGCCAGAGTGTCTCGTTGAAAGCTGCTGTGCTGGTTCTTATCAGGGATCTGTGTCTGTATATCCTGTGACAAAGCACGATATGTTTAGTCCTTGCACTAGACAAGATTAGATCTGCAGCATGTGAAATGGATGTCATTTGTAATCCTTAGCTGATGTTAAATGTAGACCTACTGGTGGCTGAGAGATTTCTCTGTACATGGTAACACGTAGAGAGGCCTTGGCAGCTTGACGTGGAGTTTCTTCTCCTACTGTTCCTGGACAAGAACAAGAAGGAGGTCGGTGTCTGTTCCGCTTGTCAACTTTCACTCTACAGACTTGAAACTTGAGTGTTTCTAACTCAGTGCAGTCAGACTTGTTCAAGCCCAGCAGGGTCACAGGCTTGCTGGGGGTGCTGTAGGGACAATCTGAGAACTGTGTACTTAGATAGGCTGGTAGCTGGTAAGGACTCTGAAATCTGCAACAGATTAATACTCTGCTTTACTAGTTCTGTATAGGAAAATTTGTTTGAAACATTTCATGATTTTTGTGTAAGTGCTGAATAGCAAACTTTCATTTCATCCATGAAAACGTTCAAACATTCATGTTCTTTTTATTCCTTAGATACCAGGGTCCAGCTGTGCCATGACAGTTTGATAGTGTGACTGTTACACTGTGTACCCCCAGATTCCTAAGACATCTCTTTATGTTAAGCTAAATTCTCTTACATTGGTAATAAAATTAATGTGTTTTCTGTGCAAACTTTGGTCTTGTGTAACTTCTTAATTAGATAGGAACAGTGATCTCTACTTGCAGTACTCAGTACTGCCGTGGAAAACTTGGTTGCTTTTTTGGATCTTTTGCTTCACTATATTCTACAGATCCTTTTTAAAGTAAAAATGACAGGGCAGTAGTGAATTAATAGTCATGTAGCATAAGGCTCACTTTTCCATCTCTCGTGAATATTCTTGCCTTTGCTCTCATCTCATGATATCCTTTGGAAGTTGAGTGGAGGTCGGAGTTGTGTCAGATTAATGTTGCTTTAATGTATGTTTACCGATTTTGATGTATAAATGTAAATCAGTTTACTTTCAGCTTTTTTCTGGTTAAAGTGAAAGTAGTGTCTCTGTTTATCTTATCTCAACAGTAATCAAATATGAAATGAGAATCAGCTGATGACAGTACATGTTAGAAGGGGGAGGAGGTTGTATCCCAGAACTTGTATTGTTGGAGCAGCTGGTGTAACTGGAAAAACTAAAGCCATTTATTTTCTGTGCAAGCCTTATCTTGATATGTTGTCTTTCAAATTGTATATGAAATAATCTTGAGTAAATACAAGGAAGAATTTCAAGTTGGCTTGGTTGCACAATGGTTTGTGACTGAGCTGCTGTTCTCTGTCTTTTGTCATTTTTGTTATGTACTTTTTTCCTTTTTTTTTTTTTTTGGTGGTTGGAATGGGGGGAGAGACAGGCTGTGTGTTTTCCTCACAGAACAGCAATACTTCTGTTTTGCAATGATTTGGCAGTTCTTGGACTTACAGTGTTCTCTTCCCTAATTGTCAGTGCAATAAAAGTTTGTGAATTTCATGTGATTTTCTGTTTTGGGTGGAACTTTTAATGTGAAAATAATCTGCACAAAGAAGCATTTGATGCCATCCAAATAAGATTACACATGAAGTATCAATGGTGCAGTTCTGTATCCTGCCCTCAGAAGTTGCTGGTTGCATGTTCAGAACAAGAGTTGGACAGGCAGAAGCCTGTTGACTTTAGTGCAATCAGCTGTGTGAATATGCCCTACATAGTGAGACCATTTTTTATATTTTTTTGGTATCATAAATTAAAGCACTGACTCTGCTTACATTTTAAAATCAGTATCATGACAATAAAATTTTTAATGTTTATTTTTCAGAAGATCTTCATGTAACTGCCTGAAAAATGGTTCTACAAGATGACAGCACCAAGTGTAAGATTGTTGAAATGGTAAATAAATGAAAAAAAGACTAAAAGATCTCCATGCTATTTGCTGAAAATTATAATGATATTAAGAAATGCCTTTTAAATGAATATTCCTTTAAATATTAAATTTCAGCTGGTATGTTTAAAGTTACACCACGTGAAAAGCATATTTATTTCCTAATAATGGAAACAAAAGGCAAATATGCTGAAGTTTCTGCTCTCTTTAATAGATTAGAATATGGTATTTACTTTTAAACCATCATTTCTACTTCAACCTGTATGTCTTCCAATGACTTAAATTTATCATAACTTTGTGCACTTGATAAATTAAATGTTTTGAAAGGGTAAAGCCCTGCAATAATAATACCAAGGTTGTGGCTTCAATCCCTGTATGGGCCATTCACTTGAGAGTTGAACTTGAAGATTCCTGGGGCTCCCTTCTACCTCAGAATATTCTGTGATTCTGTGACTTACTGTCTGCGTGTTCAGGATCTTCAGTGAGCATCAGCTTTGTGGAGTAGTAGATGGATTATCACATGCTTGTGTCTTAAATAATGCATCTTCCAGTTTGATTTTTTTGTTTTAACCATTTTGTTTTACATTCGTTCAGTAAACTGTGGAAAAACTTTGAACTTGCTGGATGTTAAGCAGTGTGTAAATATTGAGTTCCGTGGGGGCTGAACTGTAGATTTGCGGGCTCCATCTTTATGGTCTACCTCTTAATCTAATAGGTGAAAAGCATGAATTGAACTTCTGCCCCCTGTTAACAGTTTACAGACTCTGCCACATTTGGCAGTAATCAAAAGTAAGATTCAGGGTAAGTGTTTAGTTCTGCCCTTGCTGCCACTTCTGTTTGGGTCACTAATTTGTGACTCGTCAGCACAGTGTGTGACCCCTGTTAATTCAGGATACCCCTAAAACAGAGTTTAGCAACATTTCACATGAATAATAATAACAATAAAAGAAAAATCCAGCATTTCCAGGCAATAAAACTTATGGCTCTATTATTCTTGGCTATGAGTTACAGTTTGGTTGTACTTCCTCTTGTAGTGCTGTGTACTTGGCAACATCTGGATTTGCAAAGAGTTGCAAATGAGAGGGGCTTCTGATTGGTTTAGTATAAGATTTTTCTTAAGCCCTTTATGTGTAATGTTTCTTTTCCTATATAACACTTTTAAAGTGGATTTTATTGAATATGTTTATAGGATCTGGGTTTAAAAATTAAAAAAAAAAGTTTTGCATATGGTGGTGTTTTGTTTTAATGCAGTAATAATGCTGTATCCTATTAAGGAATGATATTGGGCTTCCACAAGACATAACATGGAGGTGTCTTGTCCTTCTAGATTACTTTAAGGCCAAGAAACCTAAATGTTCTTTCATTACCTTCCTAATTCTGATGTTCAAATTCTTTGCTTAGGAATGTAAATTTAAGAAATAGGGCCTCTCTCTGCATACCGTAAAAAATCAGAACTGAACATCATCAGGTTCTTGTTTCTAATGTGAACCTCTTATAATCAATTAATAAGGAGGGGATCATGTTCTTTGAAATGTCACAAGTAGTAAAGGGTCCTGTTTTCTTGCAGAGCAGGGCTTTCTGTTGGCATTTTTGATGCAGATCAGTTCTTAAGGTTCTAGATCTGTATGTTCCCAACTCTTAAGACTTGAGCTGCAGCAGACACTTGTGGAACTTGAACTTTAAGACAATATTTTGCAAAGATAAGTGCATAATATACCCATGCACACCATGTTTCAAACTTCGCTTTTTTTTTTGTTTTGTTTTCTTTTTAGGAGGCTATCTTCACTTTGACATGAAGTGTGAAGTTTGTTAGTCAACACTTTTGTTTCTTTTTTACAGTTATTGTGGAAGGTATGTATGAGACAAATCTTATAAATCTTGTTTTTTGAGTTCATTTCTATCAGAGCATATTGCCCTCAATGTGCAGAAGCCAAACACAAAGAAATGTGTGGAATTGTATTTCATTGCAAGTTCATGAGTACTGTTAATAAGTGGGTTAATGTAGCTGTCTAAAATGTCTCAATCTGTCTTTGCATTTTGTGTGATATTTTACAGGGTTTTAATTCTGTCCTAAAACTATGGTTCAATAGACTTTTGATTTTTCTGCTGAATGTTACAGGCATTTTAGTATTGCTGCTTTGTAACTTTTTTAGTCACCTATCCAGCTGGAAGGTGCATCGTGCTGCACATTGTAGTCACCTTTTCATGTTAAGCTTTTTGCCTTGTTAGGGAAGAATCAAGCAAAGGGCTGTATTAGGCACACAGAAATGTTAAACAGACACTTTGTAGTCAGATGAGAGAGTAATAGCTGCTTTTACTGTAACATATAAAAAATTTCAACTTCAAGGCATAGTTATGGGCTCTTTATTTAGAATTTTAAAGTCTGCTCATCATAGGTACAGAGGAAATGGTGTAACATGTACGTAGTCTGTGAATAACTTCATATGTAACCTCTTACCTGAGGAGTGTTGGATATTCTATCATCCTTTACCTCACTCCTGTTGAGGGATTTTAAAGCAAGGGATTTGTACAAGCCTAATGTAGACAAGCTGAGTACAAGATTAAGCAACTACAGAGTGTGAACGTTATCTGTGCGTAATCTCTGTTCACAGAGTGTATGTGCTGTGAGCTTTGAAGCAGTTTGTGGTGAGAACAGCAGAGCTGTGTGTGAGATGAGGTGTGAGAGAGCATCTGATGTAGACATGTCCAGTTGATGAGGCTGCTGCCATTCCCTCCTGTCTCCAGCTATGTTTCCCTTCCTACCTGCAGCACAGAACTGCTGGAAGGCTGCAGCAGTTTCCATTTCTGGTATTCTTTACCACTGTCCATGTGTTGTGCTGTAGCCTGACAGGAATGAGATTTCTTCCTTCCAGACTGTTTGGAACTCTTTTGTGCCCACCTTCTATTTTAGCTGCGTATTATGCAAACACAGGAGCAATTTTTAGGGTATATATAATCTAACTTAATGTAATAGCTTGTAGGCTATTAGTCATAATAAAATGAAGGCAAAGTTTGTAGAGTGTAAAATGTAGTATCTATTAGACCAATTCATAAAAACTGAAAAATCCTTTATAAACTTTCAAGCATGAAAACCTTTATGTTAGTTTGCTCAAGTTTAAGATAATCTTGTTTACTCTCTCTTTGAGAACAAATGGTTTCTCCTTTATTCTGTATCAAATAAAAACTGTAATTCCTTTCTGAGTCTTTCATAACTTTATCCCTCCCTACTTACAGATTTCTTTTGTCAGTCCCACCATTTTATCAGAAAAGCAGAGTAATTATCCAGAACTGATGCCCACACATGGAATATATCAGCATAGATCTAGTGGTATAATTATACTTCAGGAACTTTGCCTGTTCATTTTCCTTTTGAAAGAAGCCCTTTAAGAAATGGAGGAAAAGGTGTCAAGATTTGAACATGGCAAAGACTGTATTGCAAAGGAGAGATAATAGTAAAAGCAGGAAACTGTTGTGATCTCCAATGCACTGGTGCTTACCCAGGCATTTAAATCATTAATCTGAGGAACAGGCTACTCTGGAAAAAAGAAATGTACCTTCCTCTCTGAGGACGTTGTTGCACTGTCTCTTTCATAAATAATTTGTAAATAATGAAAAGATAGGAAGTATTTGTATGTTGACACATGTGGAAAAAACAAAGTTCCATGTAAATTCACCAAACTGTATTAGCAAAGTAGATGGCCTCTTAATTTACTGTGAAAGTCAGAAGCTGCTCTGTAAAGGTGATTTAGATTGCAGTTCCTTGAGCAATTCTCTCGCAGATAGTGAGTATTTGAGTTTATGGTATGTGATGTGTTGTTAATTAACTCTTAACAAAATGGTTCTTAAAATATATACATAAATAAGTTACTGTTAATCATAGAAATACCATATACATGTCTTACTGACATTCGTTAGAGAACTTATAAAAAATTCTAGAACAAGTAGACCAATGAATGAGTCATCAGTCTCTGTCACTTGTATTTGAAGCTTTTTATTAACATAATTGAAGGTTTTCCTAAATTTAGGCCTTCCAATGGGCAGTTGTAAAGCTGTGTCACAAATCTGAATTCCCTTCTAGTAACTGTAGTGGATTTTTGATAGATTTTCACTAGCATTGGTTCATACTTGTATTTCATAAATTACCACATAACTATATATTTTTTTCTTAATTCAACTGCATGGGTAGTCTGCTTTTTTAAGTTTACAATTAATTAGTCCTTTTAACAAGCTCAGGCATGTGTGTCCTTGCACACTGGGTCCTGTTCATGTATATGAAACACTTGCCCCCACAGTTCTTGTTTGGTGTGTCGCTGTTTGTAATGCTCTGTGTTTCTTTCTGCGTCTGCCTTGCCCAGGTTCCAAATGGTGTGGGTTTTTATCATGAACCGGATGAGCTCCCAGAGCAGTTCATCCGCCCAGCGCAGGCGGATGGCTCTAGGAATTGTCATTCTCCTCCTGGTTGACGTCATCTGGGTGGCCTCTTCGGAACTCACTTCTGTAAGTATTGCTCCACGCTTCTTAAAAGGAAAATAAAACCCTATTGGAGAGAAAGACGCAGGAACATGGTCACGCCAACCCTCGGTGTGAGTTGTTGTGCGGTGTTTAACTGCCTTGTCAGTACAGGGAAGGTGATTCCCTTGGAGTTTGTGCCCCAGCCTGAGTCCGCTAAATGTTACAAATAAGCTCAACTCGGTGCCTGTTTCTTTTGAGACAGGTGTTACTGATGACTTTAAAATTAAACAACATAAGCTCATAACCACGTACTGTAATTAGGGAGTTCATTTTGTGTATTGCCATATTGATTAAAATAATGCCCATATGTTTCCCAAAAAGTAGTAAATGAGCTGTAACATGGCAGGCTGAGTAATATGGTGAATTATAGTTCAGAACATCCAGAAATCCAGGATGAAAGGATTCAGGTCATGCAGTTTAAACCCTTTAATTGCATCTGGTTCATGTATTCACCATATTGAAAAACTGTTGTGGTATTTACTTCATGTTAAGTTTTAGGACTTAAAGCAGAGCTTTAGCAATGGAAATTGAATTTTTATTAAATTCTGAATAAATTCCTGTAACTTTTTTTCACTGTAACCTCACACTGTAAGGGTTACAGTGAAAAACTGTTACAGGAATTCTGATCAATTTCTGAACTGTCATTATGTCCTATATCAGTTTTGAAACTAAGCATATACAAATGTTTGTGCTTAACATGTTTTTATATTAATAAAACATTTTTTGCAATGAGCTGATGGTATCACTATTGGTACTGAAATGTTACCTAACCAAAGTAATATTCTCTATTTTATGGTTACTATGTTATTTCTTATAAAAGTGGACTTTAATTTAGAAAATATTTGTATGTAAATGTTCAGTCCTATTTGATTTCAGTAGCATATAGATATGTTGCTTGGTGAGATACAAGTAATAATTAGCTTTCTTCCAGTGGCATTTTATCTTACAAAAAGGTTCAGTGCCTTTTTGTGGGCATTGGAGATAGCTTGGGAGAGGGTTTCCTCTAGAACAGGTAGGGCCGCTTGGTTATTTTGGTCATCCATGCCAATACTTGCAGCATTGTTATTTTGGGAACCAGACTGTTCTGGACTATATACTTAGACCTGTTCATTCATTTTGTGAATTCTCACCTATTTGGTAATTTTGGATACTGCAATTATTTTCTTTCCACAGTATGTTTTTACAAAGTACAACAAACCTTTTTTCAGTACATTTGCAAAAACATCCATGTTTGTTCTATACCTCTTGGGATTTATTGTTTGGAAACCGTGGAGGCAACAGTGTACTCGTGGGTTTCGTGGAAGGCATGCAGCTTTTGTAAGTATTGTAACTCTGTAAATGTTGTAATTGTTGAAATTTGTTTAAGTTGGTACAGAAAATAACCTTAAAATAGGGACTAGAGAAGAGCAAAGTTTACATATTTGAGATATAAACTGAATCATGACACAGAAAGACATGGCAGTCGTAATAGTTGTCATGTGAAAGGATGAAAGGCAATAAAAAGCAACATGAGACGTGACAGGAGTTGTAAGAAGTGCTCTGCTGGGCCAGACATTGGCCCTCGCAGCCTGGTATTGTATCATGGACAGTTGCAGAGGAAGATTCCTTTTAACAAGAGCTTATGAACCTCACCACTGGTGGCTCTGGGTTCCCTTTAACTTCCTCGGCATCTGTGACCGATGGAATTGGAGTCTGGACTTTTTTGTTGATTTTTAGTACTGACTCTTTTTGTCTCTATCACAACTATGAATTCTTTGCCAAGAATTTTTGAGGGTTTTTAAGTTATATTTAGTAGGGGTGGTAGAATTATGCTTTTGTTGTTGTTAATACCGGGATTTTATAGTCTTTATGCATGAATGACCTTCTGTTTCCCATTCTAGAAATTAGGCATAGTTTGTGCTAGAGTCTAAAATTATTGTTATATGACAGAAATAATTTTTTAATTTTCCAAGGGAGTTAAGAGATGCTGGGAAGAGCAGTTGTTCTGTGCCAGTGTTTCAGAATGCTGAACAGCAGCACTCAGGAAGCAGTAAGGCATTTGGCCTGATATTATCTCTCATTGAAAGAAAATGTGATCCAAGAATATGCTGTTAATGAACATGTCTTTACAGAAATAGCTTGTGTGAAAGGAACTGACTTCAGATTTTCTGGATATGTTAGGCTTCACTGATAATGAGAGCTGTAGACATAACATACCTAAAGTGTTACATGACTTTTAGTCAAAGTATTTTTATTAAAAAAAAGACAAAACACAAAGAACAACAAAATTTTTTCTTTTAATTCTTGAGTTAAACACGTAGAGCATTTAGAGTTGGCTGATATCTTGATATAATTTTTGCTAGATCAGTCTTTAATACCAAGTGTCTGTGCATAGTATGGCACATATTAGACTTGATGGTGTTCAGAATCTTCATAAGATAATTGGGGAGTAAACAGAATTTACAGGTTTTTTTACTGACAGTAATGAAATATGAACTGGAATGCAATTAGTAAGAGTGCCCAGTCGGTCACATGTGTGTGGCACTCATGACACTGCTACTGGAATCTCATTTTTCCTTTCTAATCCTATAAAAAGTAATTTTAAAAATAATTTGTAGGAAGTAGCCATTATGTCTGATGTTAGGCTATTCAAAAAAACCAGTGCAGACAGGACTGTAATGTGCAGTTAGAAGATTCCTTCCCCCTCAAGGAGTGTAGTTAAATATTCAACTCTATAATTATTGCAAGTGCCTTTAAAACACAAATGCCTTGTGTTTATTAATCTGGAAAAAATATCCATTTATAAGATTTTATTTCAATAATGATTGCTTGGGTAAACACCCACACCTTTCAAGTTCTCTTTCACATTGGAAGCTTTGTTTAAAAGGCTTGCTACCAGCATGGTAGAACAGCAAGCTGCAGGTCAGGGAACACGGGTTTGGTAAGGTGCAGAAAGGAAAAGGGATGCTTGACCTCATCCTAATTTAAGTGTTATTCACAATCATTTAGTGAAGAATCTGTAGCTAAGATTGAACTTTAGAGGTTTTTGGCATTCCAGCAGTCTCATCCTGCATTCGTACCTGGGTAGTTGAATTCAGGGAGATTCTTTAAGAGGTACAAGGAAATCCTGAAATTATTTGCTGAACTTGTAAGCCCTCTTGGTAGTGGGGAGGAGGGCTGAGGGGAGAGAGGGGATTGTGACACAATTATGGGAAAGGTTGTAAGAAAACTTACTCTTCAAAAATTTCGGCTAGTGATAGCTTTGCCTTGATAGTTACTTACATTTAAAGTTCTGTAATTAGTTTGCAGATGCTGAAGGTTATTTTGCTGCTTGTACAACAGATACCACTGTAAACAGTTCTCTGGTAAGTGCCTTAATTTATGAAGGTCAATGCTTTACAATAACATGACACAACTATCCTGACTCACTGTTTATAAAATATGGCAGTCTTAAATGTAATGGGTTTTGGCAAAGGGGATTGGTAACTTATATGATACTAATAAGTACTACAAATAATGATATTGCTTATTATAAGAAATACGGGTTCTCAACTCAATAAAGCACTTACTTGAATGTTTCTGTAGTAGTTTGTCAAAGAAATACTATCTCATACAAAGAAAACCTTTGCATGTTAACTCAGTACCTGCCAAGGCCAAATGTCGAGAGCTGGTGGTAAAGCCAAGCAGTTTTCAAGACTAAAACCTACAACAGAATAATTCAGGAGTATTTTGTACACTGTGATCCACAAAAATTTGGTCCTAAACAAGGAGCCTAATGAAAATACAACTACCAGATCTTCTTCATTACTTCACTCTTAGAGTTTGTTAATTTAATCTAAACAAGCATCTTAAAACTTGTCTTGTTAGAAAAAGTTTTAATTGCTTGAAATACTTCTAAGTGCCTTATGTATTGTAGTTGCTTTTCCAGAGGTTTTTGACATTTAGGTCTAGTTTATGAGCTTTTAGTGTCATGGATAGAAAATGAGTACATGCTTATAGTTGTATATATATTCTGTATTTCATGTTTGTAGTTTATAATTTGGACAGAAGATATAGTTCTAATGAAATATCTGTATATGACAGATAATTACTTACTTTGTAATTTTAAATCAGTAGGTTTGAATTTTCTGGGCATAAGTTTTGTGTTCATGAAGATATACGCAGAAGTGAACAGTTTTCTTTCAGTACTGTGTTTAAGCAATATGTGTAACATAAAATACACTTCATGCATGAACATTTTTGACAAGTCTATCCACTGTATGCAAACCCACTTTAAGTTTGATTCTCTTACTGTTCACCAAGCTTTTCTTTATTTAGTTTTCTAATTTGCTAAATTAATTCTACTGCTTACAATTTAAATATCGTGCTTAACTGTATTTTTACTTATACTGATTCATTGCAGAGTGAACCTTTATATGTTCCTGTAAAGTTTCATGATTTGCCAACTGAAAAAAATGGCAGTAATAGTAGTGATGCAGAGAAAAGTGAGTAAAGATTTTTGGAATGCTGAAACATTAGTACTTTGGTGAAGGAATTACTTTCCTCTTTGTTTCGTTTAACTGCTATTGTGTTGCAGGACTTTTTTTTTCTCCCCCCTTTTTTTTTTTTTTTTTTTTCTTTTCCCCCTTTGTTAAGTCTTTTATTGCATGAACTGCAGTCTCATATATTTACTTTCAGGTAGAGAAAACATAGGCCTGTCGTTCAGTTTACCTTTCTTGGTCACTACAGATCCAGCCTATGTTTATCTCAAGGGACCAACTGGGTTCAGTACTTGTGATTCTTTCCTTCTGGGCTTGTAAGACCAGCAGCAGTGAGTCAGCCTCTGGAAAAACAAGCTATTGTCCCTTTTAGAGCAGGAGCAAAGCAGTCAAAGTAAGAATTTTAACAGTCTATGTGCATTCTGATTTTATTTAAGCCTCACTATCTTGTGATAGTATCTGAACCAGGCCTAACTGTCCCAGACAATTGTAGGAAAGTTGGCTCAAAACATCCAGTTATCCAGTCCTCAGCAAAAGAGTCCCTGCTTACAAAAGGGAAAGTCTCTTCATTTCTAGGTGACACACATTAAGAACCACTTTGGTAGGCTCTGCTGTCCTGTGGCAACATGCACCAGTCACTTCAGAATTGTTTGAGCTGCAGCTCTTCCCTTTACTTTTCTTTTAGGAAATTAGGTATTGTTTCATATTGAATTAGGCTAATATTTACATTTAGTGTGCAGTGTAATGTTTTCTTTACCCAAGAAACTAATGATATATACAATAATCTTTCTAATTAAAACCTGATCCTGGTTTGCAAGATTAGTTAGAGGGTGCATTTCAAAAGAGCAAGTGACTTTATGGTCTCTGCTAAGCTCTGAGGTCTGTTGGACTCTCTTCTTCTGAATGAAACATTGTCCTTGCAGTTGGGTGTAGTTGTGCGTGGGTTTTGACTGTTTGGCTATTAAACAATTAAAGAAAATCTTATTTACAATATTTATCAATATGTAATAATTCCTATCTAAAAATTTATTGTTACCTTTTGTTGATTTTTTTGGCAGGGAGCAGGGATGGTCATTTTCAGTGAGGTTTTCATGTGTGGACAACTTAACTGATTGAAAACAGTAAATGTGCTTTGTCTTATTAGTGGCCTCCTGAACAGCAAAATACTAGTTCAATAAATAATAATGGCATGTCTTCTATTTGAATAAAATCCTGATGTTTGTGCATTGTAATCAATGGTGTTACAAAAAAACCACGGTTTTATTTGCATGTTGTGTTGGCTCAAAAATTTTAATGATAATGTGAATCTTTTCTCTTTTTTCTTTTTTTCCCTTCTCAAGCACCGAAAAAGCCTCGTGTAAGGTTCAGTAACATCATGGAGATTCGACAGCTCCCATCAAGCCATGCTTTGGAAGCAAAGTTGTCCCGCATGTCCTATCCGACAGTTAAGGAGCAGGAATCAATATTAAAAACTGTAGGAAAACTCACTGCAAGCCAAGTCGCAAAAATCAGCTTTTTCTTTTGCTTTGTGGTACGTGCTGCATTCTTTCAGAAAACGGAAGTATAGATGCATTTAAAACTTGTATAATAATAGTGAAAAAGTATTGGGATGACTTATATTCTTGAAGCCTCATTTCATAAATGTTCTATAAGAAGTAAAACTTTCCTCGTGCTGGATGTGAAGGTGTTTGCTTATAAATCTGTTGGTAGATGCTGTTTCTGCATCATGCCTCATATCTGAGAGGAGAGAGACATAACCGTGGCAGGGTTTTTGAGACAGTAAAAATGTGGATAGCAGATCAGTGATACCTTTTTCAGAAGCAGCTTCACTGATATTGCCAAATGGGTTCTATATGTGGAACCACCATGGCAGGTAGAGTCCTCATGTCCAAAACAAATCCTGTTCATGCTATTCATGGACACTGCTGGCATGTACATGTATTTTTTGGACTGTATGAATATTTCCACATAAGACTAGAGAGTGGTTACTTTCCTCAGAATATGTCTGAGCTCTTATTAATGAGATCTCAAGCAAGAAATGAGAAAACACTTGCCATTTTATTCCTTTTTGGAGGACTTAAGGAATATTTCTTAGGCATTGAATGTAAGTGATACTTCTTTTTAACAGTGGAGATGTGTGCTCATTTTAAGTACTCTAAAGAAAAAAATCTCATTAGGCTGACTAATATTACATGCATTCCTGAAATTTCTTTGCAGCCCTTGTGCAGTTATTATCTAGAAGCACTCCAGAACAAGTTAAAAGTACCTTTAGTTGCTACAGACTAGCTATTATAATGTCATTCTAATTATTTTTAAGTTCTGAAGTAAGTTATTTCGTTTTTAAATACATACTTGAATGTGGTTGGTTTGAGCTAGTTTTAAGTTCACTGCTGTCTTTTAGTGTACCTGCCACTTTAATAGAAATCAGAAGTCTCTTAAAAATATAGTTCTGGTTTTATTTTTGGTTAAACAATTAGGATTTTTTTTCTTAAAGTAGGATTTTATTGCACTGAGAAACTTAAGTTCTGTTGTTGCTACCCATATAATAACAAAATTATTTTTCTTTTTCCCCAGTGGTTCTTGGCAAATTTCTCTTACCAAGAAGCTCTGTCAGATACCCAAGTTGCCATAGTCAATATCTTGTCATCAACCTCTGGTAAGTTTTATTTACACCACCGTGCAGCTGCAGTATAAGACTGTTGATAACGTAAAAATCCTTTGTTACAATGGATTTATGTAACAGTTTTACCTGTGGTTTTGCGTTAAAGCCATGAAATATGTGTGTTTAAAAAATTCATTGTGTATTTGCAGAGGTAGTTTAGGGCACCTTCATGATTCCCCTGCTTTTTGAGTTTGTGTGTGTACTTCTGCAGCCAGAGACATGCATTGGGAGTGTAATAGGTTTGAAGGAAAGGTGATACAACTTTTCATCAAAACAGATTCAGAGCAAAGTTTTCTTCCTAATGATTGTCTTTAAAAAAATGAGTTTAAGATTAAGCCACCTAAATGTTATGAATATCACATCCTTTACATGTTTTATGCAAGGCGTTATTATGAGCTTTAAAGTATTTAAACTATATATCGGTGCATATATTGTGAATTAACTTTTTTGTCTTATAAAATTGGTTTTAAAACAGAGTTATATGGTTTTTCACTGCTTATTGAAATTTATTTTGTTAGTATAGGTGGCCTTTCCCAAAGCTGAACATATATTTGCTCATCTGAGGATTCACATCACATGGTGTTAATTTCTTAATAGTTCAGATTAAAATTAAGGATGCTAAGATCAAGTAGTTACAACATATCTGTGAAATACAAAGAAGAAAATGTCTGTGTAGTTTTCTGAATAAAGTAGTGGCAAAACTTGATTGTCTAAACTCTTCTTAATTTCTGTTGCAGGGCTTTTTACATTAATCTTAGCTGCAGTCTTTCCCAGTAATAGTGGAGACCGGTTTACCCTGTCCAAATTATTAGCTGTTATTTTAAGGTAAGATAATGGGAGGGAACATTTGGTCAAAATCTCCCTGCTACAGTGAGAGGATGACTGTACCTACTGTACCTGTGGTATCTGGGACAATAAATGTTACATGTCACTTTAAAAAAAATCCTTCTTCCATAGGTAAATTGAGCAGCTGCATTAAGTATTTTTAAATACTTCATATCATGAACAATTATCAAGTCTCATTCTCCTGTGGGAAATTAGATTAACCATATTTCAATTGGGAATATGTGAACTGACTTTCCTGTTTAATGGTGGTTTGTTTATTTTGTGTAAATGGTGAAAAAGGAAGGAAGTGGTTTGACATGCAGTGCTGTCATCCTGTTTCATTAAATGCCAGGTACATTGTTCTGGGGAGTTAAAAGTGGGGTTTTAACTTAGGATTATGCCTTAGCAATAGAGAACTCCTTTTGGCTTTCCAGAAATGGGTTTTAATTAACTAAAAATGCCTAAAGGTAGAACTGTATATTTGTTTTTCTCTTTCTTTTTTTTAATCTATATTTGTAAAGAAGTTCCTAAGTTTAAGTAGCTTTTTGCATTTCTTCTTTTTTGCTAGCATTGGTGGTGTGGTACTTGTTAACCTTTCTGGATCTGAAAAATCTGCTGGAAAAGATACAATAGGTATTTACTGATGGGTTTTAATCCTGGCATATGCAGTGATGAGTACCATCTTTTGACAGTACTAAGTAGTCACATAGCAAGCTCTGTGTTTCTTACTCATGTAACATTTCACAATCTGGCTTTCTAGTTTCAACTTCTAAAACTTGCTATTTATGATTGTTCTCCACTCTGTATATATTGGGAAAGTATTTACATTTTAGAGCTTTCTACATTTTTCCATGTTTTTCCTATAGTAATGGCTTCTGTAATCAGCAGAGGGATTTATAAGAGGCTGTATTTAGGAAAGTTGATCCTGCTGTTCATAACACATTTAGCATATCTTAAGGGAGTATTTTTTTCTTCTTTCCAGGTTCCCTTTGGTCTCTTGTAGGAGCAATGCTCTATGCTGTGTACATAGTAATGATAAAAAGGAAAGTAGATAGAGAAGATAAACTTGACATACCAATGTTCTTTGGTAAGACTAAAAGTGACTCTACTGTAAGTTTTAATTCAGTGTGTGATTGAATTGTTTGCTTTCAGGCACTGAACTGTAAATGAGTGGTAAATGGACTTAGAAGAACCAAGGAAGTAGGGAAAGCCTGTTATTCCCATGGCTATGAGTACTTTAGAGACTGGTTGTGTGAATTGTTTCTTGTTTAGAGCCTTAACAATGAGAGGTAATTACTTGTGGGAGTGCAGACAGCCCCATTGATTTAAGGAAATCTTGAACTTTTATTTTCTTTTCAATTTCAAACCTGTAAATATCTGGTGCAATTTTTGTTTGTAGATTTCAGGTAAAATTTCTTATATTCCTTTCCTTTGAAAGATGTAAAATATTGTTTCATTGCTGCTTTTCTGTATGCATGTTGTTGAAATAGCAGAGTTTAGCTGAGATTTTGGTTATGTTGAAGAATATTTATTGTGATTCACTTAATACTGTTTTTATACTCAGGTTTTGTAGGGCTGTTTAATCTGTTGCTGCTGTGGCCAGGGTTCTTCCTGCTTCACTATACTGGGTTTGAAGCATTTGAGTTTCCCAATAAACTGATATGGATGTGCATTGTCATTAATGGCCTTATTGGAACAGTTTTGTCAGAGTTCCTCTGGCTGTGGTACGTACTGCATACATTGAATATATTCCACATAAATTATGTTACCTGTGTTCTCAAATGTTGAGATGTCAAATTGTCTAGATTGGGGGTTTTGCCCTTTTTCTTGTTTTTCCCCCATCCTCAGTTTTAGCATCATGTCACAATGTCCTTTTAAGACAACAGCTATCTTTAAGAAGTAGGTGATGTGGTCTTGCAGTAATTAAAATACTGTGTGCTTAGTTGATTCCAGCATTAACATTTGGAGACAAAAAGACTTTGTGCTACAGAGTTGCAGTAACAACAGGAGAGTATGAATTTCTGTTGTGGCAGTTCTGTGACAACAATGCAACAAAAGATCTAGGTGGAGTAGATGGAGTTCCACAAAAACCTTCTGGTTTTGTTTGGGGGTGTGGATTTTTGTTGGTTTGTTTGTTTTATTTTTTCAAGTTTAAAGTCCTTTAGGAAATTTAATAACGGGATTTTTTGTTTATTGGCAAACTTTTACACCAGTCCTAGTTATAAATGCATTGCAGCATATGGTTCCTTTGCAATTGAACTTGTTTGTTGATGGAATATTTTTGTGATGTTAATGCCATCCTGTCAAATTGGATTGCTGCTCAGTATCCATATCAGGTTAAGTGCAATTTCAATGCAGACAAAATAGCAAACAAACAAAAACCCCAAACATGGTCTCTTGTCCCAAAATCAAGTCGTAGCATAGGGTTAAGTACACGGGTGTGCACAGACTTTTTTAATACACGTGGTATTTGTGTAATTATTCAGACTGATATTCCAGTCAATTAAAGAGCTAGTTTTATTCCCAGTTTCTTTTACCTAGGGTTCTGGACTGGGACTAATTTCAGAGTTTGTGCTGATATCTTCCTTTACCTTTCCAGAGTGCCACTAGTGTGGCACTTTGCTTTCTTTGGAAGGAAACAATATCATTTAACCTCCTTGCTTACTGCACCCAGCCACATACTACCAGCTAAATAATGTAGTGATAGATGTGACTCTTCATTTTTTACTTTTTTTTTTTACCTGCTGATAAGTTTATATTGGATTCTGTACCATTTATTCAGCTACAGTTTTTTGGTTCTAATTCAGAAGCAGTCAGGGCAAAGATACAGGAGTTTCCTCTTGTGGTGTAGAGAACCATGGTATGGAAAGAATGCAGATTTTTCTGGATGAAGTTACTACATGTGAAGTAGGGAAATTTCCATCATCTCAAAAGATTTGTATGGGAATTAAACCTCAGCCCAGAGGACATCACTTGTGTAGTTAAGTATTCTATGCCCTTTCACAGATTTATGATGGTGTGTGGGCATGTGAGTTTTAATTTTTGATGAATTAAACAAACAATGACCAATAGTTGATCAAATATTTTCCTCATCTGATATTTTACTTTAGTTGTCTTAGCTTTTAAATAAGACCTCTGTATTATAATTATTATTATCATTAATATTGTATAACTATTATTATTTTACTGTCTTTTAGGGGCTGCTTTCTTACCTCATCACTGATAGGCACACTTGCCCTAAGCCTTACAATACCTCTGTCCATAATAGCTGACATGTGCATGCAAAAGGTAATGTACTACTAAATTTTGATCATTGTTTACAGAATTTCTTCTAATTAAATGGCAGTGCTATTTTTCTTTTAGGCTTGTACTTGTTTATTTGGTACAAGAAATTAATCAAGTCTTGCACTTGGAATGTTTCCAGCCAAAAAGAAGCTTTAGTGTTCAATGTTTTCACAAGCTAAGCGTAAATTGTAATGAGAATCTTTAGACTTCTGAAATTTTCTGCATGTAAAAATGGGGTGAAAAAAACAAACCCCACAACTCGTATTTTGCTTTTACTTCATGTCAGTGTGGATTGTGGAAAATAAATCAGAAAAATAAAAGGATAAATTTTAGAAAAGAAAAGTCAGAGAGAGTCAGATCCTGCATAAATACTTTTGTGATGAACTTGTGGTATACAGTATATTTTGCATTACCTGCATATTCCAGCATGGAAATAGAGCAAACACTGCAGTGACTCCAACAATAATAAAACATTTGTTGGTAAGCTAATTGTATTTGTGTTGCTTTTAAAGCATCTGCAGTATACACTTGAGACATAAATTGTAACGGGACAGTAAATAACTCATGATGTCTATTAAAGAAACAAGGAATAAAATACCTGTAGACTCCTCCCTCAAAAGTCACTTTTGTGAGGTCAAATTAGGTTTATGTGTCTGTACTGCTGGTAGCAAAAAAAAAGAATTTTGTGTGTAGATACGTGTATATATTGTAGATACACACGTGTGCATGTGCAAATCCATTTGTAGAGATGTGTATACATATAGTTACATGTATCAATATACCAAAATTTTAGGTTGTCTTCTAAAGTGATTCATCTAAACTTGCTTCTGGGATACACTGAAAAATGGAGTATGCTTTTCTAATTCCCAGTAAACAACTAAATCTCTAGGCTATTTATTCTGAGTAAACACAGAGTCCAGGTAAAATTAATTTATTCTTCATGTACTCATGCAAAATATCAAGGCATTTCAAGTAGCAGAAACGTCTTTAAGGCTGTGTTGGATGACTTTCAACTGATGTTGGTAACACAAGGGCAAATTACCTTATTAACGATTGTTGTTGAAGGTAAATCCTTTATGTCTTACATTCTAGAAAATAAATTATTAGTATTGGAAGCACAAATGAGAGATCCTAGTTAAAGGCAAGCAGCTGTAGACTTTGAGGTTTTTTGCACAAGTGTATTTGTGCAGGTATGTCTCTGTCGTACAGACATCCGAATATCCTGAGCCAAGTCCTGTGCTCGCTGAAGTCTCAGGTGTCCAAGTCTCAGATATCCTGATAGAAATTTAAGCTTCCACCTTCAAGCTGCCCCGTTAGTGCCTCTGGCCATCCTTGTTTTTTTTAAAAGGAGCCTGCGCAAGAATGCCCCTGGCATGGCTAATAGTCACAGAATCATAGAATATGCTGAGCTGGAAGGGACCCATCAGGTTTATCGAGTCCAACTCCTGGCCCTGCACAGGACACCCCAGGAATGACACCATGTCATGTAAAGATTACAATAGGAGTATATGCAGCCTTCATGTGACTGTCAAATGGCATGGTAATGATACAATACTCAGAATTACTAACTTTCTGGGTATTTATTTTTCTGTAATATTCTGACATAAGTCTGAGTCTTAAGAAATTACAACCAAGTTTCTAATGACTAATTAAATTATCCTTTTGGCAACTTAGGTGTTTCTGAATTTCATTAGAAATCAGTAAGGAAACACAGGGCTTAACGATTGCAATTTATTAGATCCCTGAGGGTGACCATCAGTGCCAGGAACCAAAGCTGGATCTGTTTTCTCCAGAGTCTTCAGTGCTGGATATTTTCTCCACATGGGGGGGCCATGCCCACGGCTCATGGCTCTGTCATCCTGAAAGGCAGGTCCGAGGCTCTTCTGTTCTGGTGCCCTGGGTTTGGAGTTACAGAACCATGGAACGGTTTGGCTTAGAAGGGACTTTAAAGGTTATCTCTTTCCAACCCGTGAAATGTCTACAAGACTTTCTGCTTGGCACCAGAGACACAGCTACAAACCTAAAAATGTGACTGTTTGGAAATAGCAGTGTTCATTCACCTCCCAGGGCAAACAGTATGTTCCATTGTAAAGAATGGATCAGTGGGGACAGGTTTTGCAGTTATTAGAAGAAACAATAGCTATAGAACTTGTACCAAATAACTCACACAGTTTAAAATAAACTGCATCTCAAACTGACAATAATAATTATTTCAAATATACAGCATGTCATTTTTTTTTAAACTGTTGAGTGAATTATGTTTGTGTTTCAATTCCAGGTGCAGTTTTCCTGGTTATTTTTTGCAGGAGCAGTACCTGTATTTTTTTCTTTTTTCATTGCAACTCTCTTATGTCACTATAACAACTGGGATCCAGTGATGGTGGGAATCAGAAGAATTTTTGCCTTTATTTGTAGAAAACATCGAATTCAGAGGTAGGGCAGTCACAAACTATAATCCTATCTCTTCTTTAGCCTTTCCAATATCCTCTACTCCTTTATAAGCCACAATACTCATACTCTCTTTATTTTAGTCTGATCTTATACTCAGGTGTACTAATTTCTTAATATTAGTAGTTGCCAATCCATTTATTAACGTAGGTAATGCTCAGAAAATGGAAAGATGTTAAATCTGTTTACATTTTAGAAGAAGTTTCTTAGTGATTGTCACAGGGTTTTTTTCCCTTAATGCCTCTATGATAATTTCATCCACTGAAAATTGTGCAGACTTGAGTGTACTTGATGAACTTAAGGAGTCTTTTCATGTTTTAAATGGTTAAATTTCAAACAACTGGATACTTGGTACTTATGTTGACTTCATAACAACCAATTTAATATTACTGTATAACTTTAAATACATAAATAAATGTGTTTCTTGTAAGAGTGCCAGAAGAAAGTGAGCAGTGTGAAAGCCTCATCCCTATGCACAGTGTTTCACAAGATGGAGACAGTTGCTGTTCGTAGACAAAAGGTAAACATTTAATAAACCTCAAACAATGCACAGAAGGGTGAGCATTGGTTTTCACAATGGCATTTGGGCTATGTGAGGACACATTTTTAACTAACATGCAGTTAACCTTGGTCTGTATTTATGCACAGAGGTTTGAAGTGTATCTTCCAAAATTATTATTTGTTGCTAAGTATTATTCTCACCTTGATGCAGTTCTTGGTCAACGGGTTTGAAATGTAGTTTTTTACTAAAGAGTATTAGAACATTCATCCAAAACTGGGTGTGAGTCAATGAACCAGAAGAGCCATACAACTTCTTGGCATGGATGATGAGTGTGGAAGAGATCTGAAGTAATTACTTCACTCTTTAATGCTCTTGGGGTCTCAGTTTGGGCTACTGCAGTTCATGAAAAACACTAACTGTTTAAAGAAGTTTAGAGAACATCACCTGACTTTACCCAGTCCAGAAAATGGAAAGGAGAACCTTGTGTTTGCAGTTGACAAGAATTAAGTTGTTAAAATTCCATTTGGGCTAAACATTTCTCATGGTAAGCATAGGGAAACTAGACTAGAACATCTCAAGAGCTTGCAAAATGTCCCTCTCCAAGAGGAGGTTACACAGACCTCTGAAGGGAACATTGCATGGTTTGTCAGTACTGTCTTGGAGCGTTAAAATAGACAGTTTAGGACTGTCCTAGACCTGTATTTCAGGGCTTTAGTTTTCAGTAATGCATGCAGAATTACATGAGAAGTGTATTTTTATTTTCCAATGTTGCTTAAATCTAATAACGAAATTAAAAATATTCTAACCAAAACAGTAATTGTGATGTCTTAAGCTTAAGACTCGGAGTTATTTCCTTTATTAGTAAGATGGAAAAAATTAGATAGGGTGATTCCTTTTTTGTAATCCTGAGTTATGTACCCCTGATAATTTTTTTTTCTTCTTCTTAGTTTAAAAATGGAATAATGCCCGGCGAAGAGACAATCTTCTGGAGAAGTCCCTAAGGAACCATGTTTCAGTGCCTATTCTGAATTTGTAGTAAAAAGAAGATGTTTCAGTTCTTTTGAAACCCTAAATGTTTCCTTGCTTTAACCTGATTTTATAAATGAACAAATTTACTACATGCCTCTCACCATAGGGAGTCAGTACATCTGAGCAACCAACCTGCCTTACAACACTAGAGCTAGTGACATTACTTGACAAAATCAAGAAAGCAAATGCTGTTAAGTGATTTCTTTCTTTTTTTAACTCACAATTTTATTAAATGCTGGACAATATTATTTTTAAAAGATACAAGTGAGTTATGTAAATAAGTGTGCAGGTTATCAAGTCTTACAGGCTTTCAGATGAAAAGCTAAATAGATATGTTACCTGTAGTAGGTACAAATTAAAATTTTTATGTTGTATAAACTATTTGCATATTAATAGAAGAAAATAGAAAAATAATTTATTAAGTGCATTCTTATAATTATTGAGGCAGGATCTTTGTACGGTCCTGGAACACTACATATATGATGTCTTAGGCCACTTTGAGAAGCCTTGTAATGGCAGTGGGTGCTGATGTTTAAAAATCTTCTTGCCCAACAATCTGGAATGCTTAAAATTTCATTGAACGGTAAATTATTTCTGATTGCAATACATTTGGGTGCATGTTCTCAAAATCAAGGTTTGTTTTAAACAGACTGGTTCTGTAACCCCGTTCTTAATCCCAGTTATTTCACAGACATGGAAATTTTCACGTGTAGCTGCCACGTTGTGAGAGGAATCAAGTTAATTGTGAAAGTTTTCAGTCAATGGGTTGGCATGACAGTAATCTGCTAAACAATCTGAAGAGGAAAGGTGTTTGCATTGATTTTTCTTTCCCCCCAGCTGTATTAATAAATTTATTCTAAAACTGATAATTATCTTCTTCCACCGCAGTGTTTCTCTCCTCTTTAATTCTGAGAAGCTATTTTAATTATATTCAAGAATATTTGAAATTAGTCAATGCCATTTTCCAGCTCCTGGCCTATAAGGCACTTAGATCAAAGTTAATTTTGGCTTTTGATGGATTTTATTTTTTAATAATGAATGTAGGATGGATTTTTAGCCAACAGTGTTTTCTTCCACATAACAAGGTTATTAATAATGTGGGGTATTTCTACCGTCCTTCCACACAAATGCAGAAGGATGACATAACAGAAATGCCTGTTCATGTTTTGGCACTCAGTAATGGTCCTTCCAAAAGGAATGTTGGTCTTTTGGTGATAAAACTATTATTTGAGAGGGAATGCAGGAAAGAAACATGCTTAGTTCTACATTTATATGAGAATTCTAGCCAGAAGCTAGAATTTAATATAGGAACCTGTATGTAGAGAAGAAAAAAAAAATGGACCTGGGGGCTGTTCTGTTCAAATACTTAACCTTTATCAAATTTTTCCTTCCCAGTTTTAATACTGGATTGCACTACAAGGTTTGATGATCTAAGGCATCTCTTTATGATGAGATAGTAAGTCCTTCTTTGGACACTAAGAAATTTAAAAAAACCTAAAATCAACCGCAACAAAATCACAACCCTAAATTTAAATTTTCAAACCTCACAAGTAGAGGGGTTGGAAACGCAGTATGCTGAACCAGTTTTACTTCAGTAGAATTTTTAGGCGTTTTTTGATAAGTGAAGTTTCCTTAGGTTTTAGATTTTTCCTTCAACATTATGGCAAATTAGAGGATGTTTGCTTCAACTTTTTTTCCCTAAGTAATGTTAGTGCCTACTCACAATAAAAAGATAATGTCTCTTTTCAATTAATGAATGTTTCAATGAGATCCTGCCGAATATTTGATACCAGGCATTAACTCCAAATTTGAATCAGCTGGGACTTGTGGCATCAGTGAATTAAGTTTGGATTTGCTGAGTTTGCTTTCAGATGGGCAATTACAGTATTTTTAGCAAAATTTTCTATTACTGTTTTTTTTAAATTGGTCATGCAAATAGGATTGGAGCTGTAATGTCAAATGGGCAGTTGCTATTTTTATTTGCCCTTATGTTCATGGCTTAGAGTCAAAGATCATCATAGTCTCCCATGGATATGACTGCTGTTAATTTGCATTATTCATAAGTTTGAGAGGTTAAGAAAAGAACTACTAAGAGAATATTCTTCTGTCTCTGACCCCAGGAATGTTGCAGAACATTCAGTAGACTCAAAGTCAGGGCCTTTCCACTGTTTTTGTTTTTAACAAAAACGTGTTAATTTTTTTTAGTAAAATATGAAATATATTTATCTCATGGCACTAGGTAGCTTAAGCAGTGTTTTTGCATTAAATTACAGCTCTTTGAAGAGTAAGAACAAAACAAACTGTCCTTCCTGAAAGGATTTTTAAACAGTGGTGCCCCTTTAGTTACAAGAAAGGTGTTATCGTTTTAATTATGAAAGCTATGAAATATAACATTGTTCCTGCATTTAATAGAATGTGATGAAGTTTTTCTACAAAATCTTGTGATTTTTAGTACAATAATATTTTATAAATATAATGTTTGATTTGAAATGTAAATTGCGTAGCTCTCTAATGGGTGCTTGGTAAATGCACAAGAGATTTAGCTTTGATTCTCAGGTACCTCTGACATAATGGAGATGTGCTGGGTTTTTCTTCCCCATGACAGAACTGGAATGTGAAGGAGCTCTCTCATGAATACTCTACCTCTGTGTGGTAGTGTAAATTGTCATTGCTCTTACTGTTTCAGTTTGGGAATGTCTTTATTCTCACTTAACTTCTCGTAGGAACCACATACACTTTAAAAAAGTGATGTGAGCGTTTCTTTGATTGTCATTACATGATTAAGGAACAGAGATTTCCCCTGCCTGCAGAATGGGAAATGAGTACTATGTGTTGCTCTGTCAAACAGTTGAATTAATTCCTGTAATCCATTGGGACAACCAACAATTTCTGTGCGTGCAATTGAGGTTTTGGAGCTGTTGGGTTTTTATATATGAAGGAAGTTATGGTCATTTGCCAAACACTACAGAGCATGCCTTTGCTTTTAGGGCTTTGGTGAATCTCACAGATCATAAACAGGGTACTGCACTTCAGAACAAAGGAAGAAAAGGATTTCAGTTTTTCTGGCCACTTTGTGTTAGGTTTCAGTCACTGAAAATGCTTTCACTACAAGGGACTGCTGCAGATATAATGCTAGTTCAGCTACGGATGGAAATACCACATTTGTAACAAAGTCTGGGGCACATGAATGCTCCTGAAGGCACTGAGGGCCTGGCGTTTCACCTTCCCGGTGTTCACTGCATCCTGCTTGTTGGCTTTTGGCCTGTGGCAGCCCCTGTAAGGGGGTAGGGGCGGTAGTTCGTGACTGGTCTGGCTTGTCATGGAGTTGGGCTGCAGTGCCCTGCACACAAACTCAGAAGCTGGAGGCTGGGGCACTGCCTGGGTGTCCCTGTGGCGTGACAGTGCTGAAGTATTTTGTGGAAAGGGGGTGTTAAGCAAGGGTGTTGTTCAACCCGGGGAGCTGCAGGTGATACCTGGCCCAGTTTTCTGGTCCGTGCATGGCAGACCTCCTTGCAATGTACCAGCAAAAATAGGAGAGCCTGCAAATTGCTTTTCTTGGTGTGTGCTGCTGTAATTGTCATTCCTGTCACAATACTCGTTGTGCCAAGGTACTGCTATTCGCAGCTGTGATGGCTTTAAAAAGGTGGCAAAATGATTTCTTTGTAATTCTTTGTTCCATTTCTCTTAGTGTTGACTGTTGTAATTTCTATTCCCTACTATAAGATCTTTCTTTCTTGGGAAAATAATGTTCCTGAGCTAAACTCAGCTATCAGAGGACAGGGAAAACCAGTTAAATTTTGGAGATAGGTTAAGTTGATGGACACACTTCAAATTTCTTATGGAAATAGGTCTCAGTAAGGCAGAGTGCTTGTAAATGAAGTTAAGCAGTGGCATGCTCAAAAATCAAGAAGCAAACTAGTGTTGATATCACGATGTTGAGTTATATGGCTAACTGTAGGATGGTACTTTGAATCAGTTTTCTTTATTTGGGATACGTCTTGAGTTAGTTACCATTTCTGTTATGGCTGTCACGTGTAGTGCCTGCAATTTAATAGTTTTAACTCCAGTAGCATTTATGTGTTCTTTCATAAACTGTTGTTACACTTTTTTTTCCCTCTATCTAATCTGTTATTTCATTAATGTTGTATTTTGTTTTACATAATTATTGGAGGGCATGATTTCTCAGGGAAGTATGGATGATACCATAGTTGTGAGAGCCAATAACTAATTCCTGCTTTTAAAATTGCTACAAACATTTCCAGGTTTCACTCAAACATTTCACACCATATAACTTTCACGTTGAATTTCCTTAGGCTTATCCGGTAAATCATGATGAGAATGTTAAGAGCATTTAAAGGTGTCAATAAAATATACTCTGCCCAACACTTTGTTACTTTTTGGAGAAACATCCATTCTAAACTGATGCTGAAATGTGTGTGTGATTTTCTACTTTACTGTCCTCTGTGCCATATAAATGAATAGTTACTCTGCTGATTTTTGAAGCTGCACTTCTGGCCAGACAGTGACATTAACTTTCAGGGCTAGGCAATGGTATAGTAATGCATAATCTGATTCTGGGGTAGATCACCAGTGTAAATCTAACATAAATATATTCATTTGTGTAATTAAATTTTTACAAAGTCTGTTCACTTTGGGGATTTTTTGTTTGTTTTTCCAGTAAAGTTACTTTGGCTAGACTGGGATCTGATCCAAAGCCCACGGGAGTCATAGACAGCATTAATAAAGTAAAACTTTATTGAAAGGAACTCTGCAGTCAGGTTGACCTTTATGCCTTTGCAGTATTTCTGTCTGCAGCAGCTATTTGGAGTGGTTTGCTTTAAGACCTCAGTAATATAAATGGAAGGATTTTAGTGCTGGTAAAGTGGCAAACACACTCCTGTTACTGGTCACAAAAGATATTTCCACATAGCCAGTATGCAGCTTAATTATTTAGAAGGTGAATTTGTCTTGCTACATGGCTTTTGTTTAAAATCAGCAGCATGAGAATTATTAAGCTCTACACTTTGTTGTACAATTCTAGGAGGGTTTTCTTGTCCATAGTGAGAATATGTGATCACAGTCATCAGCCTTGAGCATCAGCTTCCTCTTGATGATTTCTGCTTTGACATTTCCATTTACATGCCCTGTTGCATTCATTGCAAAGTGAATTTCCTCTCTAGGTAAAGCCAGTGTAATTATATTTTGACTGCCCTGGTCCTCTGTGGTGTTAGAAATCTGACATAAAACATAAATCTGACATATAAATGTGACTACTTAGAGATCTGTGTTCTCACTCCTGTCATTACATCTGGTATTAGTTGGTAACCAAACCTTTTTTGAATATGCCTACCATGATGGGGAATGCAGCCAGGATTTAATCTGGCTTTCAGTTCCTACTTTTAAAAAGCATAAAAGGCTTTTCTCTGAGGATTTTTGTAAAAAGCAGCTGTTTAGTTCTACAAGTTCAGGGTCCTTTAACTGCAACTCAGTTTATAAAGTTGTAGCCAGTGTTCCCTTTCGTTCATTAATGGACTTCTGAAGGTTTTTTCAAGGAAGGTGCATGACTTTCTGTTTTTATGTTCCACAGAAGGAATATGACTGGATACTGGAATGGCCTCAGAAACACTAATTCAGGGCTGTTTCTATAGTTCGTCACATATGTTCCTGATTTTTTTTCCACTTCTTTTTTTAAGAAACCCAACCAAATAAAACCAGTCAAAACCCCACACTTACCAAGCTGAGGGGGATTAGCCAATTAGCACAGAATAATTTTATAATATGCAAATGACTGTCATTTTGTCAGTGATACCTTTCAATATATTACTGATGTTGCCAGTCCACAAGTCTTCCTTCTGTGTTACAGGTGATGCTTCTCTTCTGCCCAAACCTGACCTCTTGCATACCAATGAAGTTAGTTCCACCAGCACAATGAGTAATTTCTAAAATATTGTAGAATCTCCTTTTTCCTCTATCTAGGGGGACAGCAGGGGCTTTTCAACCAAATAGTATCACTTTCCTCTTGGATAAGAATAAAAACACACCCTAAAGAAAAAAATTAAAACAAAATTTTTCATTTAAAATCAAGAATCCTAGTAGGAAACTTATGGGATCTGCTGTAAAATCTTGCATAGCCAAATTCCTTACAGGAAGTGCTTGGGCAGTAGTTTATTGGATTGATTCTGGTTGATCTTGATCTAATATAGGAAGTGGGTATTTTAAATAATAATTTCATAGTGAAGCTGAAGGCTTAAATTAAGCCCTGTGATTGTTAAAGGAAGAAATAATGGAAAAAATGATACTTGGAGACTTAGGAGTTTTTTGGGGTTATTTTGAAGTACATCTAGTGCAGTTAACAAAGGAATGCTCTGTTAATTGGAAGTCGTGAGAGGCTGTTTACACAAGGCTACGTGGAAAGCACAGCCAGGTGTTGGAGTTGGCATTATCTGAATGGAATTGGGGAAATGTAATAAGTATGAGATACAACTTCAGCACTGTAGAGCTGAAGGGGTTCTTGTAATGATTTAAAATTTGTGTAAAGTCTCTTTGGAGTAGATATTAATAAAACAAACTTGTTTACGAAACTTTGATTTATGAAACTCCTGAAGCTTGAGTGCATTAAAAGGTGCACAAAACCAGTTGTAGTTTGATGGTTGTTTTGGCATTGCATTTTGTAGGAAGTTTCAGGGAATTCTCAGTAATATTTTTAAAGCTGAAACTGCTTTAACTGAAGAGCTTTCACCTGAAGAAAACTTTTGTTTGCCTGAAGTCTGTATGGTTTGCTGATAAATCAGATGTTCTGAGAGCACAGCAAGTTCCAGATGTATATCCTCTATGAAACATCTTTATGCATCATCTTTTAACCATTTTCCTTAGTGAAACCAGAACGTGAATTGCTGATGGGTATTGCATTTGCACTTAAAAACCTGATTTCAGAGTGTGTTAAACCTTGATCTATTTTTGATAAAAAAGAAATGTAGCATTTTAATCTAATTTCCATTTAATGGCAAGGATATTCATGCAGAGAAAAACATATAATCAGGGTTTGATGCAGTGATTTTTAAGCCAAGAAAACAGCAGGATGGCAGTGGTAAATCTGAAATGAAGATGCATATCTCCTCAGAAACTCTGGTTTCTTCCTGCCCTCTTTATACCAAATTGTGTCTCCATTATTCCAGGATAATGCAGGTGAAGCAAGGACCAGAACTTCTACCCTGTGTTCTTTTAAAGTGAACACTGGCTTTTGCCTGAGGTGTCTTTGTCCTGTTACTTCATTTTCTGATGGGAGGTCTGTTAAATAAAAAATATAAGTATTTTTAATTAAAATCAGATTTAGTCTATTAATTATTTTGAAATTCTCTATATTAATAGAGATCTAATGAATGGAAATTGAAGTCCTGTATTGCAAATACTGAACAGTGCTTATATATTTTTAACAAATCCAGTATATATATGAATATTTGAAAAATGCATGAAGATGAAAATTGAAAGATTGTTTTTATGTTGATTGGTTTATAAATTGAAAATTCTTCATATCTAGTACCAAAACCCTATAAAAGGGCTAATGAAAAGAAAATGTAATGTATTCTGATTAACAGCCTGTGTAATACAATCAATGGGTGTGATGTTTTTGTTCTGTATTATATTTATTATATGTAAGTAAACAATAAAGATTATAAATCTTATTTTATTAACAGGAATTGGTATTTGGTTGGGGTTACTGCTTAATGTGTTTTATATCATCAGTTACGAGAAAAATGAGTGGTCACCAGGAGTGGGCTTGAAAGTGAGTTTTGGGATGTCTCGTTGTACCTGAAGTCAGCTGTGACACTGAAAGGTCACAATTTGGTGTCAGGTTGGTTTGTGTGCTCCTGTTGGGTGGGGTAGGGTTAATTTTCTTCCCCGTGGCTGGTATGGGGCTGTGTTTTGGCTGTGTGATGAACACAGGGGTGATAATACAGAGGTGTTTCTGTTCTTGCTGAGCAGGGCTTGCGCGGAGCCGGGGCCTTTTCTGCTTTCCCTGCTGCCACAGTGGCTGGGGGTGCCTGGGAGCGGGGAGGAGACGCGGCTGGGCAGGTGACCCAGACTGACCCAAGGGCTGTTCCAGACCGTACAGAACCACGGTCAGTGTGTCAAGTGGGGGGGAAAGGAGGAGGGGGGAACATTCGGAGTGATGGTGTTCGTCTTCCCAAGTCACTGTTACACGTGTTGGGGCGCTGCTCTCCGGGAGATGGCCGAACACCTGCCTGCCCGTGGGAAGCAGGGAATTCATTCCTTGTTTTGCATCGCTCGCCTGCAGTTTGCCTTCCCTATTAAACTGCCCCTCTCAACCCACGAGATTTGTTACCCTTCCCGTTCTCCCCGCAGTCCCGGCGGTGGGGCAGTGAGCGAGCGGCTGCGCGGGGCTGGGATGCCCGCTGGGGTTGAACCACGGCAGTCGGGTCACTGAAGCAGCAAAGCCCCAGTTTTTAATCTCTTCTCCTCGGCCGCGGGTGGTGTTTATTTGCGGACACCGAGCGGCAGCGGTGCGCACGGTGTGTGACCAGCGGGGGGAGCTCCGGCCGTGCCCAGCCCGCGGCCGCGGCTCGGCGTGAGCGATTATTGCATAAGCGGTGAAAAGACAATTAATTTACCTGTTTATCATCTTCCCTGATTCCTGGAGTTAACCAGGGCTAGACTGTGACCTTTCTGCTTGCAGCTGAACTTTGTGTCTTTAATAATTAAAATCCCGGGGATGATAGGCATTTACCTAAATACCTAATAAAAAATGAGAAAAAAAAGTTTCTACCATCGTCTTTTCTGAGTTTTCTGGATTACCTACAGCTGAATTCTTTTTACTGAGATCATAAATATTGCTGTACTGCTATAGGAAGAAGCAGCTTTTGACACCAAAACAAGGGGATACTTGCTTTGCCACTAACTAAGGAGTTCCTCTCATATTCCCTGACAAGCAACAGGAATTCTAGAGCTCAGCTTAAGTATTTGAAGCGACTTGACTTGAAAAGTTTCTATATATTTTCAAAGGCAAGTTGGCCTTAACAAGCCTGTTCTTTTTCTAGTGCCCTAACTGATGGCTGGAATCCCAGCCATGGTGTGATTCCTCCCTTTTAAGTCATACACATAATGTAAAATGTGGATTAACTTTTGGCAGGTTCTACCATTAAAACATAAAACCCTAAAAGCATCACTCTCCTAGGCTGTGTCAGTACTTGATGAGTTGTGCAGAGGGCACGAGTGGCTGCATAGATGGCTGGGGCAGGTGGTCACAGAACCACAGGGAGGAGGTTTTGCAGTGGAGGCTTTGCTAAAGAAGTGTGGAGGCCCGTGAGGAGAGCAGGGAGTGGGCAATGGTTTGCCATCACTCACCAGCCCTGAGTGGGGGAGCTGCTGGGTAAATGACTGAGGTAAGAAGTTGTTTTGTGGTTTGGTTTTTTGTTGTTTTTCGGGTATTTGTTTGTTTGTTTCTCCTTATCCACAACGTGAATTGATGTGTTGTTATTCTGTTAGGCCATTAAAGGTCTAAACTCTCTTCTGTGATATCCTTTTCTGTATACAAAGGGATAAGTCAGTGCAGGCTCCCTGGATTGCTTTTGGTCTTTAGGATGCCATTTGTTGGCACATTATCTTGTTCTACTCTGTATGCTCTTCAGTTTTAGGAGACACATTTCATACATGAAGCTGCCACTTGCCAGAAGCTCGGTGTCACTTGCTACAAGGTGAGGTTTAAAGCTTCTGAGAAGGATGATTTAAACTCCATTTTCAAACTTCTATTTCTATCAGCAGTATGTATGTGGGAGATATTCTTGGGTTTTATTTATATCTACAACCCAAGTGTATTCCTTTTATATTGATTTGAAAAAACTTGGGTAGAGCTGAAGGTTTCCAAAAAAACAACAGTTTACTAGCTCAATGTGAACTCTTCTTCCTTTCTTCCCATCATTTCCCCCCCTCTTGCTCCCAGCCACTTCTTCAAGCTCATGTGAAAGGAAAGCCAGTTGTTCTAGTTTGTGGCTTTGCAAGCTTTCAGGGCTTTTTTTGGTAGTGTTACCTAATGTGTTACGATTTGCTGTGAGATGAAAATGCTCATATCATAAAGATTCCTTAATTATCTAAATAGGCTTTTCTTTGTGGAAATCTTCCAGGGTTGGGGCATTTACTGGGCCTCTTTGATTTAACTACTGGGATCCTGCTGCTAATGATGATAGAAAAATGATGATTACACTGTGAGTGTGCATTTGCACAACGCAAAGGAAGCTTCATAAACACAAAGGAACATTCTGTCTATCTGTAATACTGTTCCCATTTAGAAAGAACCTCATCTGCCAGTAGATCTTTTTTTTTAAAACCCCATTAGAAGGAAAAAATAAATTAAAAAAGTTGTAAGCAGATGGCTTTTGTGGCTGTGGTGTTGCAAGCAAACAGGGAAGTGATGCCTCATGAGAGGTTTCTGACCATGGGGCATGTGATCTCAGTGGAAAGGGAGAGGAGGGGGAAATCTGATGCGAGGACCATGATCAATGGAGTTGGGTCTCATGCACACCTTTCCCCAAGTCCTCCTTGCCTTTTTAAGGATTTCCTTACTCACAATGGAATGTACTGAAGATTCTTTTCACTAATTGAGAGGACGTCATTAGTTCATGGTATAAATATTTAAAAATATTATGGATTTGTGTTAGTAATTTAACAACTGTCATTTGTTAAAAACACATTTTGACAAAAGTGCTGAGACTGACTTCTGTGTCCCAGCTTCCCTGTTAGGTAAAAGCTGATACAGCTCCATCTGTCACTCTTTTGCATGTGATGTTTTCCCCAGCGCTTAAAAATGGAGTTGGATTCATTACTCTTCCCACAGGAGTGTGTTGGCCATTGTGAGTTTCCAGTGTAGGAAGAGAAGCTCCTGAAAAATGTGTTCCTAGGGTAAAACAAAACCTCACCAAAGTATTTTTCTCAAGGGAATGGTCATCAACTAAGCCAGTGTCCTCTCTGAGAGCCAAAGGGGCAATCGGGACCAGCCTGACCTAGAGAAAAGAAAGAACAAAGTGATGATCTGTCAGGGGCTGATGGAGAGCCATGCCAAGGGAATGAGCAGCCCTTTGGAATTAGATGCATAATGGATTTCCAGTAAATGAGGTACACCTGAGCTCTTGCAAAAGGAGTCAGCCTGAGCTGAAATTATTCCTGTCCTTGTCTGTTCCTTTTGCACTTGAGGGTAGGGTAAGAGGTTGAGTTCTTGATAAAGCTTCAAGACAGAACAATTTTGTGAGAGTCTCAACTGTTCTGTGAACGGTGAATTTATAAGCTTCAAATTGTTATGGATTTAAAGTTTCAAAATACCCAAAACCTTAAATGGTAGAAGTGTTTCATTATTTTAAAAACCACTAATTTGCTTTTAGGAGTCTAAGTGATATAAGGGTTTGGTGACACATGGAATCTGTCGTGAAATAATACTAATGTTGTGTTGGCACCCTGCCAAAGTAATTCCTCAAAACACCTAGTTAAAGCTTTTAATGATGTATCTCTGCTTTCTGGCTCTGGTCTGCCATTATACCTGCCAACCTACCTCCTCCCTTTGCAGATGATTTCTAAAACTGACACATTTATGTCTCCCTTTTTAAATTCTTCACTTTTCCCTTCCCCCCCTGGCCCTCCCCGGTTTAAAAAAAGACTGTTCAATTCGAAATTGTTTGAAAAATTGGCAGCAGAGTCACCCTAGCAGTATAGCAAAGAGACACAAGTGCAGAGGAGTTGACAACACTGGCTTTGCATATTTCTCCTCACATACCAGACTATTTAAATCTGAAGTGTGTGTTGGCCTTGGAGTGTATCTTCAGGAGAGCTCCTTAACAAAGCTTCTCGTTCCACATAACAGTATTTTGCTTTATGTTTAGAAAACACCATGCTTCTTGCTTGCTTTGGTTTTCAGGAAAGGATAATAGGTTCAAGGTAAATGTTCCTGTGTATAAACTCAAGACAAAATGGACTCTTAGAGAAACTCCAGAGTCCTACAGTCAATTCCATAATGTCCTGAATCTGACCTGTTCCAAGGACACAATCTTTTATGTGCTGCTTTGAGTGTTGTGAATAGACACAATACTGCCTCTTCCCCTTCCTTATCATTACTGGTTATGCTTGGGAAAGTTCCTTCACCTTTCAGTAGTTTGAGTTTTCCCCTTCCTAAAACTATGATAGTGATTATAATTTTAATTTTTTTAATGAAGTGTAAACAAGGTAAATTGTTGGCACCGTTGTTTCAGGGCCTGGGCAGAAAGCTGTGGTTCACCTGTTCTTAAGAATGCCTGAGAGTTCTTAAGGAAGCAATAGCTACAGCTTTCAGCCCAGGCCCTGCAGCAATATTGCCATCTTGTCTCACATATTCCCTTAAATCTCCTTAATTCCTCCTGCCCTGCCTAACCTGTGCTACTTGAGCAGTGAGTTCGCTTCCCCGAGTCCTTAATCAGTCCCCACTGGAGATGCCAGCACTAAGAGATCAGTGCTGGGCCAGGACCTTTAGTACAGATGCCACAGGAGAGGCACCAATGAAGATTAACTACTGTTTGTTACGTTTTTAAAGGAAGTCTTTTAGCTGCTTGAAAAGAGAGTAGGGATTGCTCCAAACAGCTAAAAGTCTTCTTTCTTCAATGTAACAAATGCCAGTTTACCCGGATCGCTGCTGCTGCAGAGGCTGTGCCTGCACCAAAGGGTGCAGAGCCCCCGTAATGGAGGTGCAGAAATGTCAGAAAGTGTGGCTGAGATCCACAGTGCTTGAGGAACCGGCCCAGGCTCCCCAAAACCCGCACCTGTAGGAGACCAGGGAAGGGAATAAGCCAAGAAGGAGAGAGGGGTAGAAAGAGGGGTAAATGGGGTGGCACATACACAAGGTGAAGGCTGTGCGAGTCCTCTCCCTCTGGCCCTCTCTAATTCTGCCCCTTAAGGTAGTTATCAGTAACTCCCAAGGCTGGAAGATCAAACATTTTCCATGTTTAACTCCTCTATAAGGTATTCCTTCTTAAAGCAGTGAAATAATTTTTATGTTCTGTGTCCCCTTAGCCCAGACATACCTTGCAGCATCAAAACACCCAAGAGATGTTTGCACATTTATTTTTCTGTCTTAGAAAAATCTGCACATAGTGAGAAACATTTTGAAAACATCCTGCTAGCAATAATATTTCATCACTCTCCACCCACAATCTATTGAGTCTGAATGTTTGCTTCCTCTGAGCCACCTTGTTGCCTCTAAACCTATTCATGAAACTCTAAAAACTCTTCTCCTGCATTCTGCAAATCACCAAGCTCAGGCTAGGTGGGAGAAATTCTTCTACTGGTAAATGGACTCTGCTTGTTAGTGGTACCCTGGTGTGGATTTTGTCTGTTTTTTAATCACTTGTTACTCCCACCAACCTACAGTGTTTTCCTTTTTCCCATCTTCACATGCACGATGTTACTCCTTGGAGATAGTCTGGATTCTAAAATTTGGGAGTCTGAAATGTGTGTCTTTTACAGGAAGGATAATTACTTACATGTAAATTGTAACTCTCTGAAGATACATCTAAGAATTACCCCTCGCCCACGTGTTCACTGTCCCCCTGAGCTGAGATTCTCTGTGCTTTATGGGCTTTAAATACAGGGTGTCCCTTTCCCCCCTTCTTAATTTGCTGCTGTATTGGGAGGGGTTTTTGCCTTCCTTTGCAGACAAAGTAGACTTTTGGAGAATTCAGGATAGCTGGAACATCTCAGCAGGTGTGGTGTGAAAATGGGCTTGCTGTGAACACTGACTTACAACTTTCTGCTCAGAGGCATCCCACTGAGTCTCTGTTCAGGTGAACAAAATCCCCCTTCTTCTGAGAATGTTACAGGCTGGATCATCAACTGGGAGTCAAAGGCATGGCCCCATTTATTTGAATGGAGCTGTGCTAATTTACATCAATGAAAAAATCTGATTTTAATGGATAATTTGCAGTTAATCCCTACAATGGTAAATAACTGTCTCTAAATGCAGCCTTTAGGGTGCTTGTTTTCTGTTAATTTGATTTTTTGTAACTCTTCTGTAGATTTTTTCAGTAGCAAATTAAAATTTATGTGACTAGAAGGAAGAGATACCTGAGGCTTGTGAAAAGTGAGAAAGTAGGAGCAACAGAGATGGGTCTTTCTCCTGGCTGATTGTATGAGCCAATGTGGATCACATTAATTAATTATTTATACTTAATGTGACTTCTTTGTAGTCCATCACCCTAAAAGCAAAGCAGAGTTTTAAACTTTATCTTTCCATTTCTCTCTGAAGTACTGCTTCAGTTCTTCTCTGTACTTGGAATGGTGTTTTTCAGTGTTACTTCCCCAAATAGTTTGGTTTTTGAATGATGTTCATGTTAACAATGTTATTGCTAATAGTAACTAAAGTGCAGAGCTTCTTGGGTTTAGTGATTTCATGGCTACGTGCCGGATGTGGTTTAAAATTTCTGGATGTGGTTTAACAAAACATGCCAGGAGAACAGGAAGGTAGACTGTCCTTGACCCTTATTAATGTGGATTTTCCTGAAGAGAGTTCTTATGTCACTGGTCTTGATCCTTTTGCAAAGTAGGTACTTGCTATTTTCTGTCTGCAGAACATCCTTTTAAGTATCAGTTATGTACACTGCAATCATTATTTACTCTTCATTAACATGATAGTTTTATTCATATTTTCCTTTACTGGTCATCTGTTCTATTATTTCAAATCCAGGTCTGGCAAAATGTCTTTGCCTGCAGTTGCTTGAGAGGAAGATTGTACAGCTAATTGAACTGCTTGGCTCTGGTCCATGGCCTGTAAATGTCCATCTTGCTCAAACAGCAGTGTAGAATTTTCCAGGCTAGCAGGCTGGTCTGGTATGCAGAGTCAAGCTTTATTCATCCAGTGCAATTATCGTTTATCCCAAGCGAAAGAAAGGTGAAGACATCCTCTGGTGAAGGATGCTTCAAGAATTAGGAAATTGATTAACTCTTCAGGTGTTTAGTTATCAAGCAGAATAATGTTATCAAATATACACTTTATTTATGGGTTGATTTATCTAAATAGTAATATCATATGATGCACAATTATTAAAATATCCAGACAATTACAAAATAAAGGCAGGAAGCTGAACCTGATGGTTGATACAGCTGGTGTTCAGCTCAGTATTGATACTTAGTCTTACAGGTCAGTGAGACAGGAAAAAGATGCACGTGTTGCAATAATGGATCATCACACTGACGTGTGTCATTCAAACTCACTTTAGGAAACAGGTCCAGGTATGTAAGATGCAATAACGAAGTAACCACGTGTAGTATTTACTGACGTTGAAAGGCTTAAATGCATACAATTTGCAATTCTACATGGCTTAATAGAAATTAAATAAAAATATTATGACAAAGACCGGCCTAAGTGGGTGTATTTGTACAGTTATTCCATACAGCCCTTAGCTGCTAAAACCTGTCATCCTTTCTAATCACTTCAGGCACTTAGCTCAGAGGAGAGTCTTGCTAAATTCACACAGCCTTAGCCCCGTGTTGTTGGTGTCCTGGCTGATTTTTTATTATGTCCTGCAGTGTGAGTGCCTCCTTCCTCTGCTGCCCAGCCCGGGCACCCTCTGGGCTGTCTGCCACGCCTGTGCCCTCGCCCCTTGGTGCCCTTGGCCCTCCTGGAGTGCCACAGGAGCCGCTGACGGGCTCAGCCGTGCCGGCGCTGCGGCGGTGGCAGAGCGGGCGCAGGGGAGTCCACGGCCAGCAGCCGGACACGAACACCAGGCAGCAGAGGGACCCTGGGCTGTGCTCTGGAGTCTGCTCCTGGAGGATCTTGGAGTCCCCAGCTGGGGAGGGGGAGCTCTGATCACCGTGCTTCAGCTCCCCAGCGCCAGGAGGGCCAGGGGAGCGCCAGGGGCTCCTGTGGTGGGCCTACAGGCGCGGGTGGATGTGGGTGGGTGAGGGTTCATGGCACGGGGTGGAGACAAGAGGCTGGAAAAGCCATCGCATCAGTGCCTGGCTCTGTTAGTGTATTCTCCCCCCAAGAGGGCACGTCTTACCCTGTGTCTTTCCGTAACCTTCTCCTCCAGCTGTCACAACCACTTCCCATGGGCTCTCACGGACAGTGCTTTGCTGTTGCCTAACAGCAGTGACATGAAGTGGCTCTCAGGGAGCTGACAAAATAGGGCCTTGAAATCATAATCCTACTAACGTAAGCTCATATTGGTGCTGTTTCATGTTGATCTACTTATGTGGTCTCTGGAGACTTGCTTTAACGTTGACTTTGCTTCGTGTGGACGTGGCAGTGTGCCCTCCGCAGATCCCTGCTAAATTTATTTTAGCCCTGGCTTCAGCAGGATGCCACCCCGCACAGCTGAGAGGGTGTGCTCCAAAACGTGGTCATGTAGATGAGGTCAGGGAAACACTGCAGAGATTTCTAGTTTGGCACACATGTGCTTTCGTAAGCTGAGACCTGCACTGCTCCCACACACCCTGCAGTGCCTGGGATTTGGAGTGGTTTCACTGGAAACACATCCTGGTGCCTGGAGCTGGCAGGTTCTTTGTGAAGCCTGAGAATTCACCCCCAGCACCGATGGCTGTGCTGGTGATGCTGTGAGTCTTTTCTTGGCTCAGGCAGGTGTTTGGTGGGCTGAGCTGGGCTTGTCCCTGTGCTGGGAAGATTTTAAGGCTCAGGCTGAAAGCTGCAGGTTGAGAGATTGGCTCTGTCCTTAAACACACCAACCTGAGCCTGGGTTTGGTCAGCAGAACCTCAGTGGGTTGAGCTGCTGGGCAGGGATGTGAGAGGAAAGGTGTTCCCTGTCCACTCCCTTGCAGGCAATCCGGCCTGAACTTCAAAGAGCAGGGGCACAAGGATGACAGATCTTTCTCTGTCCTGCACAGCTGCTCCTGCTGTCTGACTGTCTGGGTAGGGCTTGTGTCTAAAATCATGCCTGTTTGTAACAGCTAGCAAGGTCTTTTTGTCTGCTGTGTTCTCTGATTGGAAATTACGTGCATTGAACTTTAAAATTCAAAGCCTTTCTCATCCTTTCTTGCAGGACATTGTATTGCCTTGTAAGTGAGACCTGAGGTGGCTGAAAGTGATAGCATTTTGTCATTTTTGATGGAATAAGGATACTCTGAAACAAACCTAATGGCTCCATGATCCCTGGATCATGATTTTCTGAGGAAGAGACCTTGGCTCCTTTGTATAAACACAGAAACTTTTTACTTCAGTAAACATTTTTGAAGATATAAAGTGGGGGGTGAAAGAACCTGAAATATAAAGTATTAAATACAAAATAATTTAGCAATATCATGTGTAGTCTTTTTTTACCAAGGAAGAACATGTCCATCACGTATGATAGTCTTCCAGATGGTACTAGCAGTAGGATGAACTGCTCTTCTGCATAATAAAGTAAGTGAATTCAAATGGCCAAAGTTGCTGTTTCTCTGAAAACTTTCTTGAAAATGAAGTAAAACAAATGTATAAAATACAATAGCAACAAAAAAAAATTTTAAAAATTTCTTATCTAGAGGTAATTCTTGCTTGCAGCCTGACAGCTGAAGAATTGCGGTGACAGAAGATAGTCTTAGCCACTCAGACACTGCAGGCCTGTATGAGAGCCAGGCTGCTTTAAACTGATGCTTTTAGAGCTTCTCTCCCGGCCCTCAGCTCCCAAATTCTCTGGCTTAGCAGCCTAAGCAGGATTCTCTTTGGAGAAAAGGGATAACAGTAAGAAGAGGAGTTTACAGAAGGAAAAGGATCCCTATCAGGGAGAGGATGCTATCAGGAATTAAAAATCTTGCCTGGTGGATGTAGGTTGCCCAAGCTGATGGAGATAGCATTTCAGATAATTTTATCTTTACTTCTGTGTCAGGATGTCTTCAAATATGAGGTTGATGAGATCTGGGTGCTGTCCCACTATCTCAGGACCCCTTGAGGAAAGCAAGTCAGTAGAAGCAGCAAATTGTTTTGAGTTCTTCTGTATATGGGTGCCTAACAAAAATCATATATAGCTACCCCAAAGGCATTGGTAAATAAGTAACTACCACATCTATATATTTTTAAGAATCTGTTTTTAACCTTGGAATACCATATTTGTTTCACTCATTTTCTAGTTCATTCTGCTTTTGTTTTCTACTCATGATCAGCACACGTTTCTTGGTAATATTTATTTATTTGGGTAAGTTTAGACCTGGTGGTTTTGTAGTAAAAATTTGACAACATTTATCATCACTGGTAACTGACCCTTTAGGAGCTTTTATCTGTGCAAGAGCGGCGTTGTTCAGGATCCCCCGAGTCCCAGTTGTGAAATTGTACAAAGAATTAAATTATGACCTTACTGAAGCCAGTGGGGAAACACCTTCTTTAGCAAAGGAGGTAAAAGGACACTCTTTGGGTAAATGTTGGACATCCATAAATAAAAGTGCACATATTATGTCTCTTTTTATAGATCACATTTAGATCTAAGATGCTCTCTACTAAAAGAGGCTGCAATACCTGCTGTGTTCTCAGAGGATTTCTCCCTTTCCAGCTCCCATCATACTGCTTTTTAGTAAGTTTTGGAGTCTGTGTAAATTTCTGACTCCTAGCAGTACTTTTAATTTAAGACTTAGAAGTCTTCAATTTCTTACTCTTTGCAATGTATTCGGCAAAAGAACCATTTTCAGCTGGCCTGTGCAGTGTTGTTACTCTGAGTAAACGTGTGGGCCAAATGAATTGTCAGGCATCAAATAATAACCACAAACCTGTACTTACACACTGTGGATTTCATGCAAATAAATGAACGTGCACTATTCATTCTCATACAGTGTGAACACAGCTTTCCTATATTTCTACGATTTTTTTCAAAATGTCATGGTGGCCTTAATTATTCAGTACCTATTATGAGCCTCCAAGATTGGAATGAGAACCGTGTTTCCTAGAAATGAAACACGGAAGTGTTCTCTAAGCTATTTTAATGCTAATTCCTGTTCACTTTTTCAGAGCCTGAGCTTTAAACACCACGACTGTGAAAAGACCAGACCGAACTGGGAAATGTATTTTGGCCATAGAGATGAAATTGTGAATTGGCATTTAATTGTGGGAAGTGATTCTGTAGTAGGCCGTTTTAGATCTTTCAATTGGTGTGAGTCAGTGAGCTTTTATGGCAACAAAATTGCACAGTAGGCTTTAATTGTGCATAATTATTGCACTGCATGGTGCAGAGTACTATACTGTAGGCATTCAGCTGCATTCTGTTCAATGTTTTTATCGAACTCTCTGAAGAAGTGTACCTGATGGTATTTGATATATGTTTGTTTAATGCACTCATGCTTTTTTGTCTTAGGAAAATGGGAATAATTATAATAGAATATTTTTTCCTTCTCCCCATCCCCCAGTTTCCAGATGACTAATTATACTGTATGAGATACCTGTGGACATCTGCTAGAATTAACTGGAGTCTTTCTGATTTCAGCTGCAAGAATCTTACAAAAGGTCTTTGGGTTTAGGAGCATAATTTTAAATAATACAGGTCTGAGGTTTTTTTGCATCCATCTGTACCTTCTAAAAGCTGAATGATACTCGGTAGACTTTCATCTTGTAACTTCAGTAATCTGTAGCTGTTTCCAATTTGATTATTTTTCTTCCTTGAGTGTTTTGTGCCTGCTGGATTGGACTAGTGCACTCACCTACAACACAGCCTGTGATTCAGGATTAGGAAAATGTTATTTCCTCCTCTAGAAGTAAGTAAAACATTTTTATCACTATGGACCTAGTGATTTGTGAAGTCCTGTTGTACTTTCTTCTTTCTCCTGCTAAGCTTTTCAGTTGTCAGCAGTGATCTGATTGTTTCCCATCATTTCACCAACAATGGAACCCAGGACAGCACTTTGTTGCTCTCATGAATCCAGTATCACAGCTCTCAGCCATCAAAAGGGCTTTATGTTTCTGGGATGTGACATTTCTGTAGAAAAACAGCTTTGGGTTGGGGGCTTGGGTTTTGGGGGGGATGAAAAAATAGAGTCTGATATTATTGTCATTATCTACCACAAGACTCTGTATTTTTCTTGCCTTGTCAGAGATGAAAGCACTGTGTAACAAACAGTAGCTCTGGTAGAACTTTTTCCTTTCTGTACTGATGAACTTGCCATTGTTATAATGTAGATAATAAACCTCACAATAGTCCTCTTTCTTGTTAGCATCTTCCAGCACAGCAACTTCTGTAGCTGGCCTCAAAGAACAAACACCAGGAAGAATGAATTTTGATTGCACCACTGCAAAGCCTTTTATTGTTCTTGTTTGTATAGTAAAAAATGAAGTAGCAGGAAGAAACTTCATTTTTTTTTCTTAATAACTATTCTGTACTATTCCAAGACAATCTGAAGAATATTGTTACAGGTGGGGTTAAGCCAGGCAGGGATTTTTTCCCTCTTTCAGACTATTTACCTACAGTTAAACCTGGTGATCTATCTAATTCACAAAGAACATGTGAAAATTTCTCTAACAGCTTTACAGCTCTTTTCATAAGTGTGCATTCAGGAACAATGCAGGGTGGTTGGCATCCCACCTACTCTGAATTTTACCAGGGAGGTGAACTCTTATCATTTCTGCTTCACTACTTATGTCAGTGGGAGTAACTGTACAAGCACCTTGTCCTGTCTGACATCTGCCTTCCTGTGGTGCTCTCAGCCCAGAGGGCAGAGAAGAGACAGCTCAGCGGGAGGGCGAGGGGTTACTGTTGTTAGGAACTGTGAAAAGAAATATTTAAACACATTTTAAGACTCTTCTCTTCTTTATAGGCAGTAGCTGTTAAGTGGGGTCTGATCCTCAGTTAAATAAGGTCATTTTAAAACATGGCAGGTTTAAATGCTTTTACTTCAAAAGCCATGGCACTTCCAGAGGTAACCAAATCTTTGATAATGTGCCAAAGAACTGCATGAACTGTGATGCTTCAGTTTGGTTTTTTGTTTAGTGTGGTTCTGATTTTTTTTTTAAAGGTAGTTATTTTTTCTCTTGTCTTCTTTTTCCTTGTTTTATTTTTTAAGGAACAGGAGGAAGAATGAGTAACAATAAAAGGGAAGAAATTCTTCCTGATTATCCTACTGCCTTAGCAGACAATTTGGATGTACTCCCAGATTATACATCTGCCCCTCTAATGTACATCTGAAATGATATTAATACCAAAGCAGGCATCTGTGTGCTAGATGTGTTCAGCTGCTTGGGAGTGTGATGCTGCTGCTGCTGCTGCATCTGCATCTGCAGAGAACAGCCTGAGCTGCCTCCTGTGCTCAGCAAGGGGGAAGAGCAGCCCCCATCCCCAGGCTCACCACCCAGTTCAGAAAGCTCTGACCAGCATCTCACCCTTCACTGTTCAACCTGCTTTCCCTAACGCTTGTCATGTGCTCTGGCTCACATCTGGAGTCAGGTTCTGCTTTGGAGTTTCAGAGACAATGAAGCAGAAAGTTTTCTCAATGCACTGTTAACTGGAGAGATGCCAGCACTGAGATCCTGGTGGGATGGGTAAGGGCAGTCTTTCCATGCAGGGCTGAAGCCTGAAACGGTGAAAACTGCAATGCCCTGGCTGCACCAGTTACTCAGGCATACTCCTCTGACTGTTCTTAAGGTTAAATTAATTAGTTAATTAAACACTTACAACCTTTCAAAGAGAGCTGAAATTTTTTAGCAGCCCGGGTGAATTTACAGGCTGGGACAGGATAGTGAAAATGTCAGGATAGGGAAAAGAGTTACCATCTTTATTTATTCATATAAACGTATTTATATTTTTTTATTTTGCTAATACTTCTAACTTTAAACTAGTCCCAGGGTGGAAAGACCCATTTATACTTGACATCTTTTGTGAGAGAGCTTCATTTACAACGTAGAAAGACGACTGATACTCAATAGGTCCCTTCTTTCAGGTTCCTTTTCCAAAGACTTCATTTATAGGTTGCCAGGTAACCAGAAGTCTTTGACTTTTAAATAATACTTCATAGAAGTACAAAAACCAAGACTTTTTTCCAGAGCTGAAATGGCAGGAGCTATCTGAAATGAACAGTAGTTCTAGCAAACGTGTAGGGAGCTGACCACTGATACACACACACACACAAATGTGAAAGAAACCATTTGCTGAACTCTTCTGTAGCTCTGTGGATCCAATTCCAAGCACAGACAGTGTGCATTTTCCTAGCTGGTTATTAAATTGAATCTGCATATTCTTACTTAAGGTCATATTGCTGTTCAATAGGCAAATAATATTCCTCATCTCCTCCAGGAAAAGCAGCTGTCTGCTGCTCCCAGTCTGCTTCTGCTTCTCCACTGAGTTGGCTCTGGTTTCTGCAGTGTGGGAGAGAGGAATAAAAAAAGATAAGAGTAATTAAAATTGTCAGCATTAGCATAAGAAGCCAAGTGTCCCTAGAGGACAGTGCCAGCTCTTCCTTCCTCCTTGTACTTTAATCTCAGAAGAGGGCGAGTGCTGTGGAATACTCAGGATCTCTCATGGAGCTGGAAGAAGGAGCTTAGTGATGGATCTGCCAGTTTTTCAGCCCACCAGAAGGCTATGGCTCAGTTAGCATTGTGATAGTTGCCTCGTTCTAAGGATCTAACCCAGCATAAGCCACAGCTAAACACATGCCACTTACTGCCCTGTGCCCACTGGCATCTGTGAGAGGAGGCAGAGATTTTGGTTTAATCCCACGTAACTAAAGCACCCCAGTCCTGACTGTGGGGCAGGAGAGCCCAGGCTGGGACTGGAGCCTGGGGAACAGGGTAGGTCTCAAAGTTGCTGGTGCTGCCAAAGGTGGAATCGGCTTTGACAGCAGCTAAGGGAAGCTGGGACAGCGGGGAGCTGGCCTTCAGAGCAAGAAGCTCCTGCAGCAGGATTGCTCCACACACACACACACCCTCTCTGGCTTTGTGTGAACCTCGCACAAGAGCAGCTTTCTGTATCTTGCTGCAGAGAGTCCAAGGGGCAGCTTGCCTGCCCCAGGTGATTGCCTCTAGTTCTTGCCTCCCTGTGATGTCCAGTGACAGGGCAGGGGTTCCAGTGCAGCCCTGTCGGCAGGGAGCTGCCCGAGGCCAGGGCCTTGTGTCACACAGTTTGGTGTCTGTCCCAGTGTGGCAAGGAATTTCAGTTCTTATATGCTTGGCTTTGAGTTTAAACTCCCCACACAACACCACCTTTCATTTCCCCTTAAAGGCTGGGGATTGGAAGTTTTCTTTTTCACGGTATTTTTACTTCTGAGGTCATTGTGGAATATCTTACTCAAACATTCAAGCCAAACCAATTCTGTTTCCAGACCTTCATCATGGCAGCAACGCATTAGAACAACTTCATAAAATGTTTATATCAATGTCTGAAGTTCACAGTAATCTGAGAGTGTGCAATGACATCTGTAGGATAAATTATACAGCTTAGCACTGAAACATGACCATAGTACAAAGTATATTGTTTGGAAATCTGCTGTCAGACATGAATTCCAGCTTTGGAATTTTTGCTTCAGAATTTATACTGACACTTCTTTATCATAAATGAGACACTTACATGCCAACCTTTTGGGCATTACAGAATATTTCAGGATCAAAACTGGTGCTGAAAACACAGCCTGTGTACCACAAAACCAGCCAGATTTTTTCCTAGCAGAGTGCTCATGTTAGTTATTCTGATAAGGTAAAACTGATAACACATTTATTATGTGTTTTGCTAAGTCTATGCTTCTGATGAAGTGCCCTGAAATTGCAGCATAAAGACTGCAGGCTTATTCCAGCAGAACCCGAAAGTCTTAATCCTTTATTGCTGCAAGAACAAACAACTGTCCTTAAAAGCAGCCTAAGCCAGAACAACAGAGCACAGAGGAGAATCCTTCCACACAGAGTCACCGCAGTTCTTGGGTAGCAGGTTATCCACTTGTACCCCAGTATGTGTTTATGTATACTTGTCGAACCAGGAGTAGTTCAGTAACATAAAGTAGAAATTTGGCAGCTGCAGCCTGCATTTCTGTGTTTGCATTCCTATCAAACCCAGTAAAGCAGATTCACACCTGCCAAAGTACCAAAAAGCCTTCAGCACAGCTAATACACCCGTTTGCTAAAATTGCAAATGGAAGTGATTCATCTTTTCCACACACTGGCTCCCCACTGTTAGGTCAGGAATAGTAAGGAGATGTGGGGGAGCTGGAAAGCTCACTTCAACAGCTTTTTTCATCCATAATTCAGTTGGGGTTGGACCCAAACCTGTTGAAGAACTATTGCAGTTGATTGCAGTAGGATTGTAGTATCCAGCCATTTACTATGCAGACAGAGAAAACCAGAGCTTAGAAATTAAACATAGCCGAGCAATGCAACGGAATATTCCAGTCAAATCACAGCCTAATCCTTCAGACCCTACTCAGGTGTTGGGCTGTTTCCAGGTGAAGACAGCAAAATTGTCTGTAGTGATTCAGAAATGTTCAATGAAGTTTCTTGGTTGGTATCACAGCAGGAAGATTTAAACAAGTTTAAAGCAGCAGATTTGGATGTCTTGCACTCAACAAAACTGAAAAGAGGATCTCTGGCCTTGTGATGCTTTTTTTAAAATCATGAAATATGGGGTAAAATAGCTAATGTAATAACATTTTCCAAAGGCTTAAAAGACTTGACATGGGCAAGAAACCATACTCCTAGCCTTATGTTGGCAAAATAATGGAAAAGATAATAAGGGATTTAAATGATAGAAATTCAAAGGACAGAAATATAATAAACGTTAATCAGCACAGTTTTTCTGAAAAATATAGCTTATGCAGCAAACCTGATTTTGAATGAGATTATAAATGTGTTGATAATGGCTGTTGTGTAGATATTGATAATACTTCCCTTATATTCTGATGAAAAATTTTGCATTCTACAGCTTCAGTGGAATGTGCATTAAAAATGAGCGAACGGATCTCAAAAATGAGATATCATTGGCAATTATTACAGAGCTCTAGGGAGGTTGGTTTGGGGAACATTGAACAAAATGTAGCAGATCGACTGATCAGCTAGGGGTAATCAAGGGCTGGAGCCAGGCATCCCCTCTGGGAACCAGAAATACTTGGATGTATTTCAAAGAGCATCTGAAACTACCGAATATTTTCATCCATGCTCCAGCTGCAGGTACATGGATTAAAGCCTGGGGCAGTGGTCAGCAGGAGGGCAGGGTATCCCCGTTTGCTCTGTAGTTTATTCAGCAATCGGAGCCCATGCACCAAAGGCAGCCGATAGACAAGCTGTAAAGGATGCTTCTGGAGAAGGGAGAATTCTCTGGGACACAGCAACTTTAAAGATGTTTTAGGAGATTAATTGAAATTCGATGCAATTTGTCAATGTGCTACTGTAGCAGAAAGGAGGAGGAGGAGGAGGAGGAAGAAGGAAGAGCCAGCTGAGGAACAGCTGATAGGACTGGGAAGGTATCTCCCAGGTGCACCATCCTGGTGAGGCTAAAGGCAGTAATGCTTTTTCATGGGAAACCCTGGCTTGAAAGATCTAAAAAGCTGGATTTCATGTAGAAAACAAACAAGCGTGACCAGGGGTCGATATGTTGACACAAGGAAGACATAGTCAGGAAGACCATACATAGGTTGCAATACAGAGGTGACTGGAACAGACTAAAGTCCTTTTTCAAGGGCTGTTTAATTTAAATTAGAGTCACAACAAGAACCAGAGGCTGGAGGCAGAAATGAAACAAGTACAAATAAGAAACTGTACTGACATTTTAAGGAACTACAAAAAGAAATGATGATGCCTCCATCTCTTGAGGTCTCCAGGTTAAGAAAGGTACAGATATCTCAGCCAAACAGAAGCTAATGTAGGCACTGGGGGGACTGGGTGATTGCCATGGGATCCAACCAGCCTGTTCTCTTCTGATCTTAAATGTAATGAACCCACGAATGAAAAAGCACAGCTTTTATCGAAGGCAGTTACATTTTGCCTAAAGAAGTTCTGCAGCATAATTCCAGGTTTCTGAAAATTGAACAAAGTTCTTGGTTCTGAATACAAATCTTGCCTTACAGTGTTGCTGTTTGCACACATCACAGAGTTCTTGAGCTATTTAATCCTCATTAGTGAGGCATTATTAATCCACAACACTGAAGGACAGGAGGTGTAATTTAAAGAAATCCTTATGGGAAGGATCTCATTGGAGATAAAAAGGAATTAAAGTGTTTCCATGGACTAGTAACACAAATCATGGCATTCTAATGCAGTTATTCTATTAATGTTGTAAATTTAAAATTCTGCAGAAGAGTTCCTATGGGTGCTATAAGGTTAGGGAAAAATTTTCATTTTTAACCTGTGTTATAGCTAACCCTGGTCTGTGGGATTCCTGTCTTGTGTGCTCCTTAAGGCTTTCCAGCAGTGTAACGTGTTAGAGAACCACTGAAGTGTTCAGCTCACTATCTTGGGATTATTTTCTTTTATACTCACTAGCAGTTTAACCTGTCAAAAACAATTATTAAGCAATTTGTAACACAGTAGAGATGTAAATGGTCTCAAAAAGCTTATGACTGAAAAAAGAGCTTGTGTAGTTGTAGAAATCCATATTAACTTGCTTCCCAAGGGTTAGAATGCTTGAAAATATTTTGGAAGGTTAGAATAGTCAGGAATTATCCATCTGGATAAAAGGGGGAAGAGCTTTACAGCTCAGGGAGAGAGGGAAATTTTCCTGCGCATGGCAGGTGCTTCCTACATTTCACACCTTGTGAAGAGGAGCGTTTCTCAGGGACACATCCCAGGCTCCCCAGGAAGGATGCGACTCCCCTCGGTTTGAGCAGCTGGATCTGTCGTTTCTCACAGCTGACAAGTAGGAGATGCAGTGCCTTGGAAACAGCAGTCTCCGTGAGCGATGCTGCAGTCAGAGTGGGAATGAAACAATGGTGCTTTGCACAGCACAGTCACAGAAAGGGTACAGGCGTGAGACTCCATTCCAAAACGTTTCAGTGTGGGAGGAAAATTGTCAGTAACAACGGGAGCAAATAAAAGAGCCTGTATTTTCACTTAACAAAACGAAATGGCTGTTTTGACCACATTTAGTGCTTCCTCAGCTCCTTCTCATTGGATTCACCACATAGTGGAGTTAAGGACATAAAGCACTTAGATTTACTACTGCCATTTATATTTATGGCAGCACTACACAACTTCCAGAGCAGCAGTCTCCAGTCTGGGGCTCCCTACAACTCCTGCAGTCACGCTTGACCTCAGTGTTGGCAGTAGGAGACTTTGCCATTTCAGGGCCAAAAGAGGAGAGAGAAACCTCAGCATGCAGGAGTCTCTCACTGCAAGTCTGCTGAGCCCAGTCTAATGGAAGAGAACAATTATTCTCTGGCACTCTCCAAGCCTCAAGCCTGTCTTGATTTGCTCTCTTCTCATTTTCTTTCCTTTACCCAACTGTGGGTACATATTCCTCACATAGGAGAGCAGGATATTCATGGAACTGCACTGTCCTACCCATGTCAGGTTTCCTGTGTGAAAATGTGCTTTTTGGCTCTGTCTCTCTGAGCATATTGTTGGGTACGGATCCTGGAAATGGGATTTGGAGATGGGTGGGGAAAATTGGAGTGGGGTCTCTCCGAAGTCCTGCACAGCCTTCAGAGCTGCAGCGGAGCTGCAGAGTCCCCGAGTCACGCACTCACCTGCAGAGTTCTGTGCAAGCCTCACACAGAGTTTGCAAACACATTCTTAAACTTAGCTCACACGTAGACAAAACCCAAGACTGACTCCAAAACTTGCAAACACACACAAAACATTTTATAAGAGACTTCCTGACTTATTTTTTAGGATTTTCATTGATATTTTGCAGTTCCAGGCTTTATTTTTCCCTAGAGGTCCTTTTCTTCCTGCAGGTAGTACACAAGTCTGAGTCAAAACTTTGCATTTTTGCAAATTCCAGTTCCTACTTTCTGGGCAGTTTCTGGAGGGACTACCTTTCTAGGATAGTGTCTCCATATAATTTCTATTCCTTATCAAATGTTTATTTAGGAGAAAAGGCAAGTCCGTTCTGGAAGAGTTATTTCCTTTGACCTAGACCCAAGTATTTTATTCATCTGAGTGGATATCCTGTGAAATTAATGTCTTTTTTTAGTCTGTATTGCTGGCTGATTTCTACATGCAGCGATTCTTCCTGATAGCTCTGAAGTCAAAGAGAAGCTAAGACTGGAAGCTACAATAACAAAAAAAAAGTCACCCAAAAGTTGGATAATCAAAGTAACATTCACAAAACATGTGGGATGTATCAGCTGATACCTACACAAAGATTGGATTTGTCTCACATCCCTTTCCATGCTGTCTCCACTCTGCATTTGTGCTGGGAGCCCTTTTATTGTCAACAGAGATACTCCCAGGGCAGCGGGAATATTTTACACATCTTCTTTAGGATGGCATCAATCAGGTCTTGGTTCCACCGAGGAAGATCTTCGCTGCCAGCAGGCAATCCTGGGGTGACAGTGTCAGGTGTCAAAACAGGCCTTGTGGCAGCAGGCTGGCATTTCCAGCTGTTCAAAGCACATGTTTTCTTAGCGGGAATAGTATGCCATGGAACAAAGATAGAAACTATTGTCAAGAGGGCTGGGAATGAGGGGGAGGGAATTAGAGATACAGAGAGCAAAGAGAAAAAAAGGGATAATGAAAATATTTTCACATTAACTTTATATAATTCATGCTTCAAAAATTATATAAAAGCAGTTGGTTTGCTACAGACAAAAGAGCTTCTGCATTTTTCCAAAACAGAAGAGCTCTACTTACCTGGCATGTGAAGTCATAACAATTTACTGATCATAGGTCTGTGCTGACAGGTGGTCCTGTTGTGCTTAAACAGCCACTTGCACAGAATATGGTACCACATAAACACAGGCGAAAGCACCATTGAAACAAACAGCTTGGGATCCCACTCCCTATTTATTTCCCTGTTCAGTTTCAGGATTTAGATCTGTAGGACAGTGACCAGTCACTTCTTACAGCACTGTTTAATAGAAGCATTTCAGAAATAAAGATAAAGCGAGCATAAGTGAGTGCCCAAAGCAAATGAGGAACTCCCCCCACGCACACAAACTGTGCAGGGCCATCAGAAATAAGCACTGCAAGTAATGCAAATGTTAACTCTGAGGTGAAGTGTGTGCTCTAAATTTAGGTCAGCTCACTTTCACATTTGTTTGTTTTATATTTTCCTTGCTTGACTTGCATTTATCAATTTAGTACTAAATTGCCAAATAGTCCCATTACACTGTTAATATTTGCCTCTGCATCTCAATGACAGCAAAACGCAGTGAAGAAAAAATGAAATCCTCCATGAGTCAACACCAAGCTGGTGGTGATAGAATATTCTGGAGCCAAAACCTCTGAAATTCACCTAGTGCTTTCACTGAGAACAAGAACAGAAGCCCTGCATTGTAGCCAAATTTCATCTCTGGCAGAATTTACATGTTTTACTTAGAAACCCAATGTGGTATCTTCTCTATGCATAAACTACTGTATAATATTAATTGTTCTGTATGTTCTGCTGTATCCAGAGGTGATTGTTGCTAAGCCCAGATTGCAGCAACAGGTGAAACACTTTACCTTTTTTCTTACAAGCCATTTAAAATTGAGTTTCTTGATGTTTCTGCAAGGGAATTACCTATGTAACGGTATAATACAAGTTCCTTTAAGTGAGAAGCTGGTTATTTTGGACCTTGGCATCATATGTGTATTGCGAATGAGAAAGAGCAGGGTGACAGCAGTGCCCTTGCTGTGGTGAGGTGCTGCTAGGACTCCTTAGAAGCAGGTCAAAAAGCTGTCATCAGATGACTCTTGGAGAGAGGCAAAATGATTCTGTAGTGGCTCAGCTGGGCACGTGAGTGCAAGTCCTGATGGTGATAAAAGGCCAAGCACAAAAAGGATGCAAGGAGGTAATTTTTGTTTTTCCTTCCAATAATAAAGCTCAATATCTCCAAAAAGAGATTTTTCAGGAGACCAAAATTAAACTATAAACATTTCTAAAGAAGATTCCCTGTTGGTTTGTTAGCAAAAAAAACCAAAAGAGCGTGAGCTCTGATCTGCAGTGTTTTGATACCTGCATGTGGCAACCATTTCCACAGATTATCAACCTTGCAGATTTTTAACAAAAATTCAAGATGTGAGATGCATTTTTACAGAAGTTCTTTCTATCTTGTCACTTTAAGCAATTAGCTACATTCACAGAAATAAATCTCAAGTTTTCTCTAGGGCAGTAGCCTAATAGCATCCAAAAGCGTGAACCTCTGTTGAAAGATGAACTGGAAAAGTACACTGCACAGAAGAGTTTCACTAGAGAGCTTTAAAACACAGCGTAGGAAACTGAGTATGCTCCTGAATAGGAGCATTGAATTGCATTTTGCAGCCATTAACCTCTATTTGGGCAAGGTGGCAGTTTAGAAGTTACACAGGGAAAAATGAGATTTGATGCAGTGCACTGGGGATTGTGCCCCAAGGCCCACAGTGGTGATTTGCTGAACCAGATGTGCTTTGGTGCCTCTGTGCTTCAGACCAAGGGGAGTCTGATGGATATTTCAGAATACGTGTTCAATACAGTTGATTTGTGATTATTGAGACCCGGGCTTAGTGTATGTGTGCAATTTGGTTTTAAGTTACGGCTCCTTTGTCAGGCCCGGGATATAAATAAACTCATTTCCTTTGGTGCCTCATTCCCTAAGGATACAAAAAGGACCATCTCATTTCAGGAGACTTGCTCTACTTGCATTTTCCAGCCTGTCTCCTCAGCTGCTCCCCATCTGGGGGCACAGCCAGTGGCCTCTTCTTGGCCTGCTGACTCCTCCTGCAGTGTCAAGGGACAGAGAAGGGAATCTCTCTCCTCACTCCAAGAGTGGAAACTTAACCCTTTCACTGCCTTGCCAGGCAAAGTGCACTCCCACCTGACCACAGCACACCACAGAGCTCCTGGTGCGTTTGGTTTACTTCAGACAACGCTGTAACTGAGTGAAGGCTTTGAACAGCTTTAATATCTTTCATTTACCAGGATGATCAGATGGCAGGTGGTGTATTGTTCAACCATTCCAGATAAGACTGTGTACGATTACGTGTTTTGGTGCTGTACTTGTGTTTTAATTATTATGAATTAACATCAGTTAAAAACACCAGAGCAACCAGTGAAGACCTGTGAAAGTGCATTTCTTGCTCAGCAGCCTGGATGCTGCAGGTTGTGTGAGGAAGTTGGCAGGAATCCAGTGTGTTGGTGAGGAGGCTCAGGTGCTGCACACATTTTCTGTGTCTTGGATAAACCTCTCAGTCTCACTGTCCCCGGTTTCTTCTCATGTTGCTTGCCAATTTGTAAAACACACTGCAAGTAGTGAAGTGCTTTCATCTATTTACTTAGACAGAATGATTTGGAGCAGAGATACTTTTCTCTGTGTATCCTGGAAGCACGTTTGAAATCTCTTCTCCATCCTCCAAATAAGCAAACACTCACAACGTGATATTCCAAGAGGATGGCATTACAGCAGGTAACACTGCACATTGCTGAACAAAAGATGGCAGATTTCCATATGCCACCTTTGTAGAGGTAATCTAATTCCATTAGAATTCATCATGGATGTTCAGGTTACAGAGCAGATCCACTGCCCAGATTGCATAACCCAGTCTCTCATGTTGCCAGAAGAAAAGGAGCCAAGCAGTTAACAGCACAATGGTTGTTGGACTGTTTTGTCCAAACCCTAACTCTTAAGGAAATTAAGAAGAAATAAATGTCACAAATTACTCGTATTTATTTGTATTATTAACTATCATCATAGTCTTCCAAAGAAGAAAAATAAAATTCAAGAATAACTCACCAGAAGAATACAAAGGGATCTTAACAGTAAAGAGGCTTGTTAGATTCCAGAAAATAGAAAGTTATCTGAGAGCAGTCTTTAATTATTTAAATTGTTAATGAAAAATAATTTTAAAAGACAACATGAGCTGTCTTACACAAATTGATTTCTTAAAACGTTTAAAATCATTTGGACATTTCACTTTTGTCTGTGTTGCTTCTTCCTTTTATTCCCACAGCACTTTCCCCTCTGCCTGTGCAGATCAGAGTAGCTGCCTCTGCAGAACAGCAATCTCATTTTGTTTACCGTGTGTTTCAAAGAGAATTGAACAAGCCCAGGATTCGCTTTCTCTAAACAAATACTGGCAAGACAAAGGTATCACAGCTATTCTAGGGACAAGAGGTTTGTTGAGATGGAGAATGGTAAAGACTGGCAAGAAAAAAGCAGTCAATGTGTTTTTATCTGAAAAAAAGTTAATCCTTTTCACAGCCTCATTTTCCTTGCTTTTGAGATAGCTCTCCTTTTTCATTTAGGTTTTAGAGTTTTTAAGCTAAGGGAAGCAAGAAACCGAGATATTTTCTTTGTTCCTGTCAAGTAGCTTGAACAGTTTGAGAACAGAAACCAGTCAGAGCAGTGTGATTAGCGTAGCCAATTAAGGTGGATTTGCATATTCACAACACAGCTATCGAGAAATAATTCTGCAGAGATAACGGCAGTGTGGCAGTGCCTGTCTGCCAATCAGAGCAGCCTGGCACAGTGCTCTGTGGTAATTGAGAACTAACCACGGAGTGGTTCTGCACGCTGGGGAGGGAAGGGCCCTGGGGAGGCGGGAGCAGCGCTGGCCCTGCACGCTGGAAAAGGTTAATCTACAACCCATTTACCCAAAGGCAACAGCATCTGTCAAATGAGTTTGTTTTTCCAAGATTCACTCCAGCTACAGTTTGTGCTACCTGCCAGTTCTGGGGGCCCAACCTCACCAGGAGTTTGGGAGACCTGGCTATTAATGAGCAGCTGGCCGAGGACTGAGTGCCTTGCAGCCCCTCCTGCCCTCAGCTCAGCCTGGTCCATGGGACAGGGTGGCACACAGGATGGTGAGCTTCACAAGGTGCAGAAGGTGAAATTCATGCAGTGGATGGATGACGAAGCTCTGCTTTCTTCTGCCCCAAACGGCCTTTCACCAGGATGTTATCCAAGGACCACCAAAGAAAGCAAACAGCCCTCCAGGAAACCTCGTACACTCTATTGTTTAACAAACTGAGAAGGGCAATCACAGCAGCTTTATTATCTCTGAAGATGAAAAACCACCTTATACACCACAGCAACAACAACCTGTGCTCCATCTCAGTGTTTTCTTTAGTCATCTCTTACCAACAGCTGCACCACTGCAAGCATTTGGGTGAGCATGGATGGGCCAAGTGAGTGGCACACAGAGCCAGCTGCATCCTGTGCCCATGGAATCTGCATCCCCAGGAGGCTCTGTTGTCTTACCAAGGGGCTGACAAGTGATTGGCAGTGTGCAGCATCCATGTGTGCTGATTTTAGAAAGAAAAACAGTGATTTCTATCCTTAGTGCTCTTCCCTCCTCCTCAGTGCTGGCAGCTGAAGTCAGGGAGTGAAATTGCAACAAATTGGGTCAGGAGGGACTCCCTGGAGCTTTCTCCCAGGTACAACTCCACAGGCCACATTCACTTTCAAAACTGATACGGGAAAGGCAACAACGCAAAAATTAACTCATGGTAGTCACTGCTACAAGATATCAAGGCAAACTTAACGAAATGGCTGAAATGGGACCATTACACATAAATTTATAAACTGGTATCATAGCCACTGGGGTAAAGAGTATGAGTTCTCAACATCCATGCCCCAAAAAGCCATAAAGCACATTTAGTTGTGAAGAAATGTCTCTCTCCAGCAAAATATATCTTTCTATAATCATCCATGGTAGGCATTTCACTCTGGAATACTCACTCCTGGTTTATCTAGTCCAGTAACCTATGTAAGATTTTTTTATTTTTAATGGTCTCAGTCTTTGATTACCCACAATTGTCTCTTTCCTTCCTATCCCCTTTGTGGCACCAGCTCTTTATTAGGAACTTAATAAACTTTGTGTATGTTCTAAAGATAATATTGAAAACGTAAAATTGTGTTCTGCATTTTATAATTGGTGTGGAAAAAAGGGGGAGATCTAATCCTATTGGGCCTTCTCTCTCTTTTGCTCTCTCTCTCTCCCTTTTCCCTTTTGATGGTAAGCAGCAAATTTTAATTAGCTTCATTTCCACAATTCAATCATGCATATGTAATCTTTGTTCACACTTTTATAAAGTAAAATTAAGTGAAAGAAATGGGGTAATAATAGAAAGCTTGTCTGAGCAGAACAAATGTGAATTATCAAATGTAAGGAAAGATGACTGGGACTACACAGCTTGAAGTTCTGCAAGGTTTGAGGTGATTTTTCTGAAACAGAAATGCATAAATACTGCACAGAAACAGGTGCTGATTATCCTGTTTTGGGCATCTTTTGTTCATTATATACTTGGGCTGCTGAGGTACAGTGATAACCACTGAATGTGTGGAGACTGCTTAATAACAACTTCTAATGTGTCTCTTTTATCATGAGCTGCAAGTGTCACATGGGCTTGTCTAGTTAATAAAAATCACTTTGTGAACCCACTGCTCTTAGGTTTGGTACTGGAGCAGATCACTGTGCTGGGCCTCTCTCTATTACAGCGGCAGAAGCTATACTGCCGTTTTGCATTGTAATTTAAAGGTTTCCTAATCCATATACACACCCTCTAATTAAATGTTTCCAGGAGTTACCTTGGGAGCCTTCAGTGCTATAGTTTGAAACTAAAACTAAAGACCGCATTAAATTCATTCCCCCTGGGGTGAGACACAGGAGGGGGAAGTACATTTGCATCCCTGCTATTCAGGGTTATTGGAAAGCACGGGCATGACTGCGATTACTGGCTTCGTTATTTCTGTTATCTAACATGAGAAGATGGAAATTTGAAGGGAAACAAGCCACGTGTCTAAATCTAGAGTTCATCTTATTTTGTAACTTCTGAGAGGACTCTTTAACCAGTTAAGAAGCTACCAGTTCATCAGCAGCAGCTGAAAACCAGAACCTCCTGTTGATGTAAATCAGTCCGTGGGTGCAGAGGCTCCATAACCAGCACTGCAGCAGCAGATGCCGAGGCCTTCATTAAAGGAAATGTGAAGTAGTGAAGCATGTGGGCATTAGCACACACTGTAGTGAAGTCTGAAGCCCAGTTAATACTATAAACTCACGAGGAGATACTTTCTCTCCAGTGCCATTCACACATTCAACCTGACTCGCCCAAAGCAGCTGTAGGAGAAACAGCTCTTCCTGAGACAGGAAGTGAATTTCAGACAAGAGGGGCTTGCTTTACCTTTTCTTTTTTTTTTTTCCTCTCTTGAACCTGCTGTGCTGCCAGTGACTAAGGCTAGCCAAGATTTAGGTTAATGGTTAACAGAGTAGTATAACCACACAGAGACTCTGACTTCCTTCTGCTGGGGCCAGGACCAAAAGCTGCTTTGCTTGCAGAGGACAAGGCAAGCGTTGAAAGCAGAGCAGTTCACAATGTGAAGGGCTGGAGGAGCTTCACTCTGTAGAGAAAGGAGGAGGAAAATCCAAAAAGAGCAAGAGGTGCTTGCCATAAAAATAGGTAAGAGCTGAAACACTTTCCTGTTCGACTTACTGACTCAGAGGCTGTTGCTAACAAACCAACAAACCCCGCAGGCGTGGCTGGTTGAGACACGCTGGTTATACCTGACTGCTCGGACATGTGTGTCTGGGGGAGAGGGGCAGAGTGAGGAAGGATCCCTTTGCTGTGAATCTGAAAGTCGGAGAGGGCAGGAGTGCACCTCCTCCCTCCTCCACCTTGGGACTACTCATGGCAGGACAGACGTCCCCTTCAGACTGTTCTCACCTCATTGACCACAGCCATGTCCAGGAGTTTGAGGTGTCTCTATGGATCAAGATCACTTTGGCCTTAGTCTATGTCTGCATCTTTGTTGCGGGCCTCTTGGGCAACAGCGTCACCATCAAGGCCACCAGGATCCTGCAGAGGAAAGGCTACCTGCAGAAGGAGGTCACTGACCACATGGTGAGCCTGGCCTGCTCCGACCTGCTGGTCATCCTGCTGGGCATGCCCGTGGAATTCTACAGTGCCATCTGGAGCCCCTTTTCTACCCCCAATGGCAACATTGCCTGCAAGCTCTACTACTTCCTCTTTGAAGCCTGCAGCTATGCCACTGTGCTGCACGTGGCCACGCTCAGCTTTGAGAGGTACGTGGCCATCTGCCACCCCTTCAAGTTCAAGGCTGTCTCCGGACCCCGCACAGTGAAGCTGCTCATTGCCTTTGTCTGGGGGACGTCTGTCATCGTGGCTCTGCCCCTGCTCTTCACCATGGGCACAGAATATCCCCTGGAAACCATCGAGGGCTACCAAAGGATGACTTCCTGTGTCAAGCCTACTCCCAGGCACTACCTTCCTGAGCTGAAGCACAACATGACCATCTGTACCAGCCTCTCCTCCAAGTGGCCTCTCTTCCAAGCCAGCATCTTCAGCGCCTTTGCTGTGTACATCATCGTGCTGGGCTCCGTCACCTTCATGTGCCACAGCATGATGAAAGCCCTGATCCACAAGGAGGGCACTGTCACAGTGAAGGGTGGACTAAGGCACCAGGAGCACTACCTAAGGAAAAATGAGAGTTCAGAGGGCAAGAGCTCCAGGAGACAGATCATTTTATTCCTGGGTAAGAGCCCTGTCCTTATCTGCCTCCCCTCCCTCCCCTACTCCCTTTCCACAGGGGAAGGAAACCCAGAAGCCTCCATTTTATCTCACCAAGTTCTCCCAAAGGGGAAACATGGTTTGAAACTGGTACAAAATGAAGGATAATACTTTTGGTTGTGATGATATATTTTAAGAAGCCTGATGTTTCTGTCATTAGAACAGCTGGGAAGGAAGAAGAAGGAAAAATCCATTTACGTCTGCTATTTCTGTTTGATTTTATTGCATGCCTCCATGCAGCAGTATGGGTGACAGGCTGTTGAAGCTTGACCTTTGGCAATAGGCAATAGGCAACAGTTGCCTGGATATAAAGTAGCCCTACTTGCATGTTTTCCCATTAAATTACAAATATGAGTTTATATAGTAAGGCTCCTGATGGGAGGGAAGACTGCCTTGCAAGATCTGAAGCTTGCTGCTCTCCAAAGGCATTTCCCTGTTAATTCAGGATGCTCCTTGGAGAGTTCTTATTTTGCCTCAGCCATTGTGGCTGTGTTGCAGCTGAGCATTAAGGAAGCTGGACTGGAGAGTTGATTTGGTCTCCCAAATTGCAGTTGCCCTCTGTGAATTTTTTTCTCTGATTTTATTTGAAGGCCTGTAACCTTGAAATTATGTTTGATTCTGATCTCTCTTGCCACATTTGTCAGACAAAAAACTAATCAAGCTGTCATTGCACCGACTTGGAATCTTTCTGGGCGGTGATCCATGTCGTCTCCACGTTTTTTGATGCTCTTAGAGGCACCCTTAATCATGCCCGGGCTGCATTACTGCTAGTTGCTGTTTTGTTGGGTTGCTCAATATGATATTGGATGTAATAAATGAACCATCTAGAGTAGGAGTGCACAGTAGACCCAGTATTTCTGTGTTGCTTTTTGGTACTCTGATTGATGTGGCAGAGAGGGAATTGAAATTTGCGGGTCTGTCCACTTCTACAACTTTAAGTAAATTAGATTTGTATTACTTTTTTTTCCTCTTTAAAATTTTTTTTTGTTTCCTGAGCGTTCTCTTCTTCCTCATCTAGCCCTGCTTTTGTCATGGTCTATGGCAGGACATGGAGCTGTAGGGTAAGGAGCCCAGTGTGCAGCTTCTTTTCTGCTGCAGCTGTGTGAGAGTAGGAAGCAAGGTGAAAATGGATTTCTGGGGTAGAGCACAGCAGTGTAGCTAAATACACCTGTGGCACAAAGCAGAAAAAGAGAGCTGCTCTTTACGTGCTACTTGGGGGATCCTTAGATGTCTGTGGATCTTCCTCCCCTTGTAAATTACTGCAGCTACATTAAAGCCAAGTCCAAGATCCAAATCCTGGCTAGGTTGAGAGGGGAAAGTAAACTGCCATGACTTTTCTTCTCCTTCTTGATTATTCTTCTTTTGTGGTGGTGGTGTAGCATGGAATAGGCAGATGCAGTGCTGCTTGCAGAAGTGCTGAATAGCTGAATGAAAGCGACTGGCTTGTCCTTTATCATAAGGGAATTTGCCACCCAGTGTATCTGACACTTCCTCTGTACTCTCAGCTTTCTGGAGGCAGTAGATCCTTGTGTGAATTCCCTAAAATTATTTCAGTGGCAAGGCTCTTAATACAAGTCTTGCTAATTTACTTGGCTTGGGGAATAAATTAATAAACTGAGGAGGAAGAAACTCTGTCTTGCATTTCTAAGAACAATGCAAAGCAATTTAATTTGGAGATTTCATAAGAGTGATGCTTTAGGGCATTTTTAACCCAGAAGAAATGAACATATAAATTGTTTACAAATCGCTGAATTTAAATATTGTGATTTAGAAGTCCTCTTTGTTTTTCATTTAACAGATGGGTCAAATGAAAAGCAATACTTGCACATTCACAACATATTTCACTTTTAATGTGAAATGTAAATGACAGTATATAGCATCATGTCTTTGTACATTTAACAGCAATAAAAACAATTTAGCATTTTCTTCTAGTTGTTAAAAGTGATAAGTCCTATAAAATGGAGATTAAAATCATAAATTTCCTGACGATGAGAAGAAGCTAAGTAGAGGATGACACAGGAAGGAACTAATGCTTTTTAATGTCATGTTCTTGTGTGGCACTCGAGAACATTCATGAAAGTTAATTGTAAATGTTGGAAGTGCAAGACTCCTTGCCGTAGGTGGTACTGACACTTGCAGGCTGGGCTCTGGATGGGGTGACAGCCCAGCTGTGGCAGGGGAGGAGGTGACAAGGGGACAAGCACCGCTGTGCTGGACAGGCTGAGCTCGCGTGGGGAAGGTGGGTGACAGGGTCAGATCTGTCAGCTCAGAGCTCGCATGGTCTGGTTGGGGTTTGGAGTCCCAATGTGGAGATGTCAGTTCCTCCTGTTTGTGGCTGCCCTGCTGTGCTCAGGGTGCAGAGGAGGGACTGGCCCAGTGGCTGCACTAACTCTGTGCCTGCTGTCAGGGAGGGGGCACTTGCTGGGGCTCTTTAGCTCGAATTTGGTAATGTGCCTGAGTGGAGAAACGCAAATTTGTCCCAGTATTTTGGAGAAAACCAATTGTGTTTTTATGAAGTAGGCATTGCAGTGCTGTTCCTTCCAGCTTCCTTCCCACTATTGCTGTTGGCCCCAAGAAAAATGTGATTGCACATGTAAGTCTCTGTTTAGTGCTCCTACTCCAGAAATCAGACTTTTTGTGCTTTTGGGTAGACTGGGTCAAACTTCCTGCAGTGGCCGTATGTGTGATTCATTTAATCATTTTCTGAGTCATGTGGTAAAACCCCAGTGCCTCCAGTGGGTGAGTCCATCCACAGGAGCAGCACAGATCACACTGCTTCACATCATGTGGGTGACCTGTGTTAAAGCAGCTTTGCTCCTGTGGGGACAGCAGTGAAGGTCTGTGTGGGACTGTTTGAGCACGGCCTGTCATGAATAGCAGGGACAATACAGCTGAAGTTCCTTTTTTTGGTGGTTCACAGCAGCATTTATTAATAAAAATTTCTCCTCCCCCAGCAGCAGAAACTGGATAGATGTAATACTTATGAAAACACCTGGCTAGTGGCTCTTTGATGAAATGCAAGCTTTTAACAGTATTTAAAACCTCTTAATGCTTGACCCACACTGACAGGGATCAGTTTAGTCTTTGTGGCTACAAGATCTTATCTTTCTCCTGTGGCCATGAAGGACAGGGCAGTGCCCACCTAAATGGTCACAAGGTGCCACTGGGGACCTGTTGCTGCTTCAACACCTGAGCTGAGGCTCCTGAACTGTAGCAGAGAGCTCTTAATAAAGGGTGAGTTTGAAGAACTAGATGTCTTATTTTTATAAATATTATAACTGGGTTGAAGCAAACAATGAGAATGTAAAGGAAGGATTCCATAAAAGAGAGCTCCAACTAGTGCAATAATTATAAATATTACCAAAAGAACGCACTTCACAGCTGAAAGTGAGTTAAAAATCTTCAGGAAATGTTAACAGGTGGCCTTTGGGAAAGAGGAGCAGGATGGGACAAGCCTCCTCACAAGCTGCTGGTGGCAAAGACGTGGCTCCAGCAGTGCCTGCTTGCTGGCCACAGCTGCATCCTTCTTAATCTGGTCATTGTATAAAGCCACATTTGAACAAAAACTGCTGTGTGCTTTGTCATCAGACTAGGTCTGACTCACCTGAACTTGCACTCTACAACAAGGTGAGTTTTACTATCCCAGCTGAACAAAGTGTCACTTCTAAAGCCCCTGTGGTTTCCCTTGGCAGCTTCTGCTAAAAGCCTTATCTTTTTGCATAAAGCAGCCTCAAGCCTACCACAGTACAGACCTTGAAATAAGAGTCCATTACTGCTGCTGCATCCTTTGTTCTTTGTATTATACACTTCCAATTTGCCCTTTGGAGCAACACTCCTCTGTTTCCACAGCTCTGCTGCATGGGGCTGCTGGGCATGGCGGGTGCTGTGCCCCCTGCCAGTCGGCATCTGGGCAGCACTTTTCTGTGTCCTGACCCTGATGAAACATCTGCCCATCCTGAGCTCTTCCATCCAGGAAAGAGAAGTATCAGAGTAATCTGGCTGCAGTGGAAGGTGCTGAAGGTGCGGTAAAGCCCTGCTGTGGCTGCAGCAGTCAGCAGGAGCCACAGCTGGTGCTGGACCCGCCTAACTGGGGGTCCTGTAGTTCCCTGCCTGGCACTGTCAGCTCCCCTGTGGCAAGTCAGGCAGGTAATTCCCACTGCTCTCTCTTTCCCCCCACTACAGAACTGCAACTTTTCTGCTTTGGGACCATCTGATGTGGGATGAATTTTGCCTGCATCCCTGAACAGCAAATATCCTACAGCTACTACAATAAGCAGGCAAGGGAATTGCTTATCATCACGTATGGCAGTGCCTCCATCTGAGAAAGGCAGAGTAGTGGTGGGTTTTCAAAAAAATTTCAGATTTGTTCTAACACTTAATTATGTCAAATGCACCGGGTGCCAGCCAGAAGTGGTGGTAGCAGCAGTGGTGTCATGTGGTGTGTTTTGGTACAGATAGCTTCAGGTCTGGTCTGCTTTACAGGGCAACAGCAGCCAGAGGTTTTTCTGAGTCTCTGGTGAGTGCCATGGGAGGAAAGAGAGTCCCTATCTCCAAATTAAAAACAAACCAAAAAAAAAAGGGCAAAAGGGAAGGGCTGGAAAAGCTAGACAGGAGGAAGTCAGTGACCTGACCAAGGCCTTGCCACCTCTTTGTTGGCTGTTGTTAAAACGATGCCAGGCTATTCTATAACAGCACCAAAGCCCTGGTACACACCACGAACAACTGTATCTAGCCTTGAGCTAAATCTGGATAAAAGCTTGACTCAGAACTTAAAAATATCTCTTAGAACTTAAGATGGAGCACCATTTTCTTCCTACATACTGCTGGTGGCAGAATAATGTTTTGCTCAGAATAAAGGTATTGTGTGTAGAAATAACCTTTCCAAAGATCCCCCAAAAAAGTGTATTTTGTAAGGCACTTGGCAAATTTCAGGAAGCAAATTACTTTGGAGTACTTCAAGCAGTTGTGAAAAATACATGGTTGTCATCTAGATATGACTCAGGCACAGTGTAACCGGACAATAATAGGACTTCTGTCACAGGAAAATTAGATGCTTCCTCATAGGTTGGAATTTGGCTGGCTTTTTATCTTATTGAAAAAAAGGTAAAGGCTACGGATAGAACAAAAATTGAAAGAATAACCTAATTTATGAGATTTCGGAACACAGCTCCAGCCCATGTTCTTTAAATTCAGCTTCATCGACTCCTCTTGGTTCATTTCTGTAATCATTCTATTGAGCTGCCTTTCTTCAGGCACTTTGTTGGAGATGTGCCTGAAGATAAATACACTGTAGACTGGATATGGTTTTAATCTCTGTGTTTTATATGGTGTTTCCATCCATATATTTCCCTGAGCAGAGCTTGGAATTGCACAAGACGAGTAGGAGACCCAGTGCACTGAAATGGGTAGCAGGGGCTGAGCAGGGAATGTGAAACACTTAGACCAACACACCAGGGCCTGGACACTCAGCTGTGTGAGACATTCACCCTCTCTGACTAGTAAGTTTTTTCTTTTAGGTCCTGCTTTCTGGAAAAGAGATAAAAGCAAATTATTTGCCTGCTGGTGTTCAGTAAAATTTGCATTCCTCTTCTCTGCAAAAGCATTAACCTGGTGTCAACTGCAAAACCAATCAATGCTGTTGAATGCTGGTAGCACAAAACTGAAGCTCAGCTATTCAACAGGTGACAATGGAAAGGGTGCATTGAGGGATGATGGCTTCTCAGGGCAATTGTGTACAAATAATCTCCTCTGAAGAGAGGGCGAACTTCTGTCCATTTAATAAAAAAAACCCCCACAACACAGCCACAATGAAGTAGACTAAAGGCAAACTTCCAAACTCTAGACATCTGTATGTTCAGGTTTCCCACACAGCAATTTAAAAAGTAACATAAGGAGAACCCAGCATAATTTCCCTCCCTATTGTACAGAAAGCAATTTATCTACTCCTGCTTTTAACTGGACCCATGTAATAGAAGATTGTGCTTTCGGCATAAGCAGACAGTCTTCCTTTCCTCTCACGCCGGGGGATGGCAAAACAGGACCAAGAGAAATAGAATTGAAGAATAGGGACTAATGGAGGCCAGCACCCCCAAGGTATTTAAGACTTCTGTAGTTTTAATGGAAAAATCAATGTGTGATTACACTTTGCATTAGAGTACTTAAAAACTGCTTCAGCATGAAAAGTCTGCAACTTTGAAAACTACCTAGCCCCACAAATGCTACAGTCAGAGGACCAGATTCACCACTAGTGTAATCCAGATAATTCTGCATTTGTGAAACCTCGGCAGACATGGTCTCTGTGGACACATGAGCATTGACTTTGCATGAGACGCTCATGAGGACAACAAGTGCTTTGCTGGTACTTTGGAAAGTCTCAGCCATGCTTCTGTCTTTCACCTGATGCCTCCAAGGAACCTGGTATTTCACCTGGTCTGTAGCGGGCTGTAGCTGTTGGTGTGCTGCTTCACCCCAGCTCATCCCGTGGCACTTGCAGCATCAGTATCTTTCCACTTCTTTATGCTCCACCATCTGTGCTGTCCAGAGAACAAGTGCACACCTAACATTTCTTGATTATTTCTGCCCTAACCTGGCAGCTGCCCAAAGTCTTTAAGCTTCATTAAGGACCATTACCCATGTTGGCCTTAAACTTAATATTATTAATCTCTCTCTTTTTCTCTCTTATAAGCTGTAGATAATAAACCTAGTGGCCCTTGGCTTTTCTGGCACTCCTAGGTATATGCTAAGAGAAGGAATTAGGGAAGTGCAGGCAACATCCCTCACTGTGGCAACGTGAGCCAAGAAACAGGCAGGGAACTGCTGCCTTTGGGGAGCTGAGGACTGTCTGTGTCACCTCAGCCTCCGGAAAATACACTCTGTATCATGGCCAACCCTCCCTAGGACACGTTTTCTTACAAGTAGAAGCCTTGGAAGCTGTCTCCTTCCTCAGCATGGAAGCAGGAAGATTTATTTTCATCAAAGTGGAGCAACACAGATGTTGCTACAGGTATGAAATGAATTGAGGGTGACAGCCCTCAGACAGAGTACAGCAGCCCACATTAGGGAGCCCTGTCCCATCAATTTTGGTCTACTGCCCTTATTCTTTGGTCAAGAGACTACTGTCTTAAGCATTAATTTTCCAATTTTTCTCTGTTTTCTTGCTGTCTCTTCTGAGCACGATGACATCTCAAACGTAGATTGCTCTTGCAGATCCTCAGTTTCAGTAGACAGGAGTCATTTGTGGGAAGTTCAGAGATGATTTATTGGAATCTTCACCTGTGAAAGTTAATGCATTATCTCATCTGCTATTGTTTCATATTCAAATTATACCACATTTCCTATAATTAAACCTTTTGTTTTCCTATCTGATGTTGGGTCCATTATCTTTAAACAATGATTGCAACCCTGTGAATTTTAATGGAAAAGAACTTTAATATCTGAGCATTTGTTCGTAAAGCTTTGTTGGTGAAGCTTTCAATTTTGTTATTTATTATCTTAATTAATGACACAGATAAAGGGATTGAGTGCACCCTCAGCACGTTTGCAGATGACACAAGCTGAGTGGTGTGGTTGACACAGCTGAAGGACAGGAAGCCATCCAAAGGGGCTTGGACAAGTGTCCAAGGCCAGGTCGAACAGGGCTTGGAGCATCCTGGTCTAGTGGAAGGTGTCCCTGCCCATGGCAGGGAGTTGGAGCAGGATGAGTGTTTTGGTGCCTGCCAGCCCAAACCATTCGATGATTCTGTGATATCCTGCATAACTTCTTGGTTTAGGGGCAACATTTGTGTAAGGAGTTGAGAACCAACCAACATGTGAAAGATTATTTCCTTCCCTTTCATTGTTGCAGATGAGGTCCCGAACCACTGAAGAGAAACACTTAAGATTTCAACTTATATTTGGAACAATGTGCTGTATCAGTTTTTTAGCCTTTTTTGAGGGTATCATAAACATGTTTATGCTGCTTAGGTGAGAAAGCAATTATCCTTCTGATCTCTGTTATGCGTGGATGAGTAATATCAAGGTCAGAATATTATGGATTAAATTAGTGTGCCAAGAATCCTTTATTTGTGTCAATTGTGACTTACAAGGAAAGGTGAAACTGAGAAAGAGGTCTGGTACTGTTATGAGCTAACTTTTCCTTGTTTCCTCTTAAACTTCTGTAAGTCTCTGGTTGTTGCCTTAATTCCCTCTTAAAAGCACCTAGTATTTTTGTTCTTATGAATTTTTAGAGTAAGGAATTTAAGTTGAAAATGCAGCATACGAGGTTAGAGCTGGGGATCTGTCAGCAGGTGTATGCCTGTCACAGAAACCTGCAGAGAGAGTTCTGTGAGCACTCAAAAACCACATGACAACCACCTGCAAACAGGTGCACATGTATAATAATTACCAGGAAACTAAACCTTAAGCATCAGTATGAAAAAAATGGGAGTGCATTAGAGAAGGTAACATTTCTTAGCTGTCCATCCTTGTCCTCAGTGTAAATGGCTTTCTTTTCCCATATTTGATTAGGTAGCATCTGCAGAGATGTTCAAGAAGCTGTTCTGCTCCAGCCTCTGGTTGAACCTTGCTAAAGAGCTCAGCCCTCTTTCAAAGGGTAGTGTAAATATTTTGTCCCTGTTCAAGCAACATTTCAGCAAATCCACCTTGATTTGCTCCTCCATGTAATATTGCCAGCTTGCTTTTTGTTCAACATAATGATTGTCTTAGACAACTAAAAGAGGGGCCACCTCATCCTCAATCTTTTGATTTCATGGTATGTCTAGTATGGTGCTGCTGAAGGTGATTTTGATTTGAAGAAGTATTAGAATGCTTTCTTGATTACTCCTTCATAACAAAATCCCTGGAGTTCAGTATATATGTATGTTTTCTATTAAATTGCAGTGGCTGCAATTATCCTAGTCCTTTAACCATAAGGTGTAAAATTTAAATGGTGAAACTCACTGTTGTGGAGGCCAGATGTAAAAATGAGCTCCTAAAGAGATTAAAGGTAACCTTGAAGGATAATGCTGTCAAGAACAAGATGTAATCTCCACTCTGGAAAGTCCTGATATTGCTGGGTGCTGACACCTCTGTGTGAATAGAACAGGAAAATCCCTCTATGCTTCTTCCTTTTCCTGCAGATGTCTATGTGGGATCATCACAGAGAGAAATTAATGAACAGATGACCCTAGGCCTGTCCCAGTATGTCTGATCTTAATCTGAAACTTTCTGTATGTGCCTAAATAGGCAAGTAATCAGTCTGCCTTCAGCCAGGTGCAGGAACATGAGTTTTTAAGATGGTAGAACAAATATTTTGAGTAGACAATAAAAAAAAAGCTGAATTGAAACACTCTTGCTCAAATTTTGATTATTTTTCTGACACCCCTCTGCCCCCAAAACATAAACTTTTCAAGTAAAAAAGTTATTAATTTCTGGGTGTGTTACTTATCTCTGTTGTCTGTGTGCCCAAATATGTCTCATTTGATATGCTGTAGTATTTGCTGATCTTTCAATTCCTGTGCCTCACATTCTGTCTTTCCAATAAAGACAACTTTCGAGCTCCCTGATTTTGAAAATAAAGCTGACATTTGTCCCGTAAAGGCGCAAGGAATGAAGGTCCTCACCAGCTGAATCTTTCAGTCACGCTTAAGGATGTCTATAGAAGAGAAGTTCTTGAAACTGCTAAAACTGAACCAAGTATCAGAATTAAACTTTTAAGGTAGCTAAAGATTGCAGTACGTCAGCAATAAGGCACACAGAGGTTCAAACAGTATTTGTTGTGAACACGACTTTAGCTTGTCAGGTTTTTATGAGCTCTTATCATGAGATAAGAGCTAACGCTGTGTGGTGAAGGTCAAACAGAAGTCAAAAGCAAGCACGCCAGTGCTCGCCCTCGTCCTTCAGAAATTGCTAAAAGATTTCTGACCTCTGTCACAAGTTTACTCAACAGACCTTTCTCATCCCTGGAAAGAAATGTGTCTCTAAAAGGGATGAAATGGGTTGTGTCACAGGTGGTCAAAAGATGGTGTTTCAGGGATTGTTTGTCTCGAAAGGCAGATATCTAAACCCTAGTGCTAGTAATGATGACATCAACTTCTGCCAAAATGTTTAAACGCCTATCTTGGTATTGGCACACGTGCACATACTTGTGAAATCTTGGATGATGATTCTAGAGGGGTAACAGCTCCTGAAGTTTAATGATTTAGAATATATCTGGTTTTAAACTTGAACTTTTGAAAAAATGCCGTGCTGAGATTGCAAGAAAAAGATACTAAGATGACTGAGGAATTTGGAGACAAACCTTTAACAGAAGCTAAAATGAGGTTGTATTGTTTAATATAGCAAAATGAAGAATACAGCTGTAAGTACACTGGGGCAGGGAGTGCCAAGGAAAGGGGAAGCTCTGGGTTGTACCCTGGATTGAAAATCTTGCCAAACGGATTCAGAAACAGCTGTGTTCAGAGTGACTCTGGGTGCAAGCAGTCTGATCTCACTGTGCAGTGAGTTAAGCCTGGCGGTCTTGCAGAGCATGTTCAGACACTGCCCAAGGAGCCCAGCCTGTTTAAGTTAGGTGATGTTAAGGAATTTGCAGCTGCCTACAGTTGCACAGCCGCAACATTCCCTCCAGCATGCACAAATCTTCCTCTTCAACTTAGAAACTGGAATGTGAACGTTGTAGTATCCTTGATTAAGTCCAAATTTACAGCGCTTTAAATCCATGCCGAGTATGGATTTGCAATAACCCACCGCCCCCCCAGAAAAAACAGTAGTAGAAAAGCAAAATGAGAGAGTTCTTCTGAAACTGTTTTCTGCTGGTCTTGTGGGCACAAAGGGCCATCACCCCTCAGCTGGAGCAGTGTCTGTGCCTCTGGAGGTTTGTGAGTGTATCCCTTCTCTTACCTGCAGTGCTCCTCTTGTGCCCTTTCTTAGAAAATTTTCCCCACCCAGCGTACTTGGAGGCAGCCTTGGGACTTCATTGTTAAAAGTTAATATCTGGAGATTGAAGCTTCCCATTGGCTTCATTCCCTTCCCTTTTCCTACCTCCTGCTCATAGATACATCTACTGAATTCTAAAAAGCTTTTGGATAGCAACTTGAAATTCAAATGTCCTCTTTCTGTTTATCTTCTGGTCCAAGCCAACATTTAAATGCATTCTTTTCTATTAGAAAGAACATATTGACAATTTAGGAAACATTGTCCTACAGTGCAAACACTCTGATATTACAAAATATTGCCATGTTCCCTGCATTGATCTAAATGAGAGCATTGGCACAAGAACTAATAGGTCTACAGGGGCTATGAATGAGTGCAGAGAGAAATGAGAAAATTTCTAATCGTGAGAAGGACATGTTCAGGGACAGTCTACCAAGCAGAGAGCTGGACCTAACTAGTTCAGTTTCTGGGGTACAGAATGTGTTCATTTTTGCAAGTCTGTGATGTGTTGCCTGTGCTGGGAGTGGAGGCGTGTCTCTAGCCATAAAGACAAGGCCTCTACTGGGTTGGAAGGAAAAGGTCATGTTTATTGCTCCTTGGTGTGGCCTTTGTGACTCCATATCTTCATTTGGGAGACTGCTGAACTTGCAAAGAAGGTCCAATGAGCCTGAGCAAGCTGAACATTTTCTGGGCAAATACCTTTTGCCAAAAGGAAACTTTGAGGAAGCTGGCCTGGGACCACACAGGTTCCCCTTGGTGCACATCCAGATCCCTGCCTCTGAGTGAAGGATCCGCTTCCTGTGTGTTTTGGTCTCTGGATACCCCTGTGCTGCTCATCCTCTTGCTGCCCAGACTCGCTCTGCCAGCCTGCCCTGCTGCCCTCCTCCAAGCCCACGTGGCTGTCAGTCTCCCTATGCCCAATGACTACCATTCAAAATCCTGCCTCCGAGTCCCTATCTCCGAGAGGGAATTGCTTTAACCTTATCAAATGGAGGTGAAATTTAAAATGACTTAATGTTTATTTGCTGACAGGCAGGAATGTCCTCTAAATTGACTGTCACAGCCAGAACACAACACTGTAGGACCAAAGCATAACCTCTTGTTGGCCTTCAATGAAGCAATGTTAAGTTTGGGAATGGGGATATTATTTTGGCCTCCCTGGATATATATGGATAGCATTCTCATTTTGAAGTTTTATACAATGAAGCTATATTTGATATTTGCATAATTCAAATAGATGAAATCCTCAAATAGGCACAGAAGACTTGATTTCATTAACTTGGGATGCAGCCATCCCCATCTTTCATGCAAATGGCAAATACCTTTCCTGTAAGTATACTTTAAAGATTCATTTCTTTCTCTAATCAAGTGGTGAAATCCTACCCACAGGAACCAGAATTGATTTCTTTTCCGTTCAGATTCCATATCACAGACTTTATTTGGGTTAACTTCTGTCATGAAATGTAAGGTTAACCCTTCCGTGTGCCGCCAGTCAGCTGCATGTGTTCCTGTTTGCTGCTCCAACACACTGAAAATGCACGTGGTGGAGTTGTCCTGCAGATGTAGCCATCAGCTCAGGGAGCTCTGCCTCTTGTCAGCAAGGATCTATTTCCACTGAAACCCTGACCTTGAGAGCTCGTTTTTAAATTTCCTCCTGGGCCTTGAATGCTGTAATTGATTACGGTTGTTTAGGTTTCAGTCTTTAACAATCAAGGTGAAGAATTGCTCCCGAATTTGTTAAGATGTCAGGAGGAAGGCAGCTTGCCCACACTGCATGGACAGTGTCAAGGAGCCACACTGGGCTCCTGCAAGCCTTCCATGAAACACTGACATTTCTGGTTGGAAATGGAAATCAGACAGAAATGCTCCGCTCTCAGAGCTGGCACCTGTGCCAGGAACCTCTTGGGGCATGAGGGAGCTCCATTGCATTAATTCAATTTAATAGGCATCAGTGAAAAATTATCTGATGTTGGTGCAAGTAGTCTTGGGGAATACTTCTTTCCATTATGTAGTCTGAGCTCATGGCTGCCAGTGCTGTCCATGGCAGTGCTTGGGTGAATTTCCCCCTCTCCTTACTACTGAATTGTCTGCATATCTTTGTATGCTATTTTCTGGTTCACCTTCTTGGTAATAAAGCTCTGCATTTTATTTTCTGTCTTTCACTTTTCACTTGAATTGTCTTATATTAGTTGAAACTGATAGCCTGACCCCTTGGCCACTGTGCTTCATCAAAAGCAGGATGCTCTGCTACATCCTAATGTAGAACTGCTTTAAAAATAACAAAAAAACCCTACCCCAAATGAAACTGAATCAACCAACCAAAACAAAAGAAAACACCCCCCACCTCCCAAATTAAGAACCAAAAAGACAGGAGGAAAACACATATTTTTCTTGGATGTCTGGGATATTTCGTTTTCTCCTTCTTTTTGCCTTAGAACACAAAGCAGTCATTGGGAAGGGTTTTTTTCTCACTCTGAAAGTGAATTTATGTGCTCTCTGCCTCTCCTGCCCTGCAGAAGAAAGCAGTAGGTCAGCTGCATTGAACAGCTCAAGAAAAGCCAAGATGACCTGGGTTTTCCTCTTGTATTAAAGGAATATTTTACTCTCTGATTAGCCTTGATTAGTAAACCCTCCCTTAAGCATATACACATTGTGGTATTTGACCTTGGCATGCAAGGCCCAACACCTGGAATCAGCTCAAAGGGAGCAGCCAGCTGAGAGATAGGCCATCTCTGCTTTCCTGAGGGGTCGTGTGACCACAAAACGTGGCTTTTTGACATCAGGGAATGCTGAAATGGTCTAGGTCTATATACACCCGCAGATGTGTGTCTATAAACGTACTTACACAGGAGTATTGACTGACTAGGCGTAGCCGTTCTCACCAACCCACTTGCCACGTCTCAAGGCACGTGGCTCTCACTGAGCAGCAGGGTGGGTTTTTGGCTTCCTTGGTTTAGCCTTTAAGCAGAATCAGGCACATTTTGGGAAAAAGACCTGTTCAGCAAAAGCCTGGAGAGTGATGCGAATGCCATGCTCGTCAGTGTTCACTGGAGATCATCACACTCAATTCGGTAGGGCCGAAAACATTTCAGACTTCTGGTGACAAAAATCTTGCTGACTGAACTCTACTGAACTCTGCTTTCAAGTCATTTCAGGGCAGGAATAATTGCTATCTTTACATCACCATTTCCAAATTCTCTATCCCTTGAAGCAGCTCTGAGAAAGCCAAGTTTCCCTAAAGTTCAAATAGTCTTTATTTAATTTTTCTACTATTTTAATATATTGATGGTTCTGATCACTTTTACTCAATGTGGTTTTGAGGAGAAAATTCTGAGGCATGAAAAAATCTGTTTCAAGTGAAACATCATGCTTTTGATCCAAGGACTGATGTTCTATGGGAGGAATAGAAACAAAAGTCTCATGATAACCCCTCTGCTTTCCTAAAATAGAAAACCTGCCTAGTTAATGAATATAAATGAATGTACATTCACTTCCTTTTTTTTGAGGTTACTAAAGCTGATTAGCATTAGGTACCACAATTTATTTAAAGCTGTTGAGTAATTATTCTGCTTTCTATCCTATGAACATGCAACTTATTTATTGCTAAAAGTTTGGGGGTTTTTTAAGTGTATCCTTGAAATAACATTGGGGACATATCTTTGTCATCATCTGAGATTTAAAATAAGTATTTTGCAATAAGTATACAGGCAAAGAAGAAAAATTGGTCAGTGCTATAGATATTCAATAAACCGTGATGCATCGTCTTACAGGAAAGGACCTAAAATCCTTAGGCACAAAATAATGTATTGACAATTTGTGTTTACACAAGTAGAATTCAATATTCAGCATAATTAAATTAGAAATTGATAGCTTGAGCAAAACGAAATAGTTTTTCATATAAAATTTAAAACGGGTGAAGCTACTTTGCTTTATTGTGACACCAGGTGGATCAGGGTGCTTTGGCTGAGAGTTATTTCCCAGCAGATCGTCGTAAAGTGACTTGTATGCGTTGGCCTTTCCTGTTACGTTGGGCTAATGAGAATTTATTCTCCACTTGCCTGTAGAGACTGCCATAGCTTCTGCCGTGTTGTTAGTAATGCCAAGCAGGTTAAGTTGCTCTCTCTAGGTCCATCTTTGCAAAAATTGCATCTTTTCTCTCCAGCCACTCATCCTTAGGACTGAGAAAGGCAGGCAGACAAGTGAACAGACTGGCTCCATTTGGAGGTGTCCAGGAGCTCTGCAAGGCTGCAGATTTTGCAGGCTTGTTCCTTAGTGTCCCTTCTTTAAACTTTAATAAGCTGGCTGTTGCACAGAAATACCCGTAACCTGGTTAAAAGTTATTCACGAGGTTTACATAATTTAAGATATATTTGGGGTCTTGTTTGGGCTGGGAGCACTTTAATTCCTCTTGCTTGGTAGTCGTCCCTAAAGGCGTGTAAAATTGTGTGTGGAGGAAAAGAAACAATGAGATTCTCAAACACAATATTATTATTTTAAATGTAGTAGCACCATTCTAGATTTAACTATCACTTCAGTACGAAAATTCTATTTTGGGATTAATGACTAAATCATAGACACCTCTAGCCAAAACAAATGAAACTGGTGACGTGAGCACCTAGCAGAGCAGACAGTTTCAGTGCTGGCTCTGCCTTCCCACCGGAACACACACCTAGCTCTCTTTAGTATTTGCAAGTTCTGTGTAGGTACCCAGGGAGGAGCATACACCACTTAAAAGATGGGGGAAGATAAAAAAGAATCTGCCCTGGAAGTTTCCCTGCTGAAGCACATGAGCCTCATCTAAGGAGTATTATGGGACAGAAAAAAAATTCTGCAGCTGGTGAACTTTATGGCAAAGTTGCATTTCATCCTCAGACCAGTTGTAAAAAGACAAGTTAAAATAAATCTTCTACGTCCTGCAGATGTGCAGACAATTCATGAATAAAATTTAAATCTGCAAGCAACCTATTATGCTATAATAACAAGTAAAAAAAAATTCAAAGCACCTGTATGCTGCTCATTTAGAACCAGCAGCTTCTGAAAACAATGACATTGGGCAGCCTCTCCTGCCTTAGCAGAAGCAATACTGAGTTAAATAAATGTAGGTACTTCAGTGTCATAACTTGTAGCTTATCTATCACATAGGAGTATTTTGGAGCCCAGTCTGAGACCAGGAGCCCACTGTATCTGCACTGTACAGACAAGAACAAATACTCTTTGTGTCAAAACATCCACAGTCTACATGGTTAGAATCAGAAAGAATGGTGAGAAGGAAGTTTGACATACAGAGTTGATCTTCTCTAGCTTCTATTAACAGAGCTGTTACATATTAAGTGCATGCACTAAATATTTTGAAACTAGGTAAGAAATGTTTATTTATAGGAGAAAAGTGGCCCAGCTGCTTCTGAGCACCACAGGCTCCATGACAACTGTGTAGTATGTTTTAGGTCATTCAGTTTTGCATTTCCTGAAAATGCACGTGTGGATGTTACAGGCCTGGGTGCAAAGAGATTTCAGTTTCCTGACAAGTGTCTGTGTGAAAGCAAGGCTTTCTCAAGGACGCTGCAGGAAAACAATCTAAAAGTATTGTAAACTATGGTCTTGTTATGAGACCAAAGAAGAAAACACATGAGGTAAGGGTTACTGGGTCCAGCCAATCCCTTCTGGAGGGTGGCTGGTCAGTGAACCAATGACCTTATGTTAGTCCAGCGTGCTAAGGTATATAAGCACCTTTGTAAATATAATAAAGAGGTCGGTTTGCATCTACATAAGGCCGTCTGTGTCGTTGGTGTCCGGGCTCGCTAGCGACACACATGCAAGAATCTTTATTGTAAAAACAATTCTTTATCTTTGAAGAATTCATTGTTACCAGGAGCTCCAACATGTGTTGCATTTTTAAAGATGTTCATCATGGGGTACTAGATGAAAATGAGCTGCAGTAAGCTGTCAAAGGCAGATGGATTTGAGTAGCAAGAAATGCTGCTAGTAGATACTCCTTGTCAGCCACCTCTGATGCTGGTGTTGGAAGATGTAGAGGATTATTTGCACCAGCTTGTAGCTGCTCAGAGGAAAAATAACTTCTGTGTATTTGCAGATTAGACTAGACAAAGGCTTTGCTTCTCTGAAGAAAACTCCTTAGTATAACTTGTGCTGAGGCTCTGAAATGCAGCCTGTTTGTATTTTTCCCTTGGCAGTGTTACAAAACCTCATCTCTCCCTGATCTGCATTTGAAGAGTCTTCATTTTTATCTCTTTTAGATATGGGACTTTTCCGCTTTAAGCACTTCCTCTCTTTCATTTGAGCATGGAGCTGTTGGGAGACTTTTTTTTTTCATCTTGAGCCTGAGCAATAGTCCAACTATTTGCTTTACAGTGTCCCTGGTTTGTCATTGATGGGCAGTCGTATTTCCAAATGGACTGGCTGCAGCTCTCCTGGGGGAGTCTGTTTTGTCTGATTGTGTCTTGGAGTAACACGGGGACAGCCTGCAGCTTTGTTGGTTCGTAGTCCTGCGCATTCAGACACACTGGTGCATTAAACAACGGTGCTTAGTGCACTTAGGAGGGTAGACATCCTGTGGCATGTGGAGAGTAGGCTTAGGGAACCATAGGATCATAGAATACCGTGAGCTGGATTATTTCTAACATGCAGTTTTCATGTGCAAAAGAATTATTTGGAATGGGGAAAAATTAAGAGAGCAATGAAACCGTCCAGTTTAATTCAGGTACACATCTCTCCACAGGAATAGCCATTTCTGTGAGTGATGTGCCACTTTAATGCTTGCTGCACAACCAGATATTTTGGACTTTTGTAAGGACCGTCATCTGATGCTAAAAGTGCAGGTTTTCTGAGCACATGATATCAAGATGTGAAGAAATGAAGCTGAAACCTCTCCTTCCTTTCCCCTTCTTTCCCTACATCTCCCACCAATATGCCAGTTCTAGGTCAATCAGCAATGAACAAACATGTGGGAATCTCTAAATGGGAAAAATGCATACAGTGTACTCATGGCACTTGATTTGAGTCCAAAAATGAGTAATTAAACAGTTTTTTGAGACTGATCTTCCTTTGTGCCCTACCCACAATCTCTTTCTCCCCAGCTGACTGAACAGCAGTGTGTGTGTCTGTCTGTGTATGCAGATAATACAGGTAATTTCTTTGAAGCCTTCCCTACCTTTAATTTCATAGTTTATTTGTGGAAAATGTGATTACATAGGCTGTGATTTCATAGAATCATGGAATATTCTGGTTTGGAATGGACCTCAAAGACAACGTCTTTTCAGCTGCCTGCTGCAGGCAGGGACACCTTGCACCAGACTACCTTACAAAGAAATTCAAAATCCTTTTATTTTCTTTGTGGCTCTCCTCTGCAATTGGATGTGGAAGGTGGCTCCAACAAGTCCATGTCCTTCTTATGCTGCAGCTCCAGAGCTGGAAGCAGTGCTCCGGGTGGGGTCTCATGGAATTGGAGTAGAGGGGCTGAACCACCTCCCTCTCCCTGCTGGTCACGTTTCTTTGGATGCAGCCCGGGATGTGGTTGGCGTTCCAGGCTGCAAGTGCACATTCCTGGCTCATCTTGAGCTTCTCGTCAGCCAATTGACAACCAGCTCAATTTGACAGAGGTTGTTTTCCCCTTGAATGCTCGTAAGACCAGAAGTGATTGCAAAGTGTCCACCACTTTATGCTTCAAAGACAACATCCTCTTTGTAGCTTATAAAATGCTATAAGCCAGGAATGTATTATGTGCATAAAATCTATGCCTCTCTCTTACATCCCAGCCATAACAGGTTTTTTTATGGCTCTCGTGCTCTTCCTCAAGCAGGCAGGAGAGCCGCCTGAAAACAGCACCAGGTTGACCAGAGGTGTGTGCACAGTCTGATTGAAGAAGAGCTGATATTGTCAGCTCTCGAGTGTTGAAGACCGGCCTAACAGGACTTTTTAATTCTCTGGTTAGAGGAGGAGGTGCCAGCTGCATAAAGCCATATCACTTCTAAACTGTTACAGATGAAGATAATCTGAAACATAGTAAGTATTAATAACAGAAAGCACTGGGCAGGAGAAGATTTCCTTTATGGGAAATTGCCCATCCGCAGCATAGTAAAGATTTTATTCCTTCCATAAGTCAGGATTCTGAGTTCAACTAAAGCTTTTACAACTTCAAATTTTTATTCTACTGTCCAGCTTCTTCTGTTTCTTTTGGAGAACCAGTGAAGATTTTTCTTTTTAAAACACTTTTTCCATGCCTCAGCACCACACAGCAAAGTGTATGCATATATTTTGCTTACAATTCGGCCAGGGTTATTTATTATTTCACCTGCTTGCAATTAGGGTTCTACAACAATAGCTACTTTTACCCCTTCACAATTATGGAGCAAACAGCAATTTTCTCACTGCTCAGTAGTAGCAAACTCTTTTCCTCCCTTTCCCCCCAAATCAAAAGTAAATAGCATTTAATTTCATTCCCCCAGCCCCTACCTTAAGTTGTTCTGTCTCAATGGCACCATCACTATGATTATATTTAACAAATTTTGTTCTGTACAGCCTTAGAAATAAGTATGTTTACTAGCAATAACTTTGCTAAATTTGTAGCCCTCACACTCAGGGACTGTGCCCTCAGGTTCTCTGTGCTTTTACTATAGAAAAATTGGACAAGGACTTCAAATAGTGTAGTGGGAAAAAAGAACTACCTTCCCAGTATCTTTTTATTTTCTCTTAAAAAGCAGCAGAAATTATTTCAGTGACACACAAAAAGATTTGTGTTGCAGAATAGCTGGAAAGTGGGTTTCCCTCCATTTGTATTCATGACAGCTTCCATATATTCAACTATCAAAACCTATTATGAAGAGCTGTATTGTAGTGTAGATAGGTTTTTATGCTTGTCAAAATACAGATCTATAGGTAAATTTGTCACTGATACATTCACTGTCATATTTGCTGTATTTCTTACAGAAAATATTCTTAATGATAACTACCACGTTACATATCCTTACCGTGTAAGACTGAGTTTATTTGGTTGCTCAGTCTTAAGAAGAATGTTTTAAATTAACAACTTTTAAACCAAAAGTGATTTGCTGGGCTAGTTACTTTCTACATCCTGTTTTTTTTAATAAGGTATGCACAGTCCAAAAATCTTATTTCTCTGACTTCCAGTGCTACATTTTTCCTTCTTCCCATTTATATGTGACTTGTGCTGTCCATGTTAGCAGCTTATTCTGGAATGAATTTTAACAGGTTGATTTAAAAACAACCATCCTTGATTCCCATTTGAGCTCTAGGTTTGAGCTTAAGGGCTGTCTTTAAAACCTAAGAAAATACAGTGTGTTTTTGGTAGAAAATCTCCTGATGAAAGGAGTAACTTCTTCCATTTCTTCAGTGTTTTATTTCTCATCCTGTCCTCCCTGCTGTGTTTCTCCATTCCCAGTTGTTAGCTGAAATGGGGCTGAGTGTGGGGTGACCGTGCAGTTATAGAGAGGGAGCAGGAAGGAAAGGGATGGGGGATGGAGAGAGAGGTCACTCATTTGTTTCAGAGCTGATGTTCAGGTTTTTTTCCTCATCAAACAGGAGGTATTTGTACCAAGAATTTTGTTGTGTAATTTTTTTTGTTTTGTTGGATTTTTTGGTTTAGATTAAAATAAAAATCCTCGGTCTCTTTAATTTAGCACTTGGGAATATGAAGCCTCAAGTATATCACAAAGATAAAGCCAAAAGATGTTTTCTATTCTGCAGAATCAACAGTTGAGGTGTCCCCAGTTCCTCCCACCCCGTAAATAGCAAACCCATCTGGGGCAGGGAGGAGGAAGAAGGGAGGGCACAGCCTAGTCTTGGGGCTCTCCAGGTTGTATCACATCCGTGGTGACACCTCTTAACTCCCACCAGTGCACAACAATGTCACTGCTCACATGCACAGGTCCAGACGTCAACACCTGTGGCAGCACCAGAAATCACTGCTGTTATCCTCGAGCTCTGACTAACTTCCTTTCCAAACATAAAAATGACATCAGCCATTGACTGAAACACAGATGAGGTGATGCCAAGAGGGCAAAGAAGTCCAAGTTGAAAGATGTTACCCCCTCACAAGGAAAAGTCTGTGAGCGTGCAGGGAGTGCCACACCAGGAAAACTCAGTGTGTGCAAGTGGGACAGCTCAGCCAGCACACACAGTCACTGTGTTGACTTGTCCCGTGGGTGGTTGGGGAGCCACCCAAAAAGTGCCCCTGTGTGAGAGGTGAGACAAAGGGAAACTGCTGTTCCCATCACACGGGGCTCTCCCAGGGTCAGGAGCTGAACAGCATGACCTTTCTCTGCACTGACCTTGTTTCTCTGCTGAAGGTCTTGTGCTCTGAAAAAAAAAGGTACTAATCTAGTCAGAGGAGCCTTTCTGATTCCATTTATCTGGGATTTTTCTGCATCTCTTTTCTCAAATTGCTCTGCAGGTTAAACTGCTACTCCATGTCCTCTGTTGTGCAGCTCCAAGTACAGTGCATACTATGGCAACAGCATTCAAGATGAACCCAAATTAGGTCTGTGTCTGCAAGGGAGATGAAATAAAAAGAGCTAACTAGTTTAATTACTCCCCATTCAGATGTAATTCAGTTGCATTGCACTAAGGAAAATAAACACTGCTGGGAAGTTATGAGACAATTAGTAAGATAATGGAAAATGGTTAATATCCCTCATGTCTGTGAAAGAACACTCTCCTCTCTGCTTCAGAGTAGCCTTGAAAGGGTTTTCTGAACTATATTTTTGGGCAAGAATATCTTTTCCCTTTGGAAATACTAACAAAATCCTGTCATAGTACAAAATGGTTATTTACAGTTTGGAAACCATAGAGTTCAAGGAAATCACCTTGTTCCTGAGCTAGCCACAGGGTGCAGATCCAGGTGCTGTGAGGATACCCCTCCACTGGGAATGAGGAGTGACCAGGCAATTTTGATCGTGCCCTGTGTTTCCTTGCAGGCACACCCAAATACATCCTTGGGCCTTTCACAGCAGCCAGTCAAAACATTTCACTCAAAATGTGTCACAAGTATCTTCCTTTATTATGTTTAAGACTGAGGTCTTTTTCCTCTTCCCTTGTCACAGCAAAGTTAGAACAGCAAGTTTGCCAGTAGCTTGCCAGCTTATCTTCCCAGCACCTGCCAGCCATAAATGCATTTGCCCCTTGGCTGCAGGGTCTGAAACTCAGGCTCTGGTCCCAGCTCCTCTGTGGCTGCACTGAGTGACCTTCTTCAAGCTGTGCACTCTCCCTGTGCCTTGGACCCTTCTGCACTGTAGGGATAATGATTTCTGACTCCTTTGTGAGTGTGTTTTATTTGCTACAGTAGGGTCAATGATCCTGGCTTTTGCCACTGCGTGAATTACCAGCAGCCAGCACCCATGGGCACAGCAGGGTGAGCTTGAGCACGTGTGTGGGCATTAATGCAGATTTCCTCATTTCTCATGTTTTGAAGTCCTTCCCTTGAGGTAAGGAGTTGGGGGATTTTTTCTGTGTGTTAGCCTCTTAGATGTGCAATTCCTATTAAAAGTCAACTGCCCTGTGCAACTTGATAGAAAAAAATCCCGTTTAATGTGAGATTAGTTTAGGCTTTTGTACTTGGTTTCCTTGGGACTCTAATGGCAGTCTGAAAAAGAAAATCACCCCTGAGAACGTCTGGGTTTCACATAAATGTAATCCAATTACCCCAGTCTAGGCCATGCAGAACTGTTTGGTCTGAGGTATACATCAATCTAGGAGAAGTACAATATACTGAACTGAAAAGAAGGCAGATTGGGCATATTTCTTAATAGCATAACACAATGCAATTGCCAAAGGAAAGGCATATGCTTCTGTCCTGCATTACACAGAGCCTGGACTGAGTAATTTGGAGAGGGAGCGGGGAGAGAGTGAAGTCCTTGCAGGAAGGGATTTTAGAGGTATCTTCCCTGGAGGCCAGTTTTGTAAAGGCATACCATCTGGTGCATTCAAAATGCAAAAAGATTTGTTCTTCTGAAGTCTGAGCCAGGGATAAAAGTCCATCCCTGCCAGGGATGGCTTAGCTGTATCCAGAGAGAGGGATGAGTTTTATCACAAACAACGAGATTCTCCTTTTCCTTCGCCCTTAACCTCTAATTCAAACATCAAATAGACTGATCGTACTGTAGCTGCTGGTTTCTGTAGTGAAAGTTTCTGATGTCCTTGCTTACTGTGAACTGAGCAATGAACTGTTTCATTACTATTTCTGCTTTGCTTCCAGGCACCTTCATTTTACACAGAGGTCAGAAAGGGGTTAAACACAAATGCTGACATTATCCCAGGCAGAGCCTGAACTGGGACTCAGAGTGCCTGCTTCTCCCTCGCACGCCTTCAGCAGCAGCCAGACTCACTGTTGTGGTGCAGTACTTACGGCTGCTCCCAGCACCCGCCTCAGCACCGGCACCTCTCAGGCCTGAGCTCTGATGATTGAGTCTCCTTGCAGAATTAAGCAGGTTTTGCCCTGCGCCTCGCAGGGTAGATTTCAAATTGCCTGTTAGAGGGATGGGTGGACGTTCAGCTTGCCTTGGAGACACTGCAGTCTCAGTTGATGGAAGCCCTCAGTGCATCACTGTCACAACTGCAGCTCTCTGTAGAGGCTGGGGGCCTGCAGGAGGCACCTGCTGGCTCATCCCTTCTCCAAGCACAAGCTATCCTGGGCTGGCAGGGTGCTGAGTGCTCCCTTCGGGTGGGCTCAGGCTGGGCACACACACTGACCGACAGAATGTGCTCTCTATGTACAAGTTAGGATTTTACAACAAAAGATGGTGTAATTACTGAGTAAGAAGACATTATTACTTCATGCCTGAATACTGGGAATGTGATCACAGTCCACAGCTCCTGGCATATCTCATGGCTGCAGGCTGAGTTTTCCTCTGGAAGCTGGGTGCAAGAGCCATAAGACAGGAATCTTGAAATACTGAGAAATTATGCTAATCTCTGGCTATTAGTGCCATGTATATCTTTGCCTGCATAAAGGCAGCAAAACAAGAGCTCTGGGCTGCACTTGCTGCAGCTCAGTGGAGCATAATGCTCCTGTGGCCCCCAGGGCTCAGGTATGCTGTGTGCACAGGGATGTGGTCCCCGTGGACTGCTCCCACACTGCTGGTGTTCTGGCAGCTCTGCTCCTTGCTGTTCATGTCTGCAGAGCTTCGAACCTGTCCTTATTTTGTTAACTTGAACTTCTCTTTAACATGCAGCAAATCAATGTGCTCGTGAGATGCAAGCGCTGTCAAACCTCCTTCAGATGTGGCTTTTTGGTCTAATCAGGTGTAAAAGAAAAACTAACCTCAATCAATTACTTTATTTAAAAACACATCTTATATTGGCTTTTCTCATGCTAGGACAAAAATCCTGTCTGCCAAGTAGAAGAAGCCTGTACAGCCTCATCTTCCACAGGTACTTCTGCAAGTGAGAAACTCATAGAAAATAAACTCTATTCTATTCCTTTTAATTTCTTCTCCTCTTCCTCCAGATTTGTGGATAGACTTTCCTGTGTCTTTGAAGCTTAATAGCTTTAACCTCATTCCAGTCTTCCTTCAATTTGGGCACCTAATGTGTAATATCATGGACCTCAAAAAGCAATAACTCACTGGAAAGTTATTGGGCATCTTCCTGACACCCTGTAGTTAATGGGTGCTTCAGCCTTGAAGAAGCAGGCGGAGTCCTAGTGGTGATGCTTTGCTTTGTGTTTGCTTTATTTGTTCCTTATTGATCTCTGAAATGCATTTGCTGCACTATTATTGAGTTCCAACAGCTCCCACATGAAATGTGCTTTTGTCACTAATTTTGTCATGTTTTCTTGGGTAAGAGCTTTCCTGGGCATAACTGCACTTTTTAACATTAGCCACAGCTTCTGCCTTGCCCATCTTATTCCTGTCAGTGCAAGAAGAGACAGACAGCACAAGAGCAAAATCTGTTTTCTTACTATGATAACTTACATGGTCAGAAAAATTAGTGCAAAATAACTGTGTTACAGAGGAGCAGCGATGCATTGTTCTTTGTGTGGCCATGGTAGGGCTAGCTCTTATGAATACACCAAATTATTTAAGCTGGGACTTCTTCCTAGTAAGTCTTCCTTTCCTGCATTCTCTGTTCTTTCTCTGTCGTGGAGGATCTTTGTGCACTCGACAGAGCTCCAGAGCTGAGGAAAGCTTATTCAAATGTAATTTGTATGGTCGGGTTAAAGAGTGCACTTTGCTTTCTCTAAGTTCCTCTTCACACCTGCCTCAGCTGATGGAGCACTGTGTCAGCCAGGCCAAGGGAGCATCGTCACTATCAAACGTGGAAAAATGTATTAAAGCCCTCTGAAAACCTATTAAAGGTCAGGTTAGAAGCAGTGTTATTCTTCACCTGCCTATTCCTTTTAAGTTGTTTCCTAACCATCCAAGTTGTAAATATCTCTGACCCAGAGGAGTGTTTCAGGTGGAAGCCAGAGCAAAACAAAAAATGTGGCTTAATTTAAAAGTCTTCCTGGGAAAAAAAATGTGTTGACCATTACAGCAAAATGCCAAAGCATCATTAAATGCTGTAAATATCCTATTAATAAAACACAGTTCTTTAGAGTGCTTAGCCTTCATTTGCCTTTCTGTGGGAAGGACATGTGATTTAAAACTTTCTTTTCCCTCTGTCATCTTGAGTAAGGAGGACCTGGCGGATTAATGGTGAGATGGTGAAGGGGAGAACTGTTGAGAGAGGCTGTTGCAGGAATAAATTACCCTGAACTTCCCACTTTAGAAGTCAGCACTGCTGCTTTTCACCTTCCTTTTGTGGCACCCTTTCTTAGCACTAAGAAACCCTCCAGAGGTTTGCTGAGGGCTCAGCACACGGGTAAGATGCTTTTTCCTCTCTTTTTCCCCAGGCTCCTTTTGAGTGATATGGGGGCCTTGAGTCCTTTCAGCTGTGAGGGTCAAATTTCCCTTCTGTTTCTGGGGATGTAACACTTCCAGAAGTCACTGAACTGTTGTTGGCAATGAACAGGAAAGGTGTATGATGTTGATGTGAGTAAATGCCAAGGCTATAATGATAAAGCTTTCCTTCTGTCTCGTTCCTGCCTGGAAGTGCTTGAGACAGGCAGGACATTTCAAGTGTCTGTAATTGAAGGCTTTAAGGTTTGACTCTGTTCTGCTTAAATTGGTGGTCTCAGGCATATAGTCTCCTGCAATTATATATTGCTCCATGCTTGATTTTATGGTTCTGCTACCATAAACTTCTGCTGGAGCTTTTTCAGGCATAAGAAAATCTGAAATGTACAGATCATTAGAGGAAGTATTGAACCATTTGCTTGTAGAATAGACATAGATTAACCGGGAATGGATCAGTGCGCTTTTATCACACAGCATCAATAGTAAGAGTGAGCATTTCTTGGGGATAAAAAAAAAATAATTGTTTGTGGTTGCAAGATGAGGGACCGCTTGAGAGAGCATGGTGTGAGAGGTATAGCAGCCTGCATCCTCTAAACAGAAGTGAATATTTGAAAGCAGACTTCAGTCCTAGTTTATGTGGAATTTCAGAAGTGAAAAAACCCACTGAGGCGGTGCATAGGGAAAAGAGACTGGCACTGAGCTGCACCTTTCCCCCTCGCCTGCCCAGGTCCGGGTGTCTTGCTCTCTGTCACCAAGTCTGTGCCCTGGTTTGGTGTGGGGAAGGAGTTGCCCTCCCCTCCTTCCTCCACGCTGCAAGGGCAGCAGGGATCAATTCAGAGGGAGAGTCCTGCAGCCCGTGTTTATTGAGCGGGTCAGACCAGGAGACTGTAGTGTTTCATTCTGCCTTTCTAATCTAATAACCTGCTTTTATCCAGTTACCCTCTGGACTTTATTTTGAGCTACTATTCGATCAGAGCACAAACAAATGATAGAAACCCTCAATGACAGCATGCCAGAGGAAATGCTACAAACCCAGAATTAATTGGAAATATATATTCCAAGAGTGAGATATGGACCTTTTTTCTAATAGACTTAGACTTGGATATTATTACTGAAATACTGGCAAATTCACACATCGATGTAAATTGTCTTGCTGCATCTGTCAACAGGCACCTAAAGCAGTAATAAAGGCAGAATAGCTCCTCATAAATATCCAATATCCTAATTATCAGAGCTTGACTTAACCAATGGCAAGGCAATAAAAAACGAGATTTTTTGATCTTTTGCCATGACAAATGCATACTTTATTCTTTGAAGACTGACTGCAGTGTCACAACTTTTGTGGCAAATAGAGCATGAAGCATATTGTCAAAAATATGGTTAGGGAATATGAAGCCACTAAATATTTTATCTTCCTGGCAATGTACTAGGAGAAAAGTATAAACCTTAAATCTATCAGGTTCCTCCTCCCACCTCCCAAACTGTTTTAATAATACTGAAATTCAAGTTCCTAGAGAAAAGCAATGCATCCATTTTCCAGTGTGCTTTGATACAGCGAGTATCATGAATTTTGTGCGCTTGCATTGTGGTTTAAAATGTCATCAGTGTATATCTCCAAGGATTGTTTAGCAGTCGCACATTATGAGCATCCATTTCTTCCTTTTCATCCCGATCGGTCGGGATGTGCTGCTTGGGTGCAAACCTCTTCTAACTGGGTGTCCCAGGGGTGCTGAGAGGTGGGAGGCCGGGAGGGGTCCCAGGGAGGGACAGGTGGTCACACCTGTTGTCAGTAAGTGACGCCCCTCAGGGCAGGGTGAGGCCCCTGCGCGCTGTCACTGTGTGATAGCACTACCCTCTGAAGGGAGATGGGTGGAGGGACTCCAGGATCCATCCCATTTTTGTTTTTCCTCGTGTGGACATTGCTGTGGTTGGGAACAATGGCTTGCTCAGTAAATTGGTGAAAATCAGTACTGAAGCATTGAATCTATACTGAGCACCTGGATATATGCTGTAGTTCACATTTTAATTTATTTAATTTATTACAACAAAGCACCTTTTTACAGTGTAATCAGGATGTATTACCTCTGTGGCAAGGATACACTGGGCCTTGATGGAGTGCTGGCATCCACCTGATCCTTGTGAAAAAGTTGTGCTGATAGGAAAGTGTCTGGGTCATAAAATAGTTTTCTGCTTTTGGTTCCCATGTAAAGGGAAAAGGGCATGTGTGTGCGGAGTTGTGTCCTGTGAGGGCTCCAGTTACACAGCTAAAATCCCCAACTTTCTGCTCTCCAAGAGAATGGGTTTTCTGTTATACCAGTGATGTGGGGACAAATTATTTCAGGGTGCTAAGGCAATTCCTGCTTTCAAAGGAGGAATCTTTAGACGTAAGCGGTGCCTTTTCTCTCCTGGGTTTCCTTGAAACAGCCAAATGGAAGTTTCCCAAAATCACTCCACATGTGGCTGCAGTCACAGCCTACATCAGTGTGACGGGGAGGAGGGCTGGCCTTCCTCCTGAGGAGGACATATGGGGCTACATCTCCCTTCCAGTCTGAGAGCAAACTGGTGTTTCACTCAGAGTGTCAAAATCCTGCACATCCAATTATTTCTTGAGGAGACTTGGAAACAGGAATACAACATATACAGATCTTACTGGTGAACTCTGATCTTCCGGTGTAGAAATATAAGTGCTTTATATAATGGTGGTGGCATCAAAATAATGGCATTCACTACACTCCACATGGTTTGAAGCAAAAAGGACTTCACAGTAATGTTTTGACAACCATGCTTTTTGGGAGGCTTCGTAACAGGGAGTGTTGCTTTTTTGATGACAAAAGCTTACAGATGAACGTGCATGAAGTAGGAGAGTCCAATTTTTCACAACTTAGGAAAAAAAGCCTCCTTTTCCTAATACATCACTCATGCTCCAAGTGCGTTCACCTCTCAATTTTCAAGCACAAGAATGCATAACAGGCAGGACAGCACTGAGAATACATCCTTTAGAAAGGATAGTCTATCATCTTGTCTCTGCCTTTATACTCCCTGTTGAACAAATCTGCCAACATGACACTGGATACTGATGAGCAATTTGTATGGTTATAAAAATATTGGCAGTACTCCATTGTTTTGCTATTTAATTCTTAATTTACATTTTTAATGTGCTGTGTCCTCATTCATATTATAGGTTTTACTCTTCTGTGTACATCTATAATAGAACGATTTTTTTTTCTAAAAATTAATTATGAATACTAAAGAGCTGTTACAATTGCACTGTGTTTGAATTAAGGACTGTGCCTGTCTTTTAAGATATGCTTCCTTAGGAACAGAGTACATTTGCAAGGGACAGGGGAAGATAGAATGAGTACAGGATAGGTGTATTTTCAAGTGTTCTGCCTGAACTACAGATTGTCTTTCAGTACTCAGAGTGGAAAAAAAAAAAGTAATAAATGATGGGAACTGAAGAGCCAACCTCTAAACGGCCTGTCTCAATGTATTTATTAGTTTTCCCTCCCTCCCTCCTCCTCATCCCCAGTTTTTGATGAGAAGGATGAGGTGTATTTTTGCCAGCTCAAGGAAATAAAGGGCTTAGCAACAGTACCTTCACTCTCTGTATCCAAGCAGTGTTTTTAAATTGCTGTGTCCAGTAAAACTTTTTTACTGGACTATGATTTGCGCTGGAAGTGAACTGCTGGGAAATGGTTTGGTTTCCTCCTCCAGAACAACTTGCCCAAAGAAAGCATACTGATATGTGTGGGGTTTTGTGCTGTATCCACACAACATGTGAGCTGTTAGGGGAGGCAGGGAGATATCCTCTCCTGCCCTGTCCTGCCTGTCCTGCGATGGGGAACTGCAGCCATGAGCTGCACAGGTACCACCTCCTGCCTGGAAAGCCAGAGGTGCAAGCTGCACGGAGAGAACTGTCTGCAGGCATTTCATTCCATTGAACAGGCTGTCATTCCCAGTGATTAATGACTTATGGAATAGCAACGCAGTGAAATCATTGACAGTAGGTTTAAAGTATAGTTTAAGGACTCTGAACCCAGAGAAATAACAGCAATCAACTTTATGTGGCACAGGCTTATAAACCTGCTGCTGTGAGAAGCTAGTGCAAAACACAGGAAGAGAAAATGAGTGTGTTCCTGAGAGCGTGTGCACGCAGAGCACCTCAGTGCTCCTGTACCAGTGCTGTGCTTCCTGTGCCCTGCTAAAGCAGTGGGAAGGCTTCTTATTTCCAATGCTTCGCTCCAGCAGAGAGCTTAGTGGTTGCCCCAAAACCTGGCAGCTTTTCAGGAGGCCACTTTAGGGCCCCACACTCCAGTGGGGCTCTGTGTGTGCCTGTTCCAGCACAGGCAGCAGCCCCAGAGGGTGCAGCACAAGCAGTTTTTGCTGTGTCATCACACAGGGACTTGCAGGAAGACTTGAAGCACTTCACCAAGAGTGGGAATTAGGCTGGAAAAAAGTGTTTGCCTCCCCACACAGACCCATGCATTTTTATGAGGACTCACAAAGTTGGAGGTTGAGATAAAAGGGCTACAAGGAATGGGAACCTAGTCGTTCAATGGAATTAAGACTCTGCATCCTGGAAAACTTTTCATGGATCACTGGAGATCTATGATGTATATCTTGGACTCTATATGCTCATTGTATGGATTTATAATCTTAACTAACTCTTTAATGCTCTGTTCTCTTTTACAATGAGAAGTCACAATACTGCTAAAAATAAAAGTGAGTGTGGTCTGGGTTCAGATTTGGACTTCTCTTTAATCTTCCGGCTTTAGGAAGGCATGGGTGGGGAAAGAATTGGGGCATTTTCTAATCCATAAGTAAGAGGAGTTTGCCATCTTGATGGCACTTTATTTTTATGGTTTTGTTCTAAACATCTGTTTATGAAAAGAAAAAAGCATTATCCAAGAGAAATTACACAAGCCCCAGAGGAAGTCTGTTCTCTCCTACGTGATGTCATATAGTCATACTTTTTTCAGAAACATTAATAGATTATTTGGGAATTTTTGAAAAGTGCCTCTTTCAATGGCTTTCCTCTTGAAAGCCGTGTAAGTGCACGGTGGGAATTGTGAGTGGGAGAAGAGCTGTCTGCAGCCCTGCTGCTTTAGGGCATTTCTGGCAGTATTCGGGGTTCCTTGGCTGCGATGGGGCACTTCCACCTCGCAACGTGCTGCGGGTCGCCCTCCTCCCCGGCGTGAGAGTTTGCCAAAGGTGGGGGAGGTAAGAAAGCAGGGAAAGCTGTGCGGGCACAGCCCCTCCGAAGGACGCTGCCCGCTCCGCTGGGTGAGGCCCCGGGATGGGCAATTGCCGGCGGGCAGGAGCGGGCGGCAGCGCTCGGGGGGACGCGCTGCTCCTCCCCAAGCAGCCGCCTGGAAAGCATCCAGGGCTGAGGGGAGATGCAGTGGGAAGGGTTTATACCTGCTGCTTGTGCATCCTCCGAGAAAATATATTGGAAATGCCACCCTTGGCTCCCTGGACAAACACACTTTAGCTTCCTCAGAGATGCATAGGGTGTAATAAACTGTTACTGCAGGGAGTCTACCCAGTGCTTTAGTTTTAATTCAAAAGATGTCTTTAATCTTCCTGTTGCTTTGTGTAAGTTGTAAATTACACAACCCTGCAGAAAATTATATGTAAAGTAGGATTATGATTCTCATTTTTATTTTGAAGCTGGCTCTGCATGGTAAAAACTGATTCTCACGGTCACTTAATTTTTCATTTACTCTCTGATTTGCATTTTGTGTATTAAATTCCTTGAAATCTGGGCGGATTATTGCAATGTGGATATCCCAAATTTATTTATAAGCAAACCAGCTAAACAGATGCTGCAGACATGAACTATAAACGACCATAACTGTAGGGCTGACATGCCAGAGGATGTTCCTGTGCATGTGCTGTGCAGAGCGAGAGCTGCTGCAGGGCACCAGGGTGCTTGGTGCTCCAGAAAGAACACAGCAAGTGGCATCTCCACATCCCTCGGGGTGTTGGACAGGGTTCAGGGAAGGTTAGGAATCAGATTTTTGAAGCAGCACTCCAGACTTTCATGGGAAAGCAATACCGGGAGTGAAGAGGGCACAGCAACACAGGGAGTGTCTCAGAAAATTGAAATTGGCTGTAACGCCTGTTGGTGGTGGCAGTGCTGGGGTAGGGCAGTGGATTGATAATGTTTAAACTTTATTTGAGTTCTTACTGAGTTCTGCATTTCTCTGCTTCCTCAGCGTTTACTGCTTTGGAGTTCACAGTGGCTCTGGTGAGGGAAGGAGAATGCAGCTGGTGATCTGAGGGGCAGAGGACTTTCCTGAGGGGTGAACTTGAGGTGGGAGTGTGAAAAGAACACCAAAAAGAGGGAAAGGAAAAGTAAAAATACTGAGATTGTCCCTTGGAGCACCAAGATCCCTGCAGGCAGCAGTGGGTGGTTTGGGTGCTGAACTGGCCGGCAGACACATCCCTCTGGAAAGTTCAGCCTCTCCCTGCTGTTCCTTTCCAGCTAGCACTGGAGTTACGGCATTAATTGGATCTTTTGTTTAAGATGAGAGTAAAAAACCCCACCTCCAGGTACTGTGCAGTGCCATTCAATTGCCAGCTCTGTGGGGCTGCAAACTGGGTGCTGTGGTGCTGCAAGGGAAGGGAAGGGGAAAGGGGAAGCAGGAGGGTCTCAGTGAGGACACAGGGATAACTCTCAGCAGCAGAGTGGAGGGTGAGAATGCCCTGGGCGAGATTCAGGGAGTACCTGCATGCTGTGCCCACAGCTGCCAGAGCACTGTGCCCTGCACAGCATCCTCATCGTTTCTCCCTCACACAGAATGCCCCTACCCCTCTCCCCTTCCCTGTCCTGTGCCATAACACCCTCTCCAAAGCCCCAGGGCTTACAGCTGCTGCCTCTGGAAAGCACAGAAGGGAAGATCAGCTTAAAGCGATGGAAGCAGTGCAGCTGCAAATCCTGAGCAGTGGTGAAATCCTTGGCAGTCTCTGAGTCAGAGGGTCCCAAAGATCACATGAGAGATCTGAGGGGAACCATGCCTGTGGTGGGGATGGATGAGGCTGGTTCTGCCTCGAGTGGCAAAGGGAGAAATGACTTGTACATCTGTGTCCCAGTGGTATGAATGGCAGGGAGGACAGGAGGAGAAGTAAGGAGGCTCAGTAGGACAGGAGAGGAAGTGGGGGAGATGAAAAGGAAATAACTAATTGCAAGAAGAGGAGAAAATTTAGCATAGCACAGTGGGCACTAGCTCAAGTAATGTGAAGAACTTCAATTATTTTCTGAAATTATAATCTTAAAATAAGATAAAGTAGTGCATTATTTCACTGCTGATGTTGAGTGCCCATTGAATGTTTCATGATTGTTAGGGATTTCCTTTTTCACCCTCCCACCCATAGGCTGAAGGTTTTGTATTTAGTTTTTCCCTTCTTTCCTCTCCCTTTCTTTCTTCCTTCCTCACCCCTCCTTCCTCTCTTTTTCTCTCTCCCTCTCTCTTTCTAATTTAAGCTAAATTGGTTCAGCTGTTTTTGATTTATGCAAGCATCGGGAAAATATGTTTTTCCCATAACCTCAGAATAAAATATGTGCACACTCATAAGTCTAAGCTGGCTGGAACTAGCGATGTCAAATTAGCTTGTTTATAGCTCTCACTGGGGATTTCCAGGTTTTGGAGAAAATTGGTTCCGTGTTTTTAAGTTCTGAACGCGCTGGAAGTCAGCGTTTTCGTGTACACACATTAGATAGGGTTTGTTTGGGTTTTTTTCTTCTTCCCTTAAGGCTTTTAACCTGAATCAGCTTTGAGCCTTTAAGAATGCATTGCCAGGACACTCTTACATTCTGTTGAAGTGCTAAAGCACTTTGGTCACACATGGGTGCAGAAAGTAGCACACTTTTCTTCCTTCTAAGTAAACGTGTATAAGAACCAAAAGGCAGGGGGGAACCTTGAATAGTGCAAGCCTAGTGTTTCTAATGCAGTGTTAGCCATGGGAAATAGTGAGTTTTCGGAGCGATTGGACTTGTTTCAAAGACCTCCACCACAATGTTTACAGCAGCTGCTAAATGTTGGTACACTCGGTAGCACACGGCATCCAACAGGTGCACAGTAACCCATAAGTGCTTTCAATGCAGGGATGCATACCACCCTGTTGTGCCTGCATGCTTTTGGGGAAGCCCTGTGGGTACCAGCCTCGTGCCTCTCCCTGGGGCTGAATTTGTCACTGCAGGACCAGCTGTGGCCTCAGCTGCCTAGCCACAGCTCAGACCCTGGAACTCTGCTTCAGGACTTGGTCTTGCTGTTGGTACAGATCCTGCTTTAGACAAATATTGGTTGACGTTAATTAGGGAAGGCTAAAAATTACAAGCAAATTAGCCTGAGCATAAAGTTCCTACTCATTTTTTTAATCATTTCCTGGCCTGCTTGCTTAGGAAGATCTTTGCTAGGTGAAGACCCCATGCTGCAAGCAAGCAAATGCTGCTGCCCCTCCCATCCAGCACTGCCTCTTCCAGAGGGATGCTCAGAGGGCCTCAGCACCACAGCCTTTGGAATGTCAGCATTTCCTATTTATGTCTGTACACATTATTTCCTTCCTCCTCTGTCTAAGCTGGTCTCTGTGCATCTTCAAGTGCAAACAGGTGATGGTACAAAAATTTAACAGGGATCCCTATGGGTACAAAACAATTCAGAGCTGTTTTCACTGGAGAGCTGGCAAGCAAAGGAAGGCTCTCTCTCTTCCTCACCTCACTACTCTGCTCCAGCCACTGAGTGGAAGCCCTCATGCTGGCCCCTACCCCTTTCCTCCCCACAGTCACCCAGGACAGATGAGGAAAGAGGGGAGGATCACTGCCGGCAGAGGAAAGGAGGTGTCAGGATTGAGGCACCTGCTGAAGACCCCTGTGAGAGCAAAGACAAGTCCCAGGGAGGACGGGGTTTGGGATTTGAGGGGCACAGAAGGCATGCAATGGATGCTGGACAGCACAGCCTGTCCCTGTCCATGCACACTTCAGCACCTGCTCCCAATCCCTGGGGAAGCACTTTTTTGCTGCAGCATTTAATTTAAGTGACTGCACTTGCGTGTCCGGGAAAGTGATCCAATTTTGTGCTGTGCAAATGTGCTGCATGTCTAATGTAAAATCTGTGAGTTGAACTGTGGCTTGGAAAGACGTTCCTTGAAGTCATGGTGGGTGTTTTTGATGCTTGCAGATAACTGCAGTTATTGGTAGCACGTCAGCATCACCTGCTTCTGTGCAAACTGACAGAGGGCATTCTTTAGATTAGACATGAGGGAGAAATTCTGCACTATGAGTGTGGTGAGGCACTGGAACAAGTTTCCCAGAGAAGCTGTGGATGCCCCATCCTTGGCTTCAAGGTGAGGTTGCACGGGGCTTGGAGCAACCTATTCTAGTGGAAGGTATCACTGACCATGGCAGGGGTTTGGAACAAGATGATCTTTAAAGTCTTTCCAACCCAAACCATCCTGTGATTCTATGAAATGCATCCAAAATCCCTCTCTATCATCGTTAACATTTATCATTGCTAATGAAATTACTTACTTAATCATTTTAACCTTGATGCTGCCCTGGATAAAAGGCCTACGATGTATCTGAAAGGAATAGCTACACATTTGATACAGTTGAAAAGATAGCACTAATTTATTTTAGTCTGATTTATGATTAGTACTGCACTGCATGCTGCAGTCTGTGCTGCTCTGTGCATCATTTAGGGTCCATAGGATAAATAATTGCTGTGCTCTCCATCCCAGAAGCTGCGTGTCGGGCAGCGTGTCTGGGGTCGTGATTTTAGTTTCCAAAAATTATGGATGTGCTCCCACCACGGGGAGATGCTGAGTCTGAGAAGTCTCAGAGAGTTCCAGCAGGGTGGGAGAAGAGGCCAAGGGAGTTCTGGAATGCCAGGTATCAGCTCCATTGGAACGACAGAAAAGGCTCAATCAGTATTTTGCACACTTACTTTCTTTTAAGAGAAGTCACCTCCAAAATAGTTCCCCTTTGGCCACCAGAATGTCTGTCCAGGCCCAGATTTCCAAAGGTGCTCAGGTTTAATGCTGCCTTTGTAATAGTGCTGGGCAGTCATGACAGTGAAACGAGACATGCTGCATTATTTTTGGTTCTTAATTTTAATTTAGGATGGCTTTTTCAGCTGTACCTTAATCACATAGCGCATCTCCAATCTACAGAGAGGACTGGGTCATTAGGATAATTAGCAGCCATTAAGAGTATAGGATAATATCGCTGTAAAGCTGTGCAGATGTTCTGTATTCTTCAGGTCTCTGTCAAAGGAGGAAATTTAACATATGTCAGTGATGTCTACTTTATTCCTGTAGCATATAGGAAGCTTGGAGGGATTAGTCAAGCTACACTCAGAATATTTCTTTCCTTCCTTGTTTTTGAGTAAAAAAAGTGTTTTCTTCTAAAAAATCAGTAATTTTTCTCTCGCTCCATTACCGCCTCCCAGTATTTGGCCTCAGAGGTATAAAACCATGAGCTCTTGCCAGTTGTTGTTTCTGACTGAATTCCTACTTGCTTTTTTGTCTCTTACATTTATTCAGCCTGTGGTCATCAATTCTGCATTCCACAACCCTGTCTAACCTGTTGTATTTTACACCAGTAAGTGGAACGGATGGCTCTGTGTGACTTCCCACATGTGATGGCTCTGACTCTGGGACTGGACCTTGTGCACCCACATGCCCAGGCTGGGACAACTCTCCCCACAATATGGTCCTATTTTGAACGAGAGTTATACCTGGGTGACCCTGATAATTCTGGATAAGTCTAGGTCTTGGTGACTTTATTCAACATCCTCAATGCACTTTTTGTTGTTTTTTTTTTAAGAGAAGCATGGCTGCTTTGTCATGTTGCAATACATAATTTTGGATTGCACTGTTTAGATTTTGCCTCCTCTCAAACATATATTATAAGGTTGTTGTCATTTTAGACAGCATCTCTGAAATAGATTTCCAGATGATTTGAATGGATACCAAAAGGTATTTTAAGTCTTAATGTTAGATTTAGTTCAGATCTTTCACTCACTCTCTCTCTAGCTTGAAAGATGTTTTCAAAATGCAGAGCTCTGGTCCTGTATCTGCATGATTGGCACAAAGATGTAATAATCTCTTTTGTCTTTATGGCAGTTCCATTTGTAGCAATTTAAGCATCAGTCTCCAGTGAGCCTGAGTAAAAAACTTTATTTAATATGAGCCAGCTAAATATAATTTCCCATTTCTTTGATCTCCACTATTTTAATTTGCTTCTTATCAGGTACCTGTAGGGCTAATAGATACAGTTGATGGTTTGCTGCTTACGGACAGATCTCATTTAAGCTACATGGATTATTGTTGGTGAGATATTGCAATATTCTTCTCATTATGGATGTGGTAGTATGGGTTAGAGATGTTGTTGCTAACAAACACCCTGCAGCTGTTGTGGGTAAGGGTTTTGCTTCTGAATCTCCTTCCAGAAACTTCTGTGAAATATAAGGAAGGGATTTGATGAACGACATCTGAAGTGATGCTTGTTGGTTAACACCAAGGTAACCACATCAGAGGTAACTACCTCACCTTCATGGGGCTGTGGATGGGTGCTGGGTGACCCCAGGCCTGCCATGCTGTCACGATGATGAGGAAGGGGGCAGCATTTTCCTTTTGCCCCACAGAAGCAGCTGGGAGTGCTGCGCCAGGGTGAGGCCTCTCGGGCAGCCGTGCCCTCTGCCCGGCCCGAGGTGCAGCCGTGCCACTCCGTGGGGCAGACCTGCCCTGTGGGTCTCTCTGGGGATAGTCGTGGTGCAGAGCCTTAGCTGTGCAGCTGCAGAGGGAGCACCCCTTCTCAAATAGCAGAGTGCAGACAGGAACTGAGTGTGGCCCTCGGGTGTCCCTGCCTGCACTCACCTGCCTGTCTCCTCAGCCAGGGTCACCTTTTGCAAACTGCATCCTGAAATGCCTTTCCTGGAGACGGCTGGAGAAGAGGGGAATACTGAAGCCCTCAGATTTTCTTTTGCTTCATCACTTGTTACTAAGTGCAGCAAGAGGCAAATAGCGCTTCAAAATCCCATGAGGAAAGCACCTCTGGAGCAAGTGTGAAGTGCAGGATCGATCGATGTTTTGTGCTATTGCTGGTGCCCACTGGAGATTTAACCTGCTCTTTGCATTTCCCTTTGCCTGAAGATGAGTATTGAGAACTGGTGAGGGTAGCTCAGTCCCTGTGCCCTCCTCACCCGTGCAAACCACCTGAGCATGTATTTGTAGAAGAAAAAAGCAGCCAGTCTTTCATGTTGTGGATTTTTAAGCTTTTGTTCAGTAGTCTGATAAGGACCTTGGTGCTTGTGAAGTAGAGATCAGGTGTGCACATGCACAAGTACATTATACTAATTAGAGCCAATTTGAAAACCAAACTCTTCCGCACTATTTAAAACACAATAAACAGCTTTGCTCCCTTAGTGTTAATCATCTCCTGCTGTTCAGTCTCTGAAGCTAAAACCCTCTATTCACTTCAAAACACTCTCAGTAACCAAGTGTGCCATTGCAAAAAAAGGATTTTGAGGACTTCAGTCTGGGAAATAGCAGATGTGTTTAGGAGAATGAAATCACCAAGGTCTTTGGATCTACAAAGAAACTCGAGGCAAGAGAAGTAGGAGAAATGAAAAAAACCCCTAGTCAATGTAAGTGGAAGTGCACTAAAATTAGCAGGAGGGGAGGGAGAGCAGCTGTTGGCCTGTGTGTGCTCTGAGGAGCCCCAGCCATGTGCCAGGTGCACTTGGGGAGGGACCCAGGGAGGGAATGGCCTCACTTTTCCTCAGAGTCCCAGCGTGAGAGCGGGCAGATCAGGCCCTGGGTCAGTCACGTGAAAGCTGCTCACTCCTACCACATCACTGGGGGGCAGTGAATGATCTGCTGTACAGATGTACCTGTCTCCCCCAGGAGCAGTCCTGCGGCTGGGGATGGGGGGTGCCGCTGGGGGCCTTGAACCCTCTGTGGGGTGAGGCTTGCAGGTGTTCTCCAGCCAGGCAGAGGGTCTCTCCCAGCCTGGCTCCTGCTCTCTCAGCGACTCTGGAGATCAGATTCTGCCACACCATCACTGCTGTGAGATGGAGTGTGCTATTAAGCTGAACCTAGACGTAAAGAAAGGGTTGAGAAATTGCTACAGTCGCTGACCCATGCATTTATTTTAATTGAGTCCATTAGCCTTAATTTTATAATTTCTAAATTAGCTTTTCAGATTTACAAATGGCCTTAATTGCTTCATGGAGGGAGTTGGGCTTTAACAAAGCTAAATGCCTAAAAACTGTATCAGTTACATCAGTATCAGTGGGTTCGTTCGTAGTATAATGTTGCCAATTTAGATCAAGCAAATTGTTCAGAAAATGCATTGTTGAAGCATCAAAGTTACTTAAAGTCATTCTAGCTAGTAAGACGAAACCCCAAACCACAACTGGAAGTTTCCCCATGCAGATTCCTCCCTATGCTGAAGCCTCTGTTCATGGTAAGCACTGATTTTAAGCTTACACTGATTTTAGTGCTTACAAAATGTGTCAGCGTGCAAACATCAAACCTGAAATTATCTCTCTTGACTAACAGTAGCCTCTCTATATCAAAGTTTTCATCTAGAATTTGGGGTCATTCTCTGGAATTTTCATGCCAATCTATGAAGAAAGTTGAATATTAATATTATAATCTTCAACGTGGCTTTGTTCTGGACCTGCTGGAAGGATGTTCCAGTTTCTAGTCCCACATCCTGGTGTGTGAGGGACATCTAGATGAGAGATGTTTAATCTAGAGATGCATATTAGAGGTTTTGGAAACCACTCTCTAGGAGACAGTGCTAATGTTTATTTATTTGTAGCAAATCTAGTGCCTAGAAGAAGGTTCCTCCATTAAGAGATGTCCATTAAGAGATGTGAAGTGACAAGTGGTTTCAGAGGGCTGATGGGCTCTGCCTAGTGAAGACAGCTGTAAGGAAGCAGACAATGAAAGCTCAGTCACCTTTCAGCTTGTATTGTTGGGGTTTTTTTAATGCATAGAATGCAAAAATAATGCATAATGCAAAAAAACTCCGTCACTTTTAAAACCTTACTTTTCTTTTGTGTGTATTGCTGAGACTTGAATTCAGTCCAACTGGCACATTGCCTCAAATGGCTGCTGCTGGTGTCCATCTCCTGACAGGAGTCTTTTCTGATTTTTTTCCTCATTATTGAGAAATGCCAGACTCTGAAACTGAAATGCCTTTGATGTTAATAACTGCAAGGTGAATATTTTAATATTTTTCCCTGAAATTTTGGCGTTTGGCCTTCTTCACAGGTAGCATTTCCTGAAGGCACTGTGAAGTGTGACTGACTGCATGCAGGGTCAGCTACTGTGGTCACAAAATTGCTGCTGTTCTGAACTTCTTAGAACAAGTTGTTAAGGCTGCAATTTTACTTCTGAATGCTTTTACTCAAAGTAGGAAGGGATATGAATTAGAAGTTGTATCTTTATCTGGAGGAAGTAAATTGAAGGAAGTAGAAAAACAAGGGTTGAAATGTAATTTATTCAAAAGAAAAGAGAATTTTATATATTTGGGGTTATTAATATGCAGCAGTGGTATCAGTGCTTGAGAAGAAAGTGAACGTAGAGACTTCAGCAGACAGCTCTGGCAGAACGTGTGACATTATGGTATGTTTGATTGTCAGTAGCACTCTGTGACAGACATGGAATTGGGACAGGCAGGACCAATTTACACATGTTTTAATGTGAAGATGGCAAACGTTTCTTTTCAGATCTGAGTGCTTTGATTGAAGTTGAGAAACTGAACTCGGTTCTGCAGTAGGCAGCAACAAGAGGTGTAGCTAGATTAAATACTTTTCCCCTTCCAGCTTCCACTTCAAAATATCAGTGTTCTTCTCCTCCTCTGCACTAGGATGAGCTCTCTCCACCTCTCCTCCCCTTATTCCCTCAAAAAAACCCTTCCTCTATGAATAATTTGATGATGGGAGAGTTGTTGAAGGTAAACAGCAGGGCCAGGGCTGTGACCTAATCTGAATTTCCCCATTATTGGCTATTTTGAGGTGAAGTCTCTGTGAGTACGTCAGAAATTTCCCCTGTGACTGGACAATCTTTTCTTGGGGAAAGTTTTGTTTAAAACTATAGCTATATTTCTATAAAAACTTAGGTTGAATACATGCTTTTCCCAAGGTCAGGAGAGGAGAAAACAAGCCCCAGATAGAGAATCCTCTGCAGTTCTGGTCCCAGTGGGACCTAGGTTGTTTTCAGAGAATGTGGACTTGTTTAATGTGATTTTTATTATTACACTTTAAACAACTTATTTCGTTGCTTACTCAGTTAGTTATGAATCTGAAATACCTCTGAGAAAAGGGGGAAAATAAAAAAAAACCAAACCACCTCAAAAAACCAGCGTGTGGATAACAGATAATATTTCAGAGAGTGGTGATTTTAAAGGTGTCACCCATGAATTGTAGCATTCCTGTGCAGGTGAGCTCTGGTGCCCTGCACATTTTTGGTGCTACATTACTAATAACAGGAGTCAGAGGGAGTTGAGGAAATCTTTACAGGAGCAGCTGGCTCTGCTGTCGCTGCACCAATTCCCACTGTCTAATCTTGCACCTCCACGGCCTCCACGAGGTGCTACAGTCCCCTTGTGTGCAGGATGGCAGCTATTTCCCAGCATGTGAGAATGCATCCCAAACCCATGAAATCCTTCAGCTTGGTTTTTCCTGTTTATCTCTTGGCCTGGAGGTTATAGCACAAATTTGTCCTGAGGCCACTGAAGGCCTCTTCAGTTACAAGTGCTGGAAGGAGTCTACAAGTCCATTGAAGCTGTGCATGCCCCTTTTGTCTTGTTCACTGATTTCATTTGACTTGAGCTTTGCTTTATTTTTGCTAAAGATTGCAATGGTAGAGGCTATAAATATTAAAGGTTTAGAGAAAAGGAAAAGTGACAGAACACAAAGGGCCTCATCGAGGATCTATAAAGACCAGAATGGCAGTTTCTTCCTTTTTTTTTTTCTTCCCCTGCAGAGGTAAATGAGCAATAAGAGATAAATTAAATGGACTTCTTGAAGTTTTACAGTACTCCTCCATTGAGTAAAAAGCATGTAGAGAAGCACGTAGGGATCTGAGCTCTGACCTATGGGCATCATCATGTGAAGATGGGAGAGAAATGAATTCAGGTGGCAGTCATGGCATGACAGAAAACAGCCTTTTTCATTTGCAAGCAGTGGCAGCACAGATGGTACTGCTCAGATTGGATGCTTTGATGGGATGATTTGTAGTGCATCCTTTGATGTTTGATAACAATCAACACCCTTTTATAGCTAATAATACAGAAGTACCAGCCACAAGCTGTGATTGAATTCTGGTAAGGCTTGAGCCACAGGGCTAAGCCCATCCTCCTCCTGCCTGCAGCTGTCCTGTCCTACTGAATCTCCTCTGCCTGAGGCCTGGTTTGTGAAAAACTTGTCAGCTTGGACGAGCCCATGGCAGTGTAAGTTTGGTTGCCCCACGGCAGCACTGTGAGCTGGAAACCCCATAATTAAATGAGGGAACTTTGTGTCCAGCCAGTGCTAGAACCACTGCATTACCATCCAGAGGAGAAATGCCTCACAAAACATAGTGAGTCTCTTTCCAAGATGCACTGAAGTCCTCAGTGTTTCCAAGTTCTCTTCAGTGAGACCAGGAAAAATCTGGCACTCTTTGTGAGGCACCAGGGGTTAGGTGCTCTTTGGTATTCACCTCCTTAGAGGATTTTGAGGGAAAGGAAGATCCCCATCCTGGATCCCCAGGGAACTGAGTCCATGGGTGTGACTCCAGTTGATTTCAGACTGGGGAGTCAAGGTAAACCCATGGTGCCCCATGCCTGTGATGTCTCTTGGTGTCTCACCACACCAGGGCTGGGCACCTGAGCCTGGGGGGGCTTTGCAGCTCTTGTGTGGCACCAGCATGGAGTGTTACAGGCTTGAGAGGCCTCCATTTTCAGCTATCCCAGGCCTTTTCAGATAAAAGTCTGCCAACCACAACCTTTGGGTTTTAAAATTTTGGATGCAAATTGAGCACTTGGTTCTTATACTGAGAAAATAGAGGGGTCCAAGACAAGCATTTCTGCCATAAACCCATGACTTGTAGAAGGCAGAACTGCAGATGAGCTGCCCACAGCCTCAGGGGTTTCCTTCAGGCTTCTTAGCAATCAAGGAAATGTGATCCAAGATGAGTGTTCCCGAGAAATTGGGAAAATGGTCACTTTTTGTGGCAGTGGGGTTTTCTCTGGAACATGGTGGTGACTTTGGGGGCATTCAAGAAGGGGACCCCCATGGAAATGATGTCAGGGTGAACACAGGGATGGTGCAGTTTGGTTACATCAGAGTACCAGGATTGCCTCCTTATTTATCCCAGCATAATGGAAGTGGAGATGGGATGTGAATTGCTGTCTATAAATACATCGGAGAAGTAAACACCAGGGAGAGAAAGGAAAGGAGCTAGTTCAGCTAGAGGACAGTGCTGGCACGAGAACTAATTGGAATAAACTGGCTGTGAATAAATTTCAGATGGAAATTAGAAGCAGCTTTTTAATCAGTAAAAAGGCGAGGTTCTGGAAAAGCCTTTCACTGGGATTTTGGGGGCAAAGCCCTAACTATTTTGCAGGTGGATCTTAATCAAATTATTAATGTGATTGTGTGATGGGGTTGTCTCTGATACCAAGGGACTGGGCTCCTTGACCTGTACATCCCTTTAGTGCTGTGTTCCTACATGTTACGTTTAGTAATTCTCTCTGAATTGTCAGCGTGCACTGGTCACAGAGAAATGCTGTGTTCTTGTGATGCAATGCTATTTTCCAAAAAGCTTATCAGACTGTAAATGCACAGGGATGAGGACAGTGCTGGGTACCTTTTTATTTAACCTACTTTAAAATGAAACCTGGGTGCTAAACTGCTTTAGTCACTCAGAGGATATTGGCCATATCTCTCCACACTCCATTACTAATTTAATTTCTGAAACTTGTGCTTCTGAAAAATATTGGCTGCTTAGGATTGGGAGTGTTAGAGGATATATAATATTCAAGGTTACTGTATGATTAAGGACAGCAAGCTGCCATCACATACACCAGGTGTTAGCACAGCCTTGTCCACAAAAAGACCAGACACTAATCATTACTCTTGCTACTTCCCATAGTGGTAGACACGTCAAGAAATAGAGAAAGCAATTTCTTACTTAGAAATTGTCTTACTGGTTTTTCTTTGAACATCTGGAAACACCACTCTTGGGCCCCTCCCTTCTGATCGGCTGATTGGCAGTTGCAATGTAAAAAGGAGTTGGCTGCTAAAAAAAAGCCCAGACCCCTCTAATTTTGTACTCGGGAGTGTGAGTTTTAAAATAAATCCTGAGAGACTAATTGAATGTGATTGGCATCTGCCACTGGTACAGTGAGGAGAGGAAAGACCTCCATTCCCGACGGGGAGAAAACTGGCACCTTGCAAAAAACTGTTCTTTTTCCTTCATTCATCATCTCTCAGAGTTCTCAACAATAGCTAAATAACAGGAGACAAATTCTGTATTCTGAGTCAGCTTTCTGAAATGCCAAAAAGCAAATCAACAGCCTGGTTCTTCCCAGGCTAAGGGGTCTCAGAATTTAAGTCAAGGTATGATGAATATACCATAATGCTGAAATTCCAGCAGTGACTACTGTGTAAACATTATAAACAACTAGTCTGAGGGAGTAATTTGTTTTGCATTGAACAGAGTGCTCTAGTTGTGTCTGTCAGCAGACTCTAATACTGATCCCCAAACTCATTTTTATTTTAAGAAAGGTGTAATAAGCAGATCAAAGAATGTGAGAGAAGAAATCTAAATAGAACCTCACACAGATTCAGAAAATATCCTCCGCACGAAGGATTTGCAATCATAAAATGCAATTTGTTTACGTAGGTTTTAAAAGATTTTGTGCATCTTACTGACTGTTGTGTGTACCAAAGCACTGAATTCTGCTTTGTACCCTGGAGTGGTGGGAAAGAGCTGCTCGTGCTGGCAGGTGTGAAAGTGCAGGGATAGCGTTCACACAAGTCAGATCTATTTTGTGTCTCCAGTTGATAATTGCCTCAAATTTTGACAGAGCTCTGATACGTCAGGTTTGTGACACATCTGCCAATTGTCCCTTCAACACACACAGGGCAAGTGCTCTGCTCAGGTGCAGGGGTTGCTGGGTTGGGGCTGTATTGGCAGTGGGTGCTTGCTCAGAGCACTGTGAATTAGCAGCTCCATTAGCAGGAAGGACACGGTAATTACCGTCAAAGTACATTGAATCAGTAGGTCTCCTGCAATGACTGGGGATTAGCCCCAGATTTCCCTGTGTTCTAGTCCCTTTAACCAAATTATTATTTTTTGATGTTGGAATCTGTTTTCCTTCTAGCCGTGGGGAAGTGTTGGGAGGAAAAACTCAAATTAAACGGTGTTTTGCAGGACCTGACACTTGGAGTGCATCTCCCTCTGATGCTCTTATTCTCTGAACTATATGGATGACTTCATAAAATTTAGTTTATTGAGCATGATATGCAAATATGGAATAAAATCCTTTAAAAATTTTTTTTAAATCTCCATTTTTCCAGTGGAAGAAAGGAAGTGCAGCCTGATGCATGCTTAGGACTCAAACTGGAAAGTAATCTCTCAAACCATAAACATATCTTTTAATGTAGGCACACCTCATTTCATTACCTGCCAGACCAAATTAATGTGTCTGAGCATTTCTCTTTGGTGATGCTGATACTACTCTTGAGTCCTTCAGTATCTACTCTGTGCCCTTTGCAGCCTGATGCTCCAGCACCAGTAAACTCAGCTTGTGTAAGAGCCCAGCTGAGGCATTTTGACACAAGAAGTTATTTCTGAAAAACATGATGTTGAACTAATCTACCATGGAGCAGTCTCCTGCTGCAATGGATTTTCCCTGTCCCCTGGCAGAGGCTTGTTAGGAAAAAGGGAGTGGGTTTCAGAGCATTGCTTTGAGGGTGCTGTGGGGAGAGGTGGTGCTGCAGGAGCGGGTAGGGAAAGGGACCACAGGGACCACAGCTCTGCTCTGCCCCACATCTGGAAATTGCCAAGTAAGAAGTCCATCCTGGAAAATCATATTAGGCTTTTGATTTTCAGAGGGAGAATGAGCAGAGGGGAGCTAAGATTTCACTTGGGCATAGGCCCCTGGAAATGGATGCTCAAGGATGGTCAGCAAATGCTGTAAAGCATCTGTCCTTGGAGGCACAGTCCTCTGGGTTGCTGTTGCTCTAGTTAAACCCCACTTCCTTGAAGTACATGAGCTCTGTTTTCATTTCAATGATAAAAAGTGGCAGTATTACAAATGTGCAGCACTGAAGCACACAGCAGCCCTGGCTGTATAACCAGGTGCCACGTTGTAGGTATAATGATGAATTTTAAAAAGGAATGTAAGCAACCGAATACTGCAGGAATTTCTATAGGGATTTGAAAGATTTCTGGAGTAAGCTGAGTTCAGTTTTGCAGATGGTAGGTGTGAGGAGACGCCTGGGACTGAGAACGAATAGCTAATTAAAAGCAGGAAGAATAGAAGGAAGCCTGATGCTATGGGCAGGGGACGTGCGGGCTCCAATGTCTCATTTGCTAGTGAGGAGTCGGTGTTGAGGAGGAACAGACTCCAAACTATGGCCCAGCTTGGTATCCCTGCTCTTACTTGGTGTCAGGGGGAAGCAGAGGGGAGAGGGTTCATCTCAGGCCCCTGGGAAAAAGGCCTGTTGAGCTCTTTGAATGGATGCACACACAGCAGAGCAACGTTTGCTACGGCTGAAGAAGAAACGAGCGCAGTGGGTGCTGCATACTGAGAGCTCAGGTCAGTCACAGGCAATCAGTGAGGATGAAGCCCAGGCTTACCAGCCTGGCTGGAGGCAGGAGAGGACGCTGAGCTATGGGCCAGAGAGATGGGCACGGAGGCAGCAGGGGCTGGAAGAAATCAGGGAAAGAAGCAGTGGTGAGAGGGGGACTTCAGTTTCTGCTCTAGCCAAACTGCTCACAAGCTGACAGCTGGACGTCCAGGGGTACGTCAGGGAGACAGGCTGAGCCTCTCGCTGGGACTTACTGAGACAGGTCTGTACTGGAGAGGCAGATCTGAGTTGTCAGCATTGAAATGGCAGCTGAATTTGTGCTGGCAGCAGAACGGGGACCAAGCACCAACCTACGCACCAGTCTATGCGGTCCTACAGGAAGGACAGTGAGGAATTAATTGTTCTGGGGATTAAATGAAGTAGGAAAAAAGTCCAAGAGGCTGACTTAATTAGGGGAGTGCGGTATTTTTTATTTAGCAAAACTCCGTAAGATTGAAAATATTAATTTTGCATTTTCATGTGCTTCAAATAACAGCCTCACACTTGATAGAAGGACACAGAATCCAAGAGCAGTGTACCAATCTGAAAATGCACCCTGTAATCAAAGAGCTCTTTTCCATCATCAGCAAAACCAATATGGCACAGCTGGGAATGCTGTGGACAGACCTTCAAAACAGAACTGCAGAACAAATGTTTTCAACAGGTCGATTTGTTGAGACCAGCTCTGACGATCATTTATCTTCAGCTCACTTGTGCCAGGTGCCTGCAGCAAGCATGGTGGGCTGCTTATGGCCTTGCAATAATGGAGATTTTTCTTTTTGTATAGTGGGATCTAGAAAAGTGGAGAAGAGGAAAATAGTGTGATTGGTGAAACTCCCAACCACGGCTCTACTGCAAGTCCTGCAGCCAAACATCAAAGCCCGTGGATGTATTAACAGGGAGGCAAAGATCTCAGAGTGCTGCCAGACCAAATAGCAGCTGCATGCAAGCAGGCAGGCTGCTCCTCTCAAAGCTGTAATCTGAAAACGAGAGAAGTGCCCCTGCAATGACAGGAGGCATATTTGTCACCATTCTGTGGTGACATGACAAGGCTTTTAGCAGTGACATGTTGTGCTTGCAGCCCTTCAAACTCCCGTGCCTTGTCTTGCCTTAGGTTATCTCTCCCCGTGCCTGTACGCTGATACCCCTGTGATGTGTGGCGAGTGGAACGACGGCGGGGAGCTGGGGTGTGCTGGGCTTCTGTCTGCAGGGTCTGGGTGCTAAACCTGTGCTTCACTTCACAGCAGCTCTCAGAATTCCTAGATAAACAGGGCAGATGAGTGGGCTGTGGCAGGATTGCTTGCTGAGCTGTAGTTTCCTGATGCTGGGGTCCCCCAAACCTGCCGGGTGGAAAATTCCATCAAAGGTGGAACAATGGAGAGCAAAACTAACCAGAGACTGCAAGTGAGTTTTTAGGCCAAATCTCACGTCTTTGAAAGTATCCTTATTGTTTCAAAGCTATTTCTTAGAAAAAGGAATTCACAGAAACCCAGATGTTTGCATGCAAATCAGTCTGTCCAAGGAAATCAACAGGAAATAAAAGATTTGTTTAGCATTTTTCCTTCTGACCCTGTTTTTCTGTGCTGGCATGATTGTTTGGAAGGGCTGCAGAGTGCCTAGGTCTCCCTTGCCACAAAACCCGGCACGGTTGCCATAAAATGAAACAGAAGTGCAGCAAAAGTGTTGCCAAATTACCTTGTGATCCTTTTGTTTACCGGGGAGGGAGCAGAGAAAAACCCGTGTTAAGCAGTTACTTCAGCAGTGGTGAGAGCTGTGAGAATGCACAGAAAGGAATGAAACTGTCATTATTAACCTAATGGTTGCATGGCTGGAAGATTGCAGGGTTTTTCCTATAACAATGCCAACTGCTGTCTTTATTTACACTATCTTAATTTTTTTATACCTCTTGTTATGTTCTCTTTTATAAAGACACATATGAGGCTCCCAGCAGCATTAGCTCAGGGACTGGCTTTTTATGTTTCCCATATGTGGTTGCAGACTGCCATGGAAACAATTCCTGGTCCAATTGGAGGAGTTGGGGTTTTTTTTTTAAATAACTTTCTCCTGGGTCCCCAGTTATTTTTATTTCAAAATATTTTAATGTGAGGGAGAAATTTTTATAAAAAGTAGCAGCAATTGACTTATGGAATGTAGTTTTAATTAAATTGCAGAAACAATATCTGCTACAGTACTAACAAACTGTGTTATTAAAGTAATAAAAGTGAAAGGAACAATTTATTGAGGACGAAATAGAGGGAAGAGCGAGTAGAAAGATGGCTAAAGGAAGGCAAGTAAGGGTTTGGCAGCCCTCTGCAGGGCAGACTGGAGCTGGCAAAAGCTCAGCTGGAATATGTTCTCTAATTAACCTTAATTCTCCACTTTTAAATTCAGACTGGATTGCAACACGACGTTTCTCTGTCACCAGTGCGTTTCTCCTGCCGAACTCTTCTCCCGAGCAGGGATTTTACACCGGGTTGCGGGCGTGCAAATAAATAAATAAATAAACAAACCAACCAACCCAACTGCCACGAACCATTTTGGTTCTCAAGACTACAGGATGTGCTTTTAATGCCCCTCCCGGAGCTCGGCGTTCGACTGCGGGAACTTCATTAACGCGCTCATTAGCAGTGCCTGATTCACTGCTGCAGCCTCTCCCGGGGAGCAGCTGCGGGAACGGATCAGCCGGGGCTGAGGCAGATGTTAATAGCGCTAATGTCGGAGCATTTGGTGCTGCTGAAAGAGGGAGACAGGAAAATATCTGCGCCGTCTCCTGCTACACTTAAAGAGGGGAAAGAAAAAAAAAAAAAAACCAACCAAACAGCGCAACATAAAATAAAGCTATCAGCTCGGAATGTTTATAGTCAGTATTTATAGATTAGTGCAGTAAGTTGGAAAATCAAACACTACTATGCACACACGAAGGCCCATTCAATGAATTATTCAGGAAGATCCATTGTAAAGTGCTCCACTGACAAGGAAAGCAAACTAATGTTTCAGCAAGCTGAACTGAATCTGCCACCTCTGCCCTGCCAGCCCGGCACCATCAACAGACCTGGCCGGCGTGCACTCCGTTTTCCACGTGCTGTCTCTGCACGCTGGTGGTGGCACGAAGGAGGTGCAGCTGCACCTCGGGGTCGTGCTGGAAATCCTGCGAGGCACCAGACAAATTGGCAACTTCTCCGCAGTCAGGGGGGAAACGAGCCAGGCTGCTCTGCTCCAAAACACACCTGCGTGGCTCTGGTCTTGTCGATGTGAAAAGCATTTGGTGCATTTGCTGCACTGAAAGAAATGACCAAAGTCAGTCAGAGAAGCAATCTGTTCATATTTCAGCAGTGCTGGAGGCTTTCCAGATTTGTGGATGTGTGTTGGCCCGTTTGAATCCAGTTTGCTGTGAATTTCAGCATTTCTATCACGAAAGGTGAATTTGAGACCTGAGGTGATAGGGTTTTTTAAATTTTCACCTACTAGGCTTCTTTGCTTCTGTCTTTCCCTTTTCACATGTGGGTCACTGGTCGGTGCCTGGTGTCAGAGGAGTTCCTCCTGTTTCCCACTCACTAAAATCACGTCAATGTGGCATTAGTAAATTGTGCCTTTGGACAGCACGGGAGAGCTCTGCCCACAGTAAATCTTATAAAGAGGACAGGATTAACCATGTCGAATAGATAAAAAAGGAGTGTTGACTTAATAAAAAGGTTTTCTATATGGTACCTTGTAAATGTAACTTAATTCTGGTGTGAAAGGTGGTCTCAGTGCCTCTGGACACTCACCAGGGCTCAGATACTGTGTAATGTGCACCTCTCTGCTCGTAAATAGGTGATATATTAATTTTGCATGAACTGCTTGAAGCTAAAATAGGTTTTCACCCTTCTTTGCCTGATTGCAGTATTACCACCTGGCTTCTCTTATTAATGTGGGATAAGTCTTCACTTCTGGCCTTCAGTGTGCGCTTGAACTTGTGAATTTTTCATGCTATTTACTGTGGGTTTGTTTTCCTGCTCATGGTCTCTGTTAAATACTGATACATTTTCAATTATTTTTTAAATCTGATAAAGCTTTCAGCTAATTTTACTTGAGCTAATAAGCAATTCACCCCTCAAAACTGTGTTTTCAGATCTTTTATCAGGAATGCCAATCTCCATTGCAAATGCTGCTTTCTGCTCACCCACTGGGGCTTTGCACACCAAGATGACGTACGGCACAGCTGAGTGACTTGAAAAGTCTTTGGTCCAGCACTGGGCAATGTTTTCCCCCTCCTTATCTTTATATTTCACATGTGAATGTATCGTTGTTGTGTATTAATATTATGGTGTTACTTTGTACCCACAGTCTTTTATTGCTGTAAGGGAAGGATGCCCTTCAAGTTGTGGTGTGGTGACAAAATACAAGGTTCTCTGCAGGGTGTCAGGAGGACTGGAGTGAGAGGGATGTGGAAAGCCTCAGCTCCTTCCTTCTAATAAATTCACTCCTGCTCCGAGCATCACTTATAACCTGTCGGGAGAAGGCTTAGCCAGCGGCAACCCTGAGCGAGTCAGCAGCAAATTCCCCCGTGACACGGGTAGGCTTTTACTGGCGTGGGGTGAATGAGTTTGTTTAATGAAAATCACAGGGGCTTTCCCATTTACTTTACAAAGTAAAGTACTCTGATCTTCCTCATCAGTCTCACACAGCCAGCCTGCCTCGTGCCACAGATGCAAGCCCACTCTGTGCGCACCACGCGGGTGGGAGCTCTCTTTTACCAACAGGTGATATTTTTAATTTTCTTTTCTGTGCTCTGTAATTACCAGGTTAAAACAAGGGCCGGGCCCCCCTTCCCGTGCCCCTGGAGCAGTGGGAATATTTAAGTCACGAGGGTGTGTACTGAGTGTGCTGACCTTTGCTGTCTAGAGGACCTGTCCAGGGGTTGGGTTGGCAGAGCTGGGCAGGGCTGGGCTCTCTGCCTCACCCTAGGGCACTGCCAGTAACACCAGTGTGACTGTGGCATGTCAGGAACCACCTCCTGCTTCGGACACCTGTGGGGACCCTGCGGACAAAACACCATCACGGAGCCAATTTTTACTGTTGAATCAAATCCCTCAGAAACTACTTTCTAATGGAAATGATAATGAAACTTTAATTATAACTGTGCTGCTTGGTTCCCTGAGCGTACACATCCCATTAGATGGTTTCTGCTAAGATAGTGACATCTTTCAAGTTAATTTCCAAGCATATTAAAAAAAAAAAAAAAGGATGCTATTACCTGTGACATTACAACTGTTGGTATTTTTTCTAGGTTCATCAAAATTTCATTGGCATTAATCAGAGATGTGACCAGAGAGTAATATAGTTCCTTGGGTTATAGACTGAACAGAAATATTTGCATGAGACAGAAACATATTTTTCGATGAAGTTTTAGATTTTTAATTTGTAAGGAATTTTTCAGAACAGTTGAAGAGCTTGTACAGATTTTTGTTTGGGCAGCATGCAATCCAGGTTTTATTCAGGTGATTAAGCATATTGTTCCCATGTGACTTGTAAAGGAAAAATATGATGTAGTCTTTCCTTTCCCCACTTGTATCTGTATCATCATCCTATGCAATACATTTGCAAAAAGGGATATTTAACATATTTTTAAGAGATGAGCCATTCCTTTAGCTTCGGTTGCAGGCTCTGTGGGTAGGACTGGCCATTATTGTAAGCCAGAAATGTGCAGCTGGAACTAGACTACATTAACCTGTTTGTGAATGAGATTGTAGAGCAACTACAACCCCCCAGTCATTTCTGCAAGAGAAACCGGGCAGTTTAATGGTTTCTGGATCGAATGCAGATCATTGTCTGCAGTGACCAATAATGCAGGGTTATTCCAGGTGTTGGAATCTGATCTTTCCTGGTACAAAGGGCTCGTGCCCGGCTGGGGTGTCCCCTTGTGACACCTTCTCTTTGGTGTTTTGGATATTGAAGGGCTGTGTGCACGGAGCCAAGAGCTGGCAGAGACACAAACAGGTCTTGGAAGGGATTTTTCCGTTCAGCCTCAGCATTTTGAGTTGTCAGCAGCTCAGGTAACGTCGCCAGCAATGATGAGCAGCTCTCAGACAGACACCTGTGTGTACTGGTGCTGGGATGCCAACAGGCAGGTCAGCCCAAGGCACTGTCTGCTCTCAGCATGTCCATCCAGGGCAGAGTCCAGGCTTTAGAACCCAACTCTTTGTCCTCTTCTAGGAGGACTTGAAAAAGAATAATAACAATAATAAAAAAATTTTTTTAAAAGCAATCTTTCTGTACTAGCTGAGAGGGAGAGGAGAAGCCTTTGCAGTATTACAACACTGAAAAGTTAGGAGGGATTTTTCACTGTTGATTTTTGAAAAGGGGAGGAAAAAAGGCAGCCTCTCCAATGCAGGAGAGTGTAAGAAAGGACAATGTTCTTATTTTAAAATAGCCCCAGAAAGCAATTACTCTTCTTGTGGAAAGTGCAGGATTCCTGGGTACTTCTTAAGCCTGTCCTGCAGGTACAAATGTGCCTTTTAAAGTTTAACCTGCTCTGTGAATCCTGCTGGGAACTCCGTTTTCTCTCCTTGGCTTTGTTGCTGTATCTCCATCTTGTCTGTGTGAGCGATGCCAGATTGCAGTAAAGAAAAGTTGGCATTACAACTTGGAATAAAGCTTCCTTCCCTGTGCAGTGCATGGGGCTTGCTTTTTAGAGATAAGGTTAGCACCTTCGGCTCCAGCAGTGCCCTTGAGTTAATGATTATCATATCCCAAATGCAGAACTAGGGGAAGGAGGATGGTGCTGGTATGGGAAGACACTGGAGAGATGTGCTGCCTTTGACATGACAGAATATATCAGGTGTGAGCTGAGGGCCAGATCTGTTATTTAGTGCCCACAGGAACCTTGGTGTTACTTTGAGTGCTTTCCCTCTGCTTTCATTTCAGGTTTTTATTCCAGACATTAACTTATATAAAATTCTGGGATCGGGAGAAACAAGGGAATATAATTCAGCCCAAATACCTCACTGTAGGCTCAAGCCTTTGGTCCTTGCTGCTAAGCAGAGTGACACAGGAGTTAACACATGAGCTATGGGACAAGGCAGATGCAGTGTTTCCAGGTGTGTGTTACCTGTTCAGTGTGTACCAAATCCGGCTTGTGAACAGTCCAATCTTTCTGTATTTGAAAAATAATAATAATTTAAAAAAAAAAGAGAGAGAGAAAGGAAAAAAGCCCCCTATTTATGCTGCTCACAAGAATATTTTAACATCTGAGATAGCCAACACGTGTAGATCATGTTCATCATCTCCCTAATCAGCACTTTCCTCAATGAGCTAATTGGTGGCAACACAGCGTGGCTCTATGAAATCGGTGCAGCAGTTGCTGCACAGTGGCTGCATGAGCATCATGGCTGTAACTGCTTAAATCATCTCACTGCACAGCAGCGCGTCCTCTCGTGCTCTCAGAGCCCCTGGTCTGCTCCCTGTCTGTCATCCTGTGTTCCCCCGCAGCTCCGTGAGGGCTTTTCTCCCCTGAAGAGCTCTCAGGGCACCACTGTGGCCTCGCTCCTCGCTGCCCCAGGCCTGGAAACAGGCAGCTGTCTTCCCTCAGTGCCTCTCATCTGCACAGGCAGGATAAAAGTCAATGTACTGTCCTTCTAGACAGAAAAAAATATCTCTGTGCCTGACAGTCCATACACAATGGATATCTCAGGAGTGTGGGGCGTTGCCATCTCTGTTGTTCCTCTGCACAGGGAGATCATTGTGCAAAGACCAGGATTTGGGGGAGGAGGGGCAGCTACAGTTCACACTGAGGGGCAGAAAAAGGTGGGGAGGTGCAAAGCGGATTTGCACACACGAGTTTCCTTCTTGCATTGCTTGTGCAGAGCCAAACCAGGAGAGGAACGACTTCTAAACAATACCTGGTGGGTCTGGAAGAGATAGGCTCTAAGTCAGAGAGGGGTTCAGCAGGGAAGAGAAGAAATTCCCCCTGCCTGCATGGGGGGAGTTGGTGCAGCAGGGAATGTCCCAGCACGGTGTGCACCCCCTCAGTGGGCACGGGGGCCGGATGGGGATGGTGCAGAAAGTGGAGCACTCCCAGGAGAATTGGTGGCCAGCTCTGTGAGCTTCCAGGGCCCATGATCCTCCCCTGCCACATCTTGTGGGGACAGCCCTTCACCCATGGGGCGGTGGTACGGTGCAGGGGGGATGTCCCTGTGCAGTGCACTCCCTGGCACGGAGCCTGTCCCTCGCTCCACCACCACACAGGCTTCCCTCTGGAAACAGAGGCTGATCCTGAATGAAAGCACTTTGCTATTTTATGTGTACTGGGAGACTTCTTATTTAATAATTTTGTCCTTAACATAGCACCATTCATTTCTATTTATGATCTCTGGATTTCAAATGAACATGCCCTACGGAGCACAAATTTACATGGAAATCCTCACAAATCTGGGGCGAAGTGCACTTTGTGTCTGCAGTTTGACTTTCTACTCCAGAAACTTCCTTCAAACATCAATCTGTACAATTCCAGTAAAAAAAATAGTACTTTGACAGATTAATTTTGTTTTAAACCAGACTCCAAGGCCCAAGATTCAGGATCGAGTCAGCCCAAGGTCTTTATGGTACCTGATGTCATGAGCCTAAATCCACGTTTACAGATTTACCCCTCCAAACTTCCCCCCATGCCCTGTCCTGCCCCACACACAGGCACCAGTATTTAAAATGCCTTGGCACCAGCGGCCTTCCTCCTCTTCAGGGAAAAGCCTGGAATACAGAAAATCTCTGCAAAATAAAGTGCACATCTTATTATATAAGCTCTAAATTGCAATTTAGAAAACAAACAGCTTCTCTTCTGGCTCCCTAAAGCTACTGTGGAGAGAGATATACTTTGTCTTACCAAGGCATCTAATGTTATCTACAGTGCTTGTGTTTTGAATTGCAATGATATTATGGGATTAATGGAGAAGAATTCCAACCTATAGGCTAGGGAGGAAGCAGGGAAAACCCACCCAGCTTTCCAGGAAGGCTCTACAGAGCCTGCAGGAGAAGATTTCAGAAGTACTGTGAAAGTGAAACCTGATGAACTGGAAGGACAACCAGATTGCAATGCAGGCAGGACCAAGATTTTGAATTAGAAGTGTGTATTGGTGCACAAACAGATAAAAATAACCAAAACCTCTTCATTTGAGGGCTTGCAGAGTAGCATCTTTCTAAGGTATGCTTTTATAAGCATTAAACAGTTTTTGGCACTTGTGATAATCACAGGGTCCAAAAAAAAAGAAGGTAGAAAATTGCCTTTTTCTGGGAAAGAGCACTGTTAATATTGAAATCATTAAAGCAGACAAACTGTGTGAAGGGCATCTTTATTCCCCTTTGGCACATCATGACTTCACTTCGATCAATTCAAGCTACATCTCCACGGTTTTCTTTGTCTAAACTAGCTTTGATCAAGTCAATTGCACAAATTTCTTCAGGCTCCTTCAGTAGTAAGGATGTGTGCACTGGGCTGGTCGCTGGTGACCTGTCCTTATCCGTATGACCTTTACGATGAAGAAACAAGATTTAGAAATGAGATTTTCAGATGAAGAAATAACATTTAGATCTCAGTGGATCAACAAAAGGAGATGGTTGTGAGTTGCTGCCTCTCACTGCGTTTATTCCAGCCGGCAGCACGGGATACCTGCTCCTTCACGTAGCCAAATGTGCAAACTTCATCCCTTTGCAAGAGGAGATCCATAAAGCAAGCACTGATGGTTAGCTGGAAGGTCTTTCTGCAGCTGTGGGCTGAGCAGGCTGGGCCCAGCCAGGTGTGGCAGCCCAGGGCAGGAGAGGAGGTGTCAGGGGCTGCTGTTTGTTGGGAGCTGCAGGTCCCTGCAGCACCAGGACAGAGACGGGTCGGTAACGGGAACAAGAGGGGGTTCGACAGGCACAAGAACCCACCTGCTCTGAAGGGGCGGGGAGAGAGGAGGTTCAGCTGATAAAATGCTTTTGGTTTTAACCTCCTCCTTGGACTGGTGACTCCTCATTTCTCCCCCTCACTCCTCTCCCCAGTGGGAGCAGGGAGCCTGGTGTCCTGCTGGCTGCGCCTCTCCCTCCCTGCCCCGGGCAAAGCAGAGAGGAAGCAGGGAAGGACACAGCAGACATAAAACACTCTGGCATGCACATAGAGTAAACCAGGGTGTTAAACAAAACCCCTGCTCTCAGCTGGCTAATGTTTCAAAGGAAAACATTTCAAACGCCGAGAGAGATTGTGCAGTTAGCCGGTGATGCAATTACATGGCTGTAAGCTGTAGAAACTCTTTCAATGTGGCACATATTAAACCTTTCAGAGGTAGTGCTTTGATTTTTAATTTTACGCTGTTGGCAGGCAATCAGGGTCTTTAATAGTATGGGGGCCAGAGGGAAAATGTTTCAAAACAGCAAGGATCTTATCATAGTGTGCAATTAATGAATAATTATTAAAAACCAGAAATAGCTGGAAGAGCAGGCAAGAGCTGGCAATGCAATTCTCTGGTTTCAGGCCTATAATGAAATCTCAAGAGAGGGAAGTATGATATGCAGCTTTGTGCAATTAAAGCTGGGATTTTTTCCCCCCTGGTTGAAAGATCAGTGATCTTGAAAAATATACCTGTCACTTGCGATTGTTTTCAAGTGTTTTAATTGTTGTGGTAAAGCATTAACATATAACAAGTATGGAGACATTCTTCTGTTAACTATGGAATTTTGGGTTTCTTTCTTTTAAACAGTAAGTTTTTGGGGTTTTTTTTTTAATGATGTTTGAAAAGAAGACTGTTAGCATAGCATAGTCTGAATGTGTTAACCCTGGGAGAGGGCTGCAATAATGCTCTGCCATTGGTCTGGCTGGTAAGTTTGTCCAGGAAGACAGGAGAGCTGAGAAGAAAATATTCCATGTGGACATCCGTGTCTGTCTGATGCCTCTGCCACAGGATAGTGCTTTCTGTGTGATGCTGAGGAAATTTCTTAACACCCATGGTATCTTCCTATTTCAAATCCATTTAAAAAACAGCAACTGAAAAGTGCAGCTTTGACTGTGTGCTACCACTGGTCTAATTTTCTAATCAAAAGTGATCCTAGAGTTGGCAGTTTCACTTGAGGAGGATAGGACCTTCCTGCTTGGAAGTGGGAACAACTGTTTTGCTTTTAAATCTGCGTAACAAATCTAACAGTTAAGTGTGCAACACTCATGTTTTGTCACTGAAATCCATTAGCCTGTGGCACAGCAAGAGGGCTCTGCCATGCAGGCTTGAAGATGCATTTGCTTGAGCAGCCTCTTCTTTTGAGTACTGAACCACATTTGCTTACTGCTGTTTCATTATACATGAATTAAACACAGAAAAAGTTATTTACAGCTATCAGGCATTTCTACATGCAATGCTGAGAGGGGTTTTTCCATTAGCTGTGAGCTAGAACAGCTTGAGCTGTGTGTGTGTGTATGTGCGAGTGTGAGTGTTTCTTGGCTGCTGGCATCCTGCATTCCTGTCCCTGTGTCATCCCGTGGGATTGGCACACTGCAGGGGTGTAAGACGTGGCACCCTTCTGAGCAGTGCTTGTGCTCTGGTGCCTGACTGCTATTGACAAAAGCAGACTGTGCACGACTCGGAGCCACGCTGAAAGGGGGGGGAAAAACTCTCTTGGTTCCTTGGAAGGCTTTCTGGCTTGAGTAAAATTTTGCATATTTATTTAGACACTTTGATTGCCACAGAGCGTGGCAGCTCTAAAGAACTTCACGAGCGAGGAAGTGCTTCTTGAGAAACAATTAGATTTCCCAGACACATTGCACTGGAAACCAATGGCGCACTTGCCAGGGCGGACGCCAAGTTGGCTGGTGGAGGGAAGTGGGACCCGGCATAAATGAGCGGTGGCGTTTACTTGAAACTGTTTCCACGAGACAGAAGTCAATCCTCACCACTGCGCCTGGTTTCTTTGTGCTGGTGCTTTGTTTTCCGGCCTCGGGTTTTCTTCTGCTTTAATTTTCTCCCGCCTCCGATGCGCCCTCATTGCCCCAGGGCGTTGGTAACATGGTGTAAGTGTGTGCTGGTTGGTGGGAGAGAGCTCCCAGACCCTGTCCTGGCTGGGGGCCAGGAACGTCCCAAGAGATGTGGGAGAGGGGATCCTTGCTGAGCTTTGCCAGCAGTGCAGGAAGCTGCTCCTCTGAATGGACTGCTGCAGACATCAGAAAATGGTCCTTTCTTTGGGCAGAGATTTTGCATTCCCTGACCCAGGCAGGGCAGGTGGGTGCAGCAGCATTCCAGCCGGTGCTGTGTGTCCATGTGTGCTGAGGTGCCAAACGGGAGCTGCCTGTGCTCCTGGCCACACCTCACACTGGTTTTGGGAACAGTCCCCACAGTGCCAGCAGCCCCTCATCCCGGGGAAGTGCTCCAAGCCTGGCTCCCAGTTCTCACCAGGCTGTGAGGGTGGGTGCCATCACCCTCCTCTGGGGATTTGTACCTGGGGCTCACAGGGAGCTTTCCTTACCGTGAGGTGTGCTTAGTGCTCACGAAGGGCTGGTCACTAATGTTCTTTTGTTCAACCTGAAACACCTTCTGAAGGCAGTAGCTTGTTTTGTTCCTTCTCCCCTTAAAGCGTGGAGGCAGGGTGTGCGCCAGTGCAGTTTGTTTGGTGTTGTAACTGGCTTCAGCTCCTGTCATTAATGAATAATCTTGCTGGATCTGCTGTAATGCAGTGCCAGCTCAGCAAGCTCCAAGGAGCTCTTGGGTAAAGTGCTCTCCATTTTGAGACCGTTGGCAGCTTATCACTTGATGTATCTCCTATTTCCAGGTGTGGAACTAAAAGTAAACTGTCATTGTAAATCACTAATTCAAGCCGAGTGAGTGAACACTGCACAGTTTGCATATTTCAACATTTTTTAATTAGAAAAGAAAAAATAAAAAAAATCTCGTGTTCCATACAAATGTACAATGCAAATCGTTTCTCTTAGTGCTTTAGATGTGTAAACTGTTCTTTTGAGTCCCACATGTCTAACGCTGCTGCTCATCTTGTTACAACAGACTTTTAATTTTGTCCCTGGGACCAGATTGGGAAGGAGCTTTTTTAAAAGCCCAACCCAGTAGGTGTCTCAATCTGCTGCTGGCACACACACCAGCACTGATACCTCTTAACCCAGCTTTGAGCCTGCTGACCACACTTATTTATTTTTTAATTAAAAGAAGCCTTTTGACCTCAGTAATTGTGTAACTGCCCTTTTACATCCTAGTAGTCCTAGATGAGGTTCAGCTGTGTGTCTTCCCTAAAGGTGTTCTCGTCTGACCCTTCCAACTGCAAATTGTGCTTTTGCATGACTTGACCTTCTCCTCTACCCACCCCTGATTCCCTTGAAGCCACCTCCATGGAAAACAGAATCATTTACTGGATCAGTGGGAATAACATTTACTTGTGGCGTTCCGCTACGAAAAAATAAGAAATTCTTGATACGATCACTGCCTTCAACCGTCCTGTCTTACCTTCCCCTCTTCCCTTCTTCCATTACCCTTTATGCTGCTGCTGCACTGCTGGATGGCTGCACATCCAGCGTTTGCATCGTGTCCCTCCCTCTGCTCTTCATCTTGGCAGCATAAATTGCTCCAGCAACCTCATAATTTTGATCTGCAATCATTTTGCTCCAGTAGCTTATGGCAGTGCACAAACCAAACACTCCCTGTCTTTTCAGCCGGGGCTGACTGTTGGTGTACTGATCCCAAAGAAACTCTGGAGCTGAGAGGTTTGTGAGGAGCCAGGTGCACCAAAAGGCAGTTTAAAAATTAAAGCTGGAAGACAGAACATCCCTCTTAAGACACCATCCAATGTTTTTTTCTTTCAGCACTCTCCATTTGCTATTTAAACACAAACTTATAAACCCGCTATCCCATTATAAAAAGAAATATCCTTTAGAAAAACAAGCAAACAAGGTATTAACACTATCTTTTGATTTATTGGTGTGATTTTTTTTTTTTCCCCCAAACATAATTTCTAACAGACCTTTCTCTTGTGGCTAAGAAAACTGCATTGTACATGGGATTTTCTTGTTCAGATCAATTTGCTAAATTTTCATTTAGTTTCAAAGTGGTTCATTTTGTTGAGACTTCATTTTGCTCAGACTGGCAACTCAAGAGGGTTCCTGTAGCTTAGAGAGATTGCTTTTGAATTGCTACATTATTCAGCCATGAATTGTTTCTTTAGTATATGAGCAGCTGAGTGGGGCTTTTATTACAAATATGAGTTTCAGTGCAGAACAACTACTATTTTGGCCAAATAAAGAATGTAAAATTAAGCACAGGTCTTCATAGTATGCTGGGATGCTTTTCCACACTGTGTGCATTGGGTGTTTTTTTTAAGTACTTTGCGAAAAACTCCTGTAGGGCATGGTAATATGATTGACTGTTCTCAGAATTTAAAAAATAATACAGTTCAATGGAGAAATTTGGCTACAAGAGTAAGAATTTAAACCCTTTTTCTATTACCCAGAGAGGCAAGTAAGTACATTTTGGTCTCTGTGATCAGCTGCTAATTAAACAAGTCTTCAGCTGCACTCAGCACCTGATCCTACTGCGGAGTTCCCAGGGAGTGTAGCAGGATTTCTGCAATCACTGGGGCAATGAGGTGGCACAGGGCAGCAGAGCCAAGTGCAGTCCCAGTGCTACGCACCAGCCTTTTAAAATATAGTTTTCTTTCGTGTTATTGTTTGTGAGTGAACATGATTGCTTTTACCTACCTGGAATTAGTTTCCATCTCTGCCGGATTTTTTTGTCCAATAAATTAACTTGGCTTTGTGGAAAGCAGTAGGAAAGAAGTGCCTGGGTTTTGAAGATGCTGTCTCTGGATTCAGGGAGATTCTGTAGATGGAAGATTCTTGTAGCAAATCAGGTGACTTTATTGGCTTAGTGTGAGGGGTAACTTAGAGTCTCTTTTGTGTTCCAGCTGCCTTGGTAAAGAGGTGGAGGATTCCAGCAATGCCCTAAAGCAGATTTCCTGCTGTGTTTTGCTCTAACAGGCACCAAAAGAGTTTTCCCTGGCATTAGAGGTGGGAGGCAGGGCTCGGAAGGGCATCCTGCCACCTGCAGCACAGCTGCCCAGGGGTTGTTGTAGCACCAAGTCCTGGCTCTTGCCTCTCCTCGAGGAGAGAAGAGTCCATTTTTGCTCTGAGATCGTAGGAAAGAGCTGCTTGTCTTCTGCTGTGTCACTTTCTAGTCGTAGAAGTTTATTGATACCTGAGAAGATTCAGATGTTTTGGCTTAATCTCTTGAATATTATAAGAAAAAAATAGCTCTATTACCTCTTGGGAGTTAGAGTTTCACTCATTAGCGGGTGGAAACCTTCCAAAGCTCAAAAGAAGGTATTTGAAAATCTCTTGCCAGGATGGCTTGGTTGATAGGTCTGAGTAGAATTTCAAAGGAAGAGGTCATTCGGGAAGGGATGAGAAATGAAAGTCTAGTGGACATAGCTATGTTAACAGGGGCAGAACAGCTACTTAATTAGGTAGCAATGTCAGAAGCAATAGGATTATTTATTTCTGTCATGCTCCAGGTCAAACTGAAGACCAACAGTTGAACTTAAGGTGCTATATAAATGCATAGGAAAGTGCCCAAATGCTTATAATCGCCCTCTCAGTTGCTGTGAATTCTGATATTTAACGATCTTCTTTCTCTCCTTCATACTCATATTTTTATTATATGTGAAAGGGTTATTGCAAGTCTTTTCCCATCACTGTGATCCTGTGTGACCACGGTAGGAACCAGCTGCACGAGGCTGGAAGAAGAAATGTATCTTGCAATTTACAGTAGGGTGGATTTCGCCCTTGCTAAAATCCTCTGCACCTTCACTGTGTTCCAGAAAACACCACATTTATCACCGGATTCCAGAATTTACATTAGAAATGGCATAATGGAATACATTGCTACATCGTGATTCTTCTACTTTGTTTAGAGGATTTCCTCCAAAAAGCACTTTTTGTTCCTGTATTTTCTTGAAGAGAGGGATAGAGCAAGCTGTTGTGTAGTTGGAGCTCAAGCTTAATTAGTTTTCTCAGGTCTGCAGTACTATCTTATAGTTCTTAGTGTTTCTTGGAATGGTGCTACAAGAGATAGAGAGAGCTGCATGCTCCAATTCCACCTGGAATACTCTAGTTAGCTGTGGATTCACCTCAAGGAAATAAAAGAGAGTTAAAAGGCCAGCAAAATGCACCCTGCACGGCTTGGATAAAGAAAGGAGCGCTCACTGTTTTTTCCCAAAGTTAAAAATCATTATAAGGGAGATTATTTAAAATAAATTATATACACCGAAATGAGCTGACATCTTTTGCTATAACTGAGACACCAGGCTGAGACTGCATTTTTCAGGAGGAGAGGAAGAAGTGTGGTGTGAGCTGTGGCAGCACGCTGCCCACCTGAGACATTTTGGAGGTGCCCAGCAGCTGTCTGGGAGCAAAGTGCAAATATCACAGCACAGCCACCAGGCTCCCAGACCAAATGGTGCCCGAGTCCTCTGCAAATCCGTGCCCAGGTGTTTACCTGAATGCCATTTGCAGAGCACACTCGCCTTCTCACCTGATATGGGAGACTTTGAATTAGACTGTGGGGGAGGAACACTCTTTATCTTGTGTATATATATTCCTTGAAAAGGTTTGAGAAAGGAGGTTTTGACAGGTTTGCACTCATTACAATTCTCTGGACAGCTCCAAAATGTAAATAAAAGGAGATTCAGGTGTTAGCAGAGAAGAGACTTCGATGCAATCAAAATACTACAGCTCCCTGAATAGCCTTCTCAGAGGGAAGCTGCAAACAAGCCCTGTTTGCCTGGGACATTTTTCTTAGTGCGATTTCGAGGAGCTTTGCCACTACCCAGGGGTTTGATCCAAATAATCAAAGGTTAGGCCTAATTTAGAAAATAAAACTGCCTTGTTGCTTAGCATTTACTTTATGTTTCCTCCTTTAACAAGATAGCCAGGACATGTTTCAAAGAGTCAGAGTGGAATTCAGCCTTCATTAACCTGCAGCCCTGGGATTGCCACTGTGGCTGCACTGGAGATGGCGGAATCAGAGATGCCCCCTCTCCCCACCCTTTCCAAAAGATAACTCTCTGCCATCACCTCATTTCTCACCCTCCTGAAGGCTATGATATTCCTTAAACCTTAAAATAAATTGGTTCTGAAGATGTCTGTGAAACTTCAACTTCCATTTTGAAATTTGTTTATTGCTTTCCCACCAAAAACGAGAGGAATCTGTTCAGAGCAGAGGTAGGCTTGCTGTTGTCAGAAAGAGCAGGCTGTCAGTGTATTTGGAAGAATGTGAGAGTCCTTCAGGTAGCCTTTCACCTGCCCATGCCAGGGGGTGGCATGGTGGTAAATATTTGGACTGTGTAATTTGTCCCCACCATGTACTGCCACAGCCCCATGTCCCCACTGCCCTCTTACACCACCCTGCAGCCCTGCTCTGCATCCACCTGCCTGTCCTTCAGCAGAAATGTGCCCTCTGATCGAGGCAGGCAGCCTTGCCCACAGCAATAAATACATCAAACACATTATGTTGTAGAAGAGTTGCAAGGGCAAGCCCTGCACAAGGGGTGCTGGCTCCAGAAACAGTTTGGGTGGTGTGTGTGAATGCCGTGGCCAGATTGTAAACCAGGGTGAAAGCAAGGTTTGGTTCACTGCAGAATTCTTAACTCTCTTTCCTCCCACCAAGAGAAGCTGAAGTACCAGTGTGTTACTGGAGTGACACTGTCATGATTCCCAGGGACAGAGGAGAACAAAGAACTGGCCTTCAGTCTCAAAGCTGAGCCACTGAGCCATCAGCCTTCATGCCAGTGGTGCCACAGCTGCTCTGTGAATTTCTGCTCTTTCAGCCCCTGGCTCCTGCTTCCTGTTGCAGATTTTGGTGTGGAATTTGGATAACTACACACAATTTTGATGGGAATTTGCTTTGGTTTCTCTTCTCACTTAGGCTGCTGAACATAAACTCCAATTGCATTTGTTTTTTAAAGCTGCTGGCGAGCATGATCATGCTACCATTTGTGCATCAATAATTCAATTTTCATCTCGCTTGCTAAATTACATCAAGTTTTCTTCATTTGTGGGTTTTTCATACGAAAATCTGACTTGTGTATTGATAATATGTCTCTCATTTAGGAAGAGCTTTGCTGATCACCCCATGATCACCAGTTCCATATAACATATAGTTTAAGCTTGTCTTTCTGGCAGAGCTCACAAGTATCTTGTGTATCTGCCGAGCTAATACAGTGTCGTTCTGTATTTGTATTCTGCAGTTGATTGTTCAATGATTTCTCCTGCTGAATTGCAATAGATGAGCTAGTTAATGTTGCAACGGCTCATTTTGTAATGTAAAAACAAAAAACCTCTCAATTCCAAATTGTGTTTGCTAGTTAGAATGCAGAATTTAAATGAGATTTATATGGAAGATGTATTTTTCCCATTGTTTCTCCAATGCAGAAAAGAAAACAAGTCTTCACTCTTTCTAAACAAAAATCAAAGCAACCATGGTAAGAATTTGTTTTGCAAGGAAGAAGCATCAATAAAAACTAAGTCTCTTCCCTTCTACACATTTCAGTCCATATTAGTGATTTTTAAAAATACTTTCTCAACTCAGAAATAACAATTTCCAATAAGCATGTCTTTCCTGACAGCTGGAATGTTAAAATTTCTAAAAATGAGCACTTTAAAATATATTTATTTTACCCTGGCATGTCTTCTGATTCTGAGTCTGTGTACATTTCCACAGCATTCGTGATCTTCTTTTCACCAAAGTAGCCCCAATTTAAAAGGGGCTTTTATGTTTTACTGGAGAATTGTTGTCGTGAATGGCAATGAATGACTCAAAAGCAGATGCTGGATTTTGTCTTTTATTGACAAGCTGCACGAGAGGGGCACCTGAATGAACAGTTGGCTGTTGCCTCAAATGCCAAGTTGATATTTGCTGTCAGTTCATGACTGTTTACCGACCTCTGTGAGGGAAGGCACTGGAGAGGACAAGGGAAATAGGAAACTCTACTGGCTTTTAAGTTTGGGGGCGGCCTTGGCTCTGCAGTGACCACTTTGCTCTGTCCAGAGAGCTGGGGCCCCCAGCAAAGCTCCGTGGTGTGTTGGTGAGTGACCTGAAAGAGAAGCCCACGCCTGGGGGCTCCCCACGTGCAGGGGTGCAGCCTCAGCACTGAATTATCCGGTTACAGTGTCACCGACTAAAGCATCATCTCTGTGTACAGTTGTGCACAACTAGGATGGAATGACGGCTGACGAGGAGCGTTAAGATGCAGTTTGTTGTTGTAAGATTATTGCTGGAGAACAAGATAAACTGCCTGCGCTGGGTCTGTCCTGGAGCCGCTGGCGTTGGCTCCATCGGACGTGGGGGAAGCTTCTGTCAGCTTCTCACAGAAACCATCTCTGTAGCCCCCCACTACCAAACCCTTGGTATGCAAACCCAACACAGAGCATTAAAACTAACATGATTTCTTCTGGTAGTCTATGAGCACATCTGGTTTTTTTAAAAGCATATCATGACTTTATTCACTGTTCCGCAAAACGTCTGCTGACATTCATAACGATACTCCTGTCATGAAATTTTCTTGAGTGTTTTTAGTTTTTTTCCTAGTGTTTGTGCTGTGGAATGACAGTGTTTAAAGATATTTGAGAAGCAAAACTTGACCCTGCTAGGAACAGAAGATAATTGTCAGATACTCTAAATTGCTAAGAAGTAAAACTGTTAACACTTGTGTCCTCACTAATTATGTTCTGCATATCTATGTTCCCCTGGCAACTTCTGGTGCCTCTGGTAATACTCTAGCTAGTGGCTGTGGGCTGTTAAATGATGGTGCAAAGCAAAAATAGCTGATTCTTCTGACGAGCAATGCTCACCATTCCTTGTGAAGAAGTCTAGGATGGAATCCCCGGAAGTTGTTACGTTTTGGTGCTGCAGAGTGAGAAAAGATTTTGCTGTTGCGCTCTGTAAGTCCCAGCTGAGTGGATCAATAATGCACAGACTTGAAACTTTGGTTCAGCTGCGTGTAAATCTCTCATAATCTTCCTGTTTAGCGGCAGTGTTCGTGTTTCTCAACCCAATATGCTGTTATCAGCTGTACAGGACTGAAGTACAATGCACACTGGAGCATCATCACTCTGCAAGGAAGGACAGGTATTCTTCTGGGCAGGTTCCTCCAACACTGGTTTATGTTAAAGGTCAGGTCGCTGGAAACACAAAATTAGCCTCTCCCTTTGCCGCTGAGTCACTGGTGGGATATTGCTGTGCTGCATCCAGCCTAGAGCGGCTCCTTGTTGACAGTCAAAAGAAGAAATGTGTGTGGCAGGGCAGGGAGAATCCAAATGGATCACCAGTGGGTGATGCTGGGATTTCAGCTGGAGAGGGGCATTGTGGGTGTGCTGTTGTGCCCTTGGTTTGACCCCATGACACCACACGTGGCCAGAACTTCTGAGAAGCCAGTTTGGTCTCAGTGATGTCCTGGCACTCTGAAGGGGATTTGAGGCAGAGGAGTGCAGTCCAATCCAAGCAAGGAGATGTACATTTTGGATTCTGCAGCATCTGCTGGGCCTTAGTGATGGTTTACATTGGTACATAGTCACCTGTGAAATGAGGTGTCAAAAGCAGCAGCAGGTGATTTTCTGATGCCATGGGGCAAATAGTGGTGTGGAATTCTTCTTCATACACCTGACAACTCCAGTTATATACAGAGCTTTAAATAAAATAAAAAATAAACTCCCTGTGTTGTCACTGCCCCACACTTGAACACTTTGCTATTTTGAGCAGAGAATGGCCACTTATGGGAAGAATTCATGCATTGCTTTAGCATTTGGGATTTAGTGAGACCATTATTGGTGGCCTCAGTTGGAAGAAAGACAACTTTATGTGCAACAGAAGAGCAATATCTTTATCAAAACCTCACAGGTTTCCTTCATTTATGGCCCCAAGAGGCAGCTTGTTTTTCCTCAGTGCCTTTAATTTATTGCACCATTTATGGGACAGCACTGTCCTGTCACCCAAATGTGCTCACTAGGGAGACGTGGCCTCCCTGTACAGCACCCTCGAGGCTGGGAGGAGCGTAATGAACATGAGATGGACCCACATCCCTCTGAAGGCTAAGAGAATTGCTGGTCCATTGGTTTTTTGCTGGAAGCTGTTGACAGGATCAGATGTACATGGAGCTGGTTTTCAGCTGCTTGTCCCAGGCCATGTGCTTAATCCTTCCAGCAGCATTTACAACGATAACTAGTTTGGTCCTGGCTTCTGTTCCGTTCAAACCCGTTCTGAGAAGGGCTGTGGCCTCTCTGTGAACACTTGGAGATTTTCCTGTTTGTGCTGGTGACAAAAGTGTTGTCTTGCTCCCTGCTTTGCCCCTGGTTTCCCTGCAGTACCAGCAGAGGCAGGAGTGGGGGTTTGACCCCAGTTCTGCTGTGCCAGTGGCACCTGTGTATGTGGTCTGCAAGTGAAGCGGCTCCGCAGCAAAGGCAGCAAGTTGCTGATGTGCAGCCACGAGGAAACTCCTGTTCTCTGAGGAGGCTTCACACAGCCAGCCCAGATCCAGTGTCAGAGCCCAAAGGGGGCCTGAGGATCTCCCTGGTGGTAAGAAAAACTGAAGGGGAAATCAATGGGAGATAGACACTGGCCATACCTTCTCATTTTTTTCTCCCTGTAGTTACTGCCTGATTAGGGCTACTTTACTTATTGCCTCCTTCCTTTACAGAGCAGCATTTTTGAAAGGCAAATCTGCGATTCTGAAAGTTGAGGATAAAAGGAAGAGAATGGCTGAATAATTTGAGCTTATACAAAATATATGTGGCAATGCACGTATTGACTTGTTTCAGGGAATATCAAAATTTATTGTCCCTTGAACTAAATATTGACATGCACAAAGCAATATCAATATTTATCTCTCAGGTTAATACATTTTATATTTGCCTCAACATACATCAATATGTGCTTATTATTACTATAATGTTTGTCCTTCAGCAGAAGAAACTTGCCTGTGGTTGAGAGGGGAAAGGGAGAAGTTTATATTAGTATTCTTTTCCTGTTTTTAATCTTCATCAGAAGTTTATCCTGCCCGTGGAGCACAGTGCGGCCCTCATTCGAGCAAAACCCTTACTGATGGTTGTGACAACGTGCAGTGAATACAGATGGAGAGATAGGGCTTTAGGAAATGTGAGGTTAATGGTCACGAGGGAATGGGGGCAGCAAAGCCAACCCTTCTGTTTTATAGACTGGTTGCTTGGTGGTGCTTCCTGCAGTGACTGTGAAACCAGGAGGGAGCAGCTTCACCGCCCACGGTAACGGGGCACAGAGCGGAGCGGGGGACACGGGGACGGGGCCTTGGCTCGGAGGTCCAGCTGTGAATCGCCGCCTGCGAGAGGATGCTGCCGGGGTCGAACAGGCGGACGAATGTAGGTCTGCTGGGAACCCTGTGGAAGGCTCATCTCACACCTGTGTGATGTGTGGCACTGTGTCTCTGTGCCAGCTGGGGCTGGATTTATGGGCACTCCGGTACCGTGGAGAGCCCAGCAGTCTGCTTGGGCATTCTGCACTTGTGTGTGGGCAAGCAGAGTGTGGCTACTTCTCTGTGTCTGGAGGATTATCCCTCCGATCTGTCTCATTGCCTTTTTATCCTAATTCTAGATCCTGGAGAGCAAGACAGAGGTTTCCTAGACAGATGATGAGGACAGGCTGCACAAAATGGATGCAGGCATGACAGCACCGAATATCACAAGACTAATTTAGGATATACAAAAGCCTTTTAGCACATGATTTATGCTATAGAGACACTCTTATATGAACATACCAGCTCTGGCAGGCAGGCAGAAACATTGCAATTTCCACAGAAGCCTTGAAGAGACACTGCAGTTCCTCTGTGGATCTTGCTTTTAAAGATCCTGGCCTTAAACCCAAGGGAGCTGATGGAGTAGGTAGTGGTTAGACTGGGAGAAGTAAAAGGTGTGTTCCTCTCTCTCACGCTCTGCACACCCTTCTGCTCATTAACAGCTCGCTGCTGTTGGTCACAGAGAGGAGTTTGAGTCACTTGTGCAGTGGCTGACACCAGATACCAGGAGCTGTTAAAAGCTGCAAGCTTGGATATGAAATTCTACCCAGCTGCTCACAGAGCAGAGAAACTGCTTCAAACTCTTACCTATGAGAAGGAGAACCAGTAGGAGACTCTCAAGGCTGGAGAGTATGGAAGACAGACCCCTCCTTGAGGTGCTCCAGCCTCCCTCAGTTTCACACAGGGAGGCAGAACCTGCATTGCTGAGGGGCAGCAGCCATTTGGGCATCACTCTGCTCGGTGTCTTTGCTGCACTTCCAGGCCAGACTTGCAGCAATGAAAGTAACAGCTGTTTGTAAACTGACATTTCAATGACAATTGTCAGGAGACAATAAGCATATGGCAGCTGACTCCTCACATGCAGGGAGCTGTGGCAGCACAGGCACGGAGCAGCTGCAGATGCTGGAAGACAGCGCTGCAGTGATCTGTGGTGGGAAGCTCAGCTCTGTGATTGAACAGTGAATCTCATGGCTTGACTCTCTCTTCTTAGAAGCTAGAAGGGCAATAAACTACTCCTTATTTCTAAAAAAAGCAAGGTTTTTGTCCTGGTTAAAATAATAAATGTAACATAAATACAGGCCAAAACCCCACCTCCTGAAAGTAACATTCTTAATTAGTTCTTCAGTCTTGCTTTTTTCTCTTCTCCTGAATTAGTAGTGGCTGATATTAAGATCATTAAGAGCCTGATCAGTGAGAAGGTATCTGCTGATATGTTCAAAGCTGTTTGTAGCAGAATCTAGTGGGGACCAAGTGCTTTCCTCATGATTAGCATTAGTTTATGACGGTAAACTTAATAATTAGGGGTGGTCTTATTTTCCTCTTTCTGGAGCCACACCTCTGATGCACTGTTGGAAGACTTTGTCACTAAGCATTAGTGTCACGGTATGCCTTTGAGTGCAGTCAGGCCAAGTATGCAAAAGTGAAATGAACAGTAAAAAAAGGTCTTCCTCTGAACCAACTGCATTTCTGCATGCACTTGACTCACAGCTCAGTAACCATATGCTTCTATTCCATTGACAATTGCCATTTAAATGTCAGTTTACAAGCAGATGCCGAGAACCCGCCTTTGTGCCATTAATTAAATGACAGAGAAGAAAAGTTGGAGGTCTAACCCTGCTTTGGGCTGACTGGGACAGAGCAACAGCAGCAGAGTCTGGCAGACCTTGACACACCAGGGTGGCCAGGGTTAAGTGGCACAGACAAAGGGATGTGTACCTGGGGTCACTGACAGTGCTGGCTAATGGGCTGTGGCAGCCAAAGAAAACCTGTTGTTGGCACTGTCTGGTGACAATTCTAGTCTTGTTGACAAGTTCAGGCTGTGTGTAACGGCTGGCAGTGGCCAGGGTAGAGGCAAAACATTGGGTTATAAAAGAAGACAGATTTAAGTGCTCAGGTGCAGAAAAAAACCCCAAAAATCTATTCAATAGAAGAACAAGGGAAAGGCTGGTGAAGGAAGCCCTCTCTACTCCACCAGACATCTGTATGTATTTAAAATCCTTCCCAATAAAGTTCATAATGAATTTAATTCAGTCCCCTATGGCCCAGAGGAATGTTCTGAGTAATAAAAAAGTATTGCTAAGGGACAGATGACTGCCAAACTCCTGTTCTCTGCCAGCAATGAATATTTATACTATTGGCACTTAAATGCTAGGTTTATTTTACTACATAAATGATCCTTTGTCACGTATTAAGAATTAATATTGTGAGATTGACTTTTGGGAAGTTAGAAGAATGATTCCCAAATTTAAAACATTGTTAAATTTTTATGCTTTATTTGTAAAGAGGCTAGGACTGGGGTTTTTTTTTCAGATTAAAATAGTAGTTGAATGTGGTAATTCCTATTTTGGGTAAACTATTTAGTGACTGGTTCATGGTCTAGCTTTTTAACGTTGTTTTAGTCAAGGATCTTTTCATGTCTTTTTTTGTTTGTTTGTTTGTTTGTTACCTTGAAATATCTAAATCAAAGTTAAATGACTTCCAAGCTCCTGCCCTTACTTAAAGGTTGAGATGTACTCACTTACAGAAGATAACACAAGGGCTCCTGGCTTCTGCTGGCATTTTGTAATGCGTTTCTGGTGATTAAACTGGAATGATTCAAATGTGGGTTGGAAATTTCAAGCACCAGCAATGGAGGTTGCAGAAACACAGCATTAATTTGTTTATAAACATCATTATTCCACGGAAGATAAATCTCTGCTGTGTCACTTCAGTGCAGTAATCAGGAAAATGGGGGAAGAAACGTCAGAAGTACTGGGTTTTTTCAGTTTAGTAGGAAGGAGTGGAAGGCAAAGTTGGATGTGAATTGAAATGTGAAGCATAATTCCTACCAGGCAGCAGGCTCAAGGGAAAAATGCATCAGTACTGGTGTAAGATGCAGTCTGGTTTACCTTCAAGCTGGCTAAGGCTGTTTAAGCACCTTTGGCACCTTACAGAACAACACAGGCTCCCCGAGCCTGTGTCCAAGTTCAGATTGACAGCAGCAGCACTGCACACGGAGGCTTCCCGAGGTGCTCTTCTGCTGCGCTTCCGTTTACTCCACACTGCCAGGCCAAGTGTGAAAGTTGGAAAAAATATTGTGAGTCTGTCAGCATGTTTATTTGCATGGTGCATCTCCTTTGAGTCAACAAGCATGTTTGCAAAGTGTAAAAATGAACAATTAGTCAGCCCTGGAAAACAACAGTTTTGCAGACGTCTCCTCCCACCCCCCAAAAGACAAACCTCTCTGCACTGCACAAGGGCACAAGCAGCTCATTTTTCACTTGCTGTACACACTACCCAATATTCAGTTCTCCAGAACAAAAGTGTCTGAAGAATATAAGGGGTTATCATAAGCACTTGGCAGTTTGAATTAAAAAGAAAGGTCAATGCCAAGGAATTCAGATACAAGCAAAAAAAAAAAAAATCAGACATCTCAGAGCACTGCAGTTGGGCTTTAAAACTGAGTGCACGTATTGTTTGCTCAGTTTTTCACAGCAGCATTCATAATTTAGGAAACTATTAATCAGTGTGATGAATTACCCTATTTTTAACCAAGAAGCAAAAAAATTACACAATACAGCTTACTTTCTTCTCCCTTGCAAGAGAACATCTGATAAAATTTGACAAGAATTCCACAGATTTGGGCTTGTGAACTTTGCATTTCAGGTGCACCAGAGAAAAAACTCCAGTGAAGCAACAGAATCCTTCCACTGCCTTCCTATAGTGCTCATCACAAGTCGCTGCTCACGTGGCCTTATTTTCTTTCAGTTTGTGGCAGGACTGCTGCCCCATATTTGTTATACTGACAGCAGGAAAAAACCACTGAAGGCTACAAAAATTTGCAGGACTAATACAAAATTCAGATCAACTTTTGACAGAGACACAACAGGTACTGGAAGGTGAGAAAGGTGTCAGGGGAAAAGCAGGGCAGCAAGCAAAGGGGCAGGGAGGACACTGTGGGAATGAAAGCAAGGAGACAGTGGCTGAGGAGAGTTCTGGTAGACAAAAAACCGAAAATGGCAAAGGTAACACTTTTATTCCTGGCCTGCCAACAACAGCCCTCCAGGGCTCTCAGTCCAGCGCTGTAGGTTGAAGATATTCTACTTCGCCCTCCCACCAAAGTTATTGGGACATTAAGTGATTACAGAAGCAAGGGATCAAAAGGACAACTTTTATTTGGTAGCTCATTCAGGGAGATAATAAATTTGTTAAAGTAATCACTGCTTTCATGGACAATTTTATTTTTTTAGAAAGGCATTTCACACCTTTTCTTCGCTTGGGGGTACTGGTGGAAAGAACTTGGACATACTCTGATGCAGCTCTGGCAGTTTCTAAGTTATGAAAAATCTTTCTTCTATTTTCTGCCTCCCTTCCCTGCTCCATTCACGTCTTTGCACCAGTGAAGTATCATTTTCCTGGCTTCAAAAATCAGTGTGTGCTATTTCAGAGTGGCATTGCCACAGTGACCTGTTCAGTGGGGGCAATTGGCTCAGTCTAGGCAGGTAAGAATTAAAATGCTTCTGTGCTGCTGCTGAGAGCAGAGGTCAGACACTGGATGAGATTAACCACCTCGCACGGAGTGAGAGCTGCCCCGCCAGGATACTCCCTGCCGCTCTGTGCCCCTGCAGCAGGGAAGAAGCCGTCCTGCAGGTCCTGCTCCCTTCCAAGCGTCCCTGGAAGGCACGGTTCCTGCAAAGAGAGAAACAACGTGGGGGCAGCGCGCTGCGCACCGGCAGGGCTCGGAGCCGGGGGAGCAGCGGGAGGAGTTGTTTGGTGTACCTGGTGTCGCACACAAGGTGTGTCAGGATTTCCAGCGCCGGCACGCACGAGCAGCGGAGGATGCCACTGGGATCCCGGTGCCTGGCTCCCGGCTCCAGCCTCTGCCTGGGAACAGCCTGCTGAAGTCACTGATACGCTCCTGCAGGGTGCTGCTCTGACGGTGGTACCACCACTGCACCCTGCTGAACACGCTCCACACAGGCAGAGTTTTCAGACATCCAGCACTTCAGCCACCCCTTTTTAATGCCATTAGTGATGCAGCAACATGTATTTATATTTACATATAAATACAAAATGGTCAGATACCACATTTTTTAAACATAATTTACAATCAGGAACTGCTTACACTTTCATGACTAGGCTTGGGTTTTTCTCATTTACATTCATTATTTAATTCCACTGGAATTTGATTTTTAAGAAAGCCCAACATATCTTAATTACCATAAAAAGATCCATACACATTTTACTTAAAAATAGCTTCTGTAAGAGGAAATCTACCAAAAATAACACGAAATATATTATTATGCATACATTTTCTCTTTTGTAAAGTACAAACAAGAATCTGATCTCTTCTGGGTATTGCCTGATCTAATATGGCTATAGGTTCTATTTATTTTGTTTGTTTATCAAAGTAAAGGGAAAGACATAAGAAATGTAAGAGTACAAACAAAATAAAACTGCATTCTTTCCAAAGATACAGATGATCAGAGAAAGAACACTTTTGAAAACTAATAAATGACAACAGGTACGGAGAAACACCATCCAAACACTATGCAGTGTTTTGTCTGAGCATGTGCTGCAATGACCTCGTAACAGTTATTAAAAACAACAAACAAAAAATGCTACTAGCAGAAAAAGCTGTCAAGCAAAACACTGAAAAATTGGTACCATTTCCTAACAAGTAAGTGCAGAACTGATAGCATTTTGTGTGTTTTCCCCCACGTATGCAGACCTCTTTCTTGCTCTTTCTGCCCGCAGGACTGATCATTGCGACGCTGGCGATTTGCTGGATGCCAAACCAGGTTAGGAGGATCATGGCTGCTGCCAAACCCAAGCAGGACTGGACCATCCCCTACTTCAGAGCCTACATCACCCTCCTCCCCATCGCCGACATCTTCTTCTACCTCAGCTCGGTGGTGAACCCCCTGCTGTACAACATCTCCTCCCGGCAGTTCCGCAGCGTCTTCCTGCAGGTCCTGTGCTGCCGCCTGACCCTGCAGCACGCCAACAGGGAGAGGTTCCTCCGCGCCAACCAGAGCTCCCGGGAGCGCAGCAGCCGCTCCCTGCGCCCGCTGCTCTTCATGTCGTCCAGGCGCAGTTCTTCCACCAAGGGCAACGCCAAAGTTTTCCTAAGCACCTTTCAGAAGGAGCCCCCGCCTGGCTGCAGCCCACGGGAGCCAGGTCCTGCACCACCAGCACCCAACCTGGAAGCAGTGCCCCTCGAGAGTGGCTCAGAGCCCGGTCCAGGTGCACAGAACGGCCTTTGTGAACATCAGGTGTGACTTCATAAGGCAAAGTTAATGATTAGCAGTGAACTTAAAACCATGGAAATTAAAATGACCGAGAAAAGTGACTGCATCGCAAAAAAGGAATAACACAGATGGATTTGTTTCCAGTTATGCAAAAAGAACAGGAGTTCTGTATCCTGCTGGGATTTTTAAGTGCACACTGGAAATTCAATCTGCTAACTGAACTCATTAGCTGACAATAATATCAGCCCCTCTTCTCCACACAACCACTGAACTTCCCTCGCTGTTGACAGGGATTTGGAAACAAACAGAAAATAATTGCAGTGTCTTTGAAGAAAGGAGGTGACGGGACAAATTGTGTCAGGGAAAAACAACAACCAAAACAACTTGCTTGAAGTTTAGCAATACAAAAACAGCAGAGCGAATTTAAGAAGCAGAACAGTGGTGACCACGCGTGCCCTCGGCACCACGCCTGAATTCCCCCTCCTCTTCGGCCGGGGTCCATTGCAGAGTGGAGTGTTGCAGCAGCTGATGCAGACAGAGTTCACCTTCCCCGGAGAGCAGAAGGACTGGTAGCCAGCAGAGGCGATCAGACACGCTGCTGAGGAGGCGCAGGACTTGCGGTACATGATTCCTGTGGCACAGAACAAGGGTTACTCGGTTTGATGGGAACACTTTACAGCAGGATTCGTGCTTGAAAACTCTTGCAAGCCCAGTTTATATTCCCAAAGCAGCGCTGGTGCTTAGGGCAGACGCCTCAGCAGTGACAGGACCAACAGCCCTGCCCTGCAGGAGCACCACAGCCACTCTGCTTTGGATTTCTCTGTGCTTCGATTCGGGTTGGAACCAAAAATATTACAGACTCAATTTACATAATGTATATCAAATGATGCATTTTATAACTGGAATTCTTCATCTTTCAGAATAAACTGTTTGAATAGCTATAACCAAAATGCAATTAGTGAGAAAATTAGTTTTGTTTCTATTGCTGAACATGTCTGAGTTAAGGTGTCTAAGTAATTACAGCTTTCTATGCTCTTAATTTGTCTTTTGAGCATTTTTTTTCCTTTTCTTGTTCCTTTGCCACACACAGACAAGTAACCAAGAGTAAAAGGGGAATGATTATCAGCAGAGCTTTCATCCTCCTCCCTCCCCTTTTAATTTTTTTTTTTTTTAAAGAAAAACTACAAGTACTTTTCCAGGTAATCTCAGTTCTTGCTTGTCTTTGAAGTTTAATACCCTCAATAACAAAAATTTCCATTTCTATAGAAAAATCTTTTTTTGAGTTGAAAGTCTTCCCTTTTTGAACATAATTTAAATTCATTTTAATTAATAAGCTAATTTATAATTTCTCAAATTGTTTTTAACTTTAAAAAGTACATTCTTATGCACATAGCAGTTATTTTAACATTGTTTGTAATGGCTTTAAAATACACAGTTGTATTTTCTTCTGTCACAGTGGAAAATGACTATGGCAGTTCCCCCTCTAATTACCCCAAATGATACAGTAGAAATTGTGTCTTAGAAAAACATACACGTAATACAAATAGATAATGGAAGTTTTCTTGCTTATAGTTACAAAAAGATGTAGGGATATTTCTAAGGATAATAAAAATCGCTATTCCTTTTGAATACAGGATTTTCAAAAAGTTTTGGTTTTTGCCTCCTGAAAAGCAAGGGAACAGGATTCCATTGGCGAATGGTGCCTCTGCCTCCTGTGGCATGGTCCCGGAATGTTTTAAAATACACAGTGATTGAGACTTTTTTTGGAGGGACTGAGGTGGGAGTATGACCCACGGGTACAGAACATACAGTGCCTGCAGATACTTGTTCAGTCCCCAGGGACTTAATAACCACTGCAGCACCTCCATGGTCTAGTAGAAACCTCTGTAATGGCAGCAGCCACTGCACCTCTGAGTGCTGCAAGTAGCAGCAGAACACCCTGTGTTTGGGCTGTGCTCAGAAAGAAGGATTTCCTGTCTTCAGAGACTTTTAATTAAAGCAATTCTTTTGTACTGTCACAACACGGCTGCCATACCAACAATGCAGGGGTTTCCTTGTTTGTGTTCTCCCTCTGCAAATCTCAACTCTGAAACGTGTTTTTAGGCTATCTATCTCGTTAAACTTATGAAGAGAAGCCCTCAAGTGAGTGTTAAATCTTCCTCTGTCTCCAGTGTGCTTCAATCAATCAACACAGCAGGTAGAGCTTTTTCTCAAGAAGGAAGAGGAGCTGTGGGCTGTTCTCCCTGTAACAGCAAAGGCACACAGATCAAGCAACACAATCTTTATCACTGTAGTTTGCAAAAAGAAGGGGGCTCTGTCTCTGCTGACAAACCACCGCTGTCAAGCAGCCCCAGCGGCGCTGCCACTGATCGGCTTCACAATACCGAAATCCCAGCTGATGTTCCCCACAAAGACCTGGTGCTTTGTCCATGTTTCTCCTGCAGTCTTCCCAGAGCTGAAGCAGAGATGACCCTTCCCGTGGCTACAATTAACATTTTTCCTGCCCCTTGCCTCTTGAGAAAGGAATCCTGTATTGAGTGAAACCAGGCACAGTGACTGTACTCCGTTCCCTAATCCCACACCTCCCCATCACATACCATTTTTCTGCAGCCACAAACTCAGCCATTCCTCAGTCTACCATATGAACAGTGGTGATTTTGACTTTCCCCTCAAAGACCCAGCCTCTAAAAAGCTTTTGACACTGGCAGATTTCCTATTCCCGTCATTTTATAGATCACTCTCTTCCTGCCATTTCCTTTTCACAGGTTTCCTGCAAAGCCCTGTTCATGATTTGAACTAGTGATTTATTAGTTTGGGTCCCTGAAATATCACACTTTGCACTTCTCCCATAGATTAGGAGACCAGAATTGTTCAGTGCTGTGAACAATTAAATGATGCCCTCTGAGACATGGTTTTCACCGGGCAGCTCTAGGAAACATCTCCTGCAAAAAAATCAAAGTCCTGCAGCTTCACTCCATGTGTTTACAACAGCTCTGTTCTCCAGGATCAATTCCACAGAACAATCCTGAGCTCCTTTTGAAGTAAAAACACAGTATTCCTGCCCAAACCAGTATTTTACTACTCAAAGTTTCATGAACAGATGGACCATGTTCACACCTAAATAGGGAGAATAATGTAACTAGTAGCAAAATCCCATTGTAATGCTTCTCCTGTGGCTTTTCTGTAAATGTCTTACAGTAGGAAATTCCATGCTCAAATGATTATTTCCCTTCCCTGCTTTAGTAATCTAAATTGTAACAAGATTTTTTACATAAATAAAAGAGTCAGCATTTCCATCAGGTTTTCAGTATCTCCTTGGCTAACAACATGCCCTTCACATCCAAGTTTCCTTTTTCTTTAAGTACTGATAGATTCTTTTGATCTTGGAAATCAGCTGCTATCACACCAAGTGCTTTTTACAAAGCATCAGGTATGAACCAAACTTGATCAGCGTAGAAAGGCTGTGCTCTCCCTCTAGTTCTGCAGTATCCTTCCAGCAAGATACAATGCAAACAGGCACAGAAGTTCCTGGGAAAAGAGGGGATGCTAGCACTAACAGGGGTGACATTTTTAATACACTCGAGCTGTAACTCCACTTACTCCTAAACCTTCTTCCTATCATATAGTGATTCCAAATTAATTGTGGTAGGAAATAAATTAGTCAAGTGACTTCGGTGACTTGATGGCAGGGACACCAATTCCTTGCTCCAGCAAACAGGTTAATGGACCCCAGAAAATGCAGCTCACCCCCCAAGTTCCGCCAGGAGCAGCATCCTCTGTGGACTACACCTGGAGATCTCTCCTCAAACTCCTCCTTTGCAGCGTTGCGGAGCCAGTTCCAAAACGATTCCCGAGATCTCCCTGAATCATTTGCCACCAGCAGGCTGAACTGCAAACAGCTCTTCCAAGTGGTTATCTGCCTCGTAAGACTCATACCACAGTCATAACTGCTAATTACTGGGTATTCTTGCCTGAGCAATCAGCTTGATACATTCATTAACATATCACCCAGAAAAATAATTTCAAACCTTTCTGAAAGCTTTTCTTCTACCACGGATTGTTCTGAGTCACTGGCTGGGCAAGGAGACTACACATTTTACACTCTGCTTTTACTGGGATGGGGTCATTCCCAGCTACCTACCCTCAACAATTGACACTAGTGCTCAAATTGCATATTTACTGCTGCTCAATTAGCGTATTTACTGCCCAGTCTCTTAGTGGAGGAGTACAGAGAAGTTTGTCCTTTCCCATGGGTTCAGCAGCCCCCAAGAGCAGTGTGGGTTGTGCATTTGTGTAGGTACTAAAAGGATGTTTTACTGTGAAGCACCTACTACTGACCAAATGATTCTCCTTCATTTTGCCTTCAAGGTTTATGGGGTGGCTGAGGATGCAGTTCAAGGACAAGAGCTTTTAAGAAGAGAGGGGAGTACACAGAACTAGGACAGCTGTGTGAAAACATGCTAATATTCCACACCCTCTCCTGTCACATATACCTACTAAAACTATGCTTGTTTTCAATGGTTTTTTTAAAGAAGATTTGGGCTTAAATTTAGCACTGAAAATGTATTCCTAGACTAAACAACTTTCCCATTGTTACAGCTCTCTCTGCCCCACAAGTGATCATATATTTAGACAGCATCAAGGTCCAAACTCCTATTTCTGCCTTATTCCTTGCAATGAAGGGAGGGGTGTAAATCTTAAGGCTTTTCTATAGTTCATGCTTGCAATATTGATTTTCTCACCTAGATCCAGTCTATTCCTGTGTGTCTGCACCCTGGCAATGTTTTGACCACATGCAGATGCATTCTGTCTTGATAGCAACAAACAATTCAAGCAATAGTTTATTCCTATCCAAAAGTGAGCGTTCTTCCCTCTACCCTGTCTGCACAGCCCAGTGCATTTCTCTTGAATAACAGCTTAACTTGTTACTAGGACAACCAGAAAAGGTGACATCACACCTACTTCTTACACTGTGTGTATGCAGAAGGCACCAGAAGATCCAAGGGTTTTCTCTTGCTGATTGCAAAGGATCTTGTTAGGTACTCTGATTCTTCTGTTCTAGCAGGCACAGACAAAAAGACCCCATGTAAGCAGGATTCTTCAACTTTTAGAGCCAACTACAATCCAAGTAGCGTGCAACTTCAGTTTGCACCTGTACCCTCAAGATCGTCCTTCAGCAAAATACACAGAGGGTCTCTGAAGCCAAAATAGGCAAGTAGGATATCACCTCTGAGATCAGTGACCTAATTTCTAAAAAAAGGCACCTTCACACTCCTGTGGCCCAGCTACTCTACTGCTCTCTGCAGTGGCACAGCTCAGCAGGAAATCACAGCCCTCTCCTTCACCCCAGGACAGTCTGTGGCCTCAAGGCCACAAAACTTCACTCCAAGTTTGACTCAGTCAAGAGGACAATGTTGCTGTGCCCAACTCTAAGATTTCCGAGCCAAATGCTCTCTATCGTGTGGGCTGTGACTGACACTCCACAGTTTTAAAGAAAGCTTACCTACACCATTTTGTACCTAACCAATTTCGTAGGCATGTATAAAGTTAAGTCTGCTGTAGCAAGATCTCCTGCACAGGCTCTGAGCGTTCCTGCCACATCAAATCTTCTGGACCACAGAAAGTAGCCTATGCCCAACTAGTGCCCAGCAATGAGGCATCCTCAAGCCTTTCCAAGACTGGACCAAGTGCTGGAGGCAAAGAGCACTAGAAAAATTTTGTATCTTAAAGTAAGTAACTGAGAAAGCTAGCAGGCAGATCAAGACAAGTTTGAGGTGTGTATTTACAATTTTGGCAGAATTGCCACTCAACTATTTTAGATTGTTTAGGTGTTTAAATCTTGTCCATCTGTTCTAAGCAAAAGGTGTACAACTGGCCAGCAGTGGATTATTCATGTTGTAGCACACAGAACCTATGAGAAGCCTCCAAAATTTGTCCTAGCTCTTGCATTAACATGCTTTTGTGATTTGTTTGGGATATGTTTTGGGTGTTCTCTTAATGTTGTTACTCATAAAGAAAAGTTGAGGCCTGTCCCCGTGTACCAATACTCCCTTTTTTGAATATCCTGAATAGTTCCAACTATCTTATTTCACCAAAACTTTCCATTTTCTGGTGAATATCCTGAATAGTTCCAACTATCTTATTTCACCAAAACTTTCCATTTTCTGGTTTTGGTAAATCTGCAAGTTTTCCTTCCCATTGTGCATAGACTCAATGCCTGTTCTGCCTAGCAATGCTTGCTTTGTGATTTTGATCATGTATTTCATTCTTTACTTTTTGCCCCAAACTGTCACCAGTTTACCCTGCACCTGAGCAAAATTCAGCACCCAGTAGGAATTACAAAAGCTCATTTGTGATGTTTGCTGAAGAATTAAATGAGAATTTATACAAGTGCAAGAACAACATGTAAACACCCCTTTCTAAGGAACATAAAATATAAATACGACTATTTCTGGATTTTACTGTATGAGTAATGCTCAAAATTGGGTTCAAACTACTGACAAATAGGTTTGTAAATTATGTTTTTTAGTTTCCATTTTGGGTTTTATGCCCATCTTTTTATGGCTTCAGTGGTTTTGCTATGATACTTGTCTATTCCTCAGCCAGTACCTGTTCATTTACATCACACAGTGACAGACTCCAGAGCTCCTGTTGTAACTTTTCTAGAGAAAGTGATTATAAATATTTTATCTAATAAGGTCCTAAATATCTTAGAAGGTGACTGAATGTTGAAAAGCAATCAATCATTCTTCTGACACTGTGCTTCCCCAAACAATTGTTGTTATAGTCAGGTGGTGTTTTTATTGGTTTAAAATATGAATTAAGCTTCCTCAACACACAGCCTTTCATCTATGGCTGTAAATGCACTGCTACAAAAAAACCCAACTAAAAACCAAAGAGTTTAAGCAAGTGTAAGGTGCAATCATATCCAACCATGTCCTGTATGTCTCATTTCACACTAACTCTTCCTATCCTTGTGAACTCCAGAGGGAAAGTTGAGGACACAAGTGGTTTAAATAATTTGTACCTCACCAGAAATTTTATGGTGAAGTTTACCAATAGTTTTGTAAACAGCTACTTAAATACTGTGAGTTACCGTGATTGGTGCTTTCCAGAAAAACCAAAAAACTGAAAGTATGTGACTTGGAATCTACTGCAAAGCTACATCCCACACTTCCTGATTTTTAATCTTGTGTTTTAAGACTGCAGCTATTTCATCCTGATCCTCCCTTTGATGCACTCTGTAGACAACATAAAAGCATATTCATGTCATTAGGCTTTTACAGAGTATACAATCCTGTAAAAAATTAAAAAAAAACCCAAAAAACCCCAAAATGAAAACAATACCTTCCCTGTCAAATTCTGCCTGATCGAATTAGTATTTTTCCATCATAATTTTCTATGAAAACTTAACACCATCACAAATTCTCCATACATTTGGCACTTTTGAAAAGTTGCACATTTTTTCAGAGAATAACAGGAAGCTTTTGACAATGAAAGACTGGCCTCCTCACTCTCCTTCTGACCCTGACAGGACACCTTGCAGAAATTAAATCAGCTAGAAGAAAACTGGACAATTGTTGTCTGACAGAGGACAAGGGTTTAGATTACCCTGATATCTCTTTGTAAGTCGTGCCTGCTAAATCTGGTACTGGAAATGTGACTCAAAGTGGTGTAGTTAATGACATAAAAACCAGCACAAAATAGTCTCTGTCACTGCTTGCAGCATCACAAAGCTGAAGCATAGCATGAAAATGCTTAAAAATGCATAGGCTGAGAAAGTTAGTACAGCTGCTAATGGTGGTGTTATCAAATATTTTTTAAAGCCACAGGAGGCTACAAATGAGAGGTCAAAGCTCAACTTTCACCTGCATGTCTAATTCTTTTGTTTCCTACTGTTCTTTCTCTGCTCACTAATGTGGATCAACAGTCAAGCACTAAAACACAGAATCTTCCCAACAAATCTGGCTCACAGCCTTCCATCCTCTCCACTTTCCTGATACAAAGGTATCAAGACCTAAATCTCCTTTGGCATCAAGATCTAAATGTACTCGATCTTGTAGAGAGAGAGGTGAACTCAGACTCAGTTTTCAGAATCCTCTATGAGCATTTTTCTTGACAATCCTGACGTCATGATATGAAGGGAAGCCAGAGCCCTTATGCCTTTGCAAACGTTAAAATGCTATACCCTTGTAAAAAGTTGCATAAATAATTTTACACCTGAATAGTCTTGCTGTATCCTTAATTAATGTCCTTACCAATTTCAGTGGAAAGGCTCAGATGTTGGCACTTGCATGCCAGAATTTTGGAAATTCATGTTGCTTTTATATCTTTAGCTATTTTCATGCTTAGAGTTTAACAGCCTGTTCAACTTAAGAGCTGGGTTTTCCTGGGGTTTATATGACTTTTTCCACTTTCAAAGGTTTATTGGTAATATGGCAAAACTCATTTTATCAAGTTTTCAGAAAAAAAAATCCAGATTACAAAGGAAAAATGTAAATAAAACCAGTTTGGATTAATTAAAGCTTGCTTGCTTGCTGCTTTTGATAAGGTCACAGGGAGCTAAGACAAGTGATAGGGTCAGGCTTCAAGAAGGTTTGGAAACACAAACTCATTTGTGTGTGAAATGCAATAGGAAACTCTTAAGGGAGGTTTAAGAGCCACCAGGCTGTGGGCACTGTATCATGACAAAATTCATTTGTATACCTTTCATACAAGCCCGAGAAATAAAATAACATAAAAAGCTATTGTCCATGTCCTGTGAAAAATGAAATCCGCTGGACCAGATACCCCATCTTCCTTAAAATAAGGCAGCTTTCATCACTTCTGCACTTGGATCTTTGTCATGACTTTCAAGTCATAAACTGCTTGAACTGTTAACTCCTCTGCTGCTTTTCTATACTGAAAGGCAGTCGGAACATCAGCTACTGCATGCGGTCATAATTTCTCCTCAGCTGACACACCTGGGTCAGTTCATTCCATAAGTGGCTGGAAGTTGCTGAGAAACCCAAACACTGGCAAAGATTTACAAGTAAGCAAATGTCTTTGACATCTGAGAAGAAGTGTTTCTGAATGGGCATATATCCACAGCCCCAAGTTCTCAGCACACAGGGCAAATTTACAACACACATTGTAAGTCTTTTATTCGGTATGAAAAGTGAACTGTGTGTTTCCAATATTGGTTATTATGTCTACATTTTGTTGGGCACCTGGTAGCACAAGATACGATGTTATAGGAACCAACTGTCCCATGCAAAATTTTTATTTATTTCTTAAATTGTCAATAAACATTTATTATATCATGCTTTGCTTTGGTTAAAAAAAACCCAAACACCATAAAGAAAACAAGAAATTCTGTTACGTTGTTAAGCTTTGACCAAAAGAGCGTAGAAGAAAAAAAATCCACCACCAGCTCAGCGGGTGTTTCTCACTGTTTCTAAATGGATACTGGAGATGCAGCTGCTTCCTATAAAGCTGTAATGCCTGCAGTGGTTCTGGTGACATTAAACATTGTTCTCGGTTTTAATCACTTTGTCAATAAAAGCACACCAGAACCTAATTGTTCCTTGATATAAATATGTAATTAATATTAGTACTAATGGATGCTAAACATGAACACGGGAAAAAAAAGTATGTGCTTCTGTAATCCTTGACAGCCACACAAGAAGCAACTCAATATGACAAAACCAAGTAACAACCACAGGTAAAGAATTTACCACAGGTTCACTCGTCATACAACATAGCCACTGATAAAAAGGATGGCTGGAAAAGAGTTCAAAGAAATAGATAAAATAAAGTTATGATTCAACACTGAAATGGTGATCTTGCTCATGATGTTCCCATGCACTACTTTCAAGCACACAATTACAGCAATTGCTTTAATTAACTACACTGCAGAATTATAAACTATGTAAATACAGTAAAAGGACCATTATACACCAAATAAGAAAAGTTTCTTATTATAGATTAATAGAAATAATTAGATTGGGAAACAATTTGCTTACAAAGGAAAATTCTTGATATATTAAAGTATTGGCCTTGTTTCTGTGGATCTTTTTCTTTTCCTTGGAAAAGTTAGTAAAAGTACATTCACAGTTACATTGGAACACACAGTATATTGTTCAAGACAAGAACTTGGGCAGGTTTACTTACAAAGAGTTCCAGGAAATTTAGACTGGGCTGACTGTCTCATCCTTCCTGCTTTATCCCTGTCTGATGTATCCACATTGCAAGTTTCATTTTGCCTTAAGTAGGTTTTAGATCAACCTTTATGCTCAGCTGGCTCTTGCCTTCAGTAAAAGGCAAAACTATCATTACCAGTATGTTCTCTATGATATATAATACATATAAAAGCATATACACAGTATATACTCATCTATATATCACCAAGATGTTTTGTTTGATCTCAATATACTGTGGGATTTCTTTGTTCCTATATATATTCTAAAAATGAAGGAGCACTGACATTTCTAATTTAAAAGCCCATAGACTGGAAAGAGAGAGGCAAGTGGGAGCAGAGAATCCACCACAGGTATTTCCACAAGGTATCTCTGCAAGTAGAATTATTACAAGAACTTTGATCCTTTGTCAGACATTTAATTTACACAGTTTTCAAACACCTGCTTATCCAGTTGATAAATGCACTAGAAACTTATCCTTTATATTAATTTCTGTGGGATAAAAAATTGCTTGGTATCATATTGAGTGCCACTTTCCAATCTCATCACTCCTCCCTCTAAAGAAAAGTGCCTTTTTTTTGAGATTTAATTAACAAATTATATTGGAAGATTCTTTATCACAGGCAAAATACTGTCTTGTCCTGTATATCCCATGGGAACAGAATGCTAACAAACATAAATTTTTTCTGGCAAAATTTCTAAGTACAACTGGGCTTAAAGTGAGAAAAATATTTTTTCATTTACTTGAAGTCTCCAGCTCTGTGCACTGAGAGATCCACAAAGTGCAACTGAAATCCAAATTGCCACAGCAAAGTGCCTGTCTGCAAGGGAGGCAGAATTTTACCAGTTCCGTATAATCACTTAATTAGATACATGCTTACACACTGCTCAATTCCCACTTTGCTCTAGGTTGTCCAATGGAGCAAATTTCTACCTGATACAGCAAACAGCTGAGACCACATGCCTGATGATCTAAATAAAAATATGGGTTGCTAACACCTGCATTCTTAGCTGCTCTCATCAGAGGCTGCCACAGGAGCAGCCACTTTTTAAGCTCTGGGTTAGGAACTTGCCTGGTCTGCTGTTGTTCCTCACCAGAAGCTGTTTCTCCAGAAGCTGGGATAATGTTCTGAGAGAACTTAGTGAACATCTAAAGCACTAAACCTAAAATTAGAGAAACTGAAGAGAAGTGGTTTGCTTAACTGTGATCAGGCACAAGGAGCTTTTTACGACATAAATGGGAAAAGCTGCACAGAGCTGTGGTTCACCACTGTGCTGCTTCTGCTGCGGGGAGTTGAACGCAGAAACGAAGCCGAGCCGTAGAGCTGCCGTCCACAACTCCATGGACATTTACAGATGCACACAGAACACTGTCACTGCCACGTGCTGGGGACTGTACTGCAGGAACACCACAGAATGTAGGCCAGCAACCCCCTTGACAGCAAAACACACACACGAATGAATGCATCCTGCTGAGGAAGGGTGGCTGCATCAACAGGTTACCCATTCACGCCATGAACTTTTTCTCAAAACGTTGTGTTTAACTGTTAAAAGAGTTTTGGGAGAACTTGTAACACTTTGCTCACTGACACATCTATATTTCATTAAGGACAAAAACGGGTTAATCTACAAAAATTACACTCCTTTGATTGTATTTAGTCAAGAGGAAAAACTCTAATTATCAGGTTGTGCTGTCAAATAAATGCAAATTCCCATCTTTCATATTCTGGGTTAAAAGCTCAAACTCAAGTCTATTATAAATTAAAATCAATACTTGAAACATTTCAGCTTTCAGTAATAGGCAACAACCAAATGAATCAGGTTATGAAATATACTGGTAGAAGTAGAATGAATTATTAAATAAAACTTGGGTGAGTAAGGCATTTATATTGCACACATTTAAATATCAATTAGGAAAAAACCCAATAAAGGATGATGAACTGAATCATCTCTGTTTTACAACCAGTTCTCTAAAATTGACTGAGGGTAACAGAGAAACTAAGCTTGCAATGTAAATTTCATTCAATTTGAAATAGGTTTAAAAATTTAATTTATTAACTAGCTGAAATTTACAATCTCAAAGCTCAAAATTAATAAGAACTGCATTTATAGAAGTAAATGAAATAGAACAGTGGCATCTGCTATGCACAGCATGCCAGTTACCTCCTAAAGGAAAAATCCAAGGATCTGCTCAGAGAAAACATAAAATTACACAGAAAAAAAACCGCAAAACAAAACACCAAGAAGTTTGTTTTAAGAGCTCCTTATTTACTGTCTTGTAAGCCACGTCTTCATCGGAGTAACGGCAAGCTACCAACACACCAACGCGTGTCTAAAGCTGTGAGAAGGGCTCGGAGTGTGTTTTCAGTGCGGCGCAGCCTCGCCCGCCGAGCCGAGGGGAGATGCAGGGGCACCTCTCCCGCCCCACACGTGCCCTCCCAGGGGCTGCCCCCAGCACGGCCGGGGGCTGCACAGCTGGCAGCCCACCCGCCCAGGACACTTGCACTGTGACCTGCGAGGGCTCTGCTGGCTGAAAGCACTTTTCCAGCACTCACCTGAAGGGAAGGTTACAGAGAGGTTTCTGGGAGCTGACGCAGTCTGAGGTTGTATTGAAATGAAAACGTGAAGGAATCAGGTGAGATGTTAAAAAAACCCAAACAACAAACGCCAAACAGCTGTTAAGAATTAAATGACAGCTGTCTTTTCTGTCTATGTCTACCTACCACATCTAGAACCCTCGAAATCACCACAGCATCCTTTCTAACCTGTTGAAAGTACTACAGAAGCTGTGGCGTGGAGATAGCAAAGCCTTCAAAGAGTCATTTGGAGATACTCAGATTTTAAAAGCACCTTGCAAGCCGTAACTATCTCACATCTCCACCACCCTGTCTGAGTGAACTTGAAATAAAATATTCCAGTAAAAAATGCCTCAAAAGAGACTAATCTTCCTTTAACCATACAGCTGGGGGTTTTTTTTCTACACTTGAGATATTCTAAGTATTTCACAGCAATAGTCACTGTGGATGGTGTTACCCAGGAGGAAACAAAGTGTCAGCAGCTCAGCTACTTTTGATACTTAACAACAATTGTTATTATTTATCTAGGCTTGATTACACAGGGACCTGAAATTACCAGCACAGGTGGAGCCAGCTGAGTGATAAGCACTTGGAGGAGCAGTTTGCTAAAACCAAGAACCATTGTTACTGCTCAAGAGGGATGACTGCACACATTTGCTGGGCGGAGAGGCATCCTGCTGGTCCTGAAGGACTTGCTGGGAAAGCACAGACTATGGCTTGATCTACATTAACAGTCCCTCACATCAGAGAACTCCACGCTCCAAGGCGCTGCTCTCAGCTCCAAGATGTGCAATCCCAGAGAGCAACTTCCTCTGAAATCAGGGTTCTGGAGCCCCAGCCTTCCCTCTGCTCCCCAGGCTTGGCACAGGGAGCGTGTCCAGGCTGCAACTCACCACTGAGTTACTGGTGCTTGCCCGTTCCTACACCCAGCATCCTCACGGCTGCCTGCAGTCAGAGCAGGAGGCTCCATAAGCTCCAACTCCCAAAACCAGCCTTCGTTGCCTTCCCACACAATCCTGGAGTCCCCTAAAGTTCTTGTCTTCTGCTCACGTAGAAAGCTACAGAGCAACACAGGGTCTAAGACCTGACAGGTCCCTCTAAATCTCGAATGCCTTCCACAATGCTGAATAAAACCCAGCCTTTTACAACACAGCTCAAAAGACAATAGAGGCAAGATGCAGAATCACAGCTAGCTTCCTCTTGGACACATTTATCTCCAAATATGTTATCTTTAATATTAATTGCAATATAGGGGAAAAATCCCTTAGAAAATTGACATGGCATATAAATCCATTCATGCCCTTCTCTTCTCCCCTAAATTTACTCAATTTTTTTTTAAATCCCTTTCTCTCTTCCACTTGATAGTTTCTTTAATGGATGAAAGCAAATATCACTACACTTTCCTTCCCTTAAGATGAACCTTCAGAGTATATAAATTGCTTGAGTAAATAAAAGAAAGGAGGGAATTACTAATTTAATGCTCTTCTATCTCTTGGGGGAAAAGCCCATGTAATTAACTGTAATGAGATTAAACTAACTTGTTGTTATTAATTTCCCAGTGCTGGGAAACTATATCGGAGACCCATAAGACTGTGTATTAACCAGCTTTATCAACATTTGGCTTGCATCCCTCAGTTTCAACACCAGTTTTAAAGGAAAATGATTAACTTCCTTGAGTTGCAAAGCCACTCAGAAGTATAAGACATTGAATATGGTCCCCAGGTAGGAACACTGGAATCAACTGTAGCTGAACACTATGAATGGGTGGAGCCAAAAGAAACTAATGCTACCTAAACCGAATAAACAGAGAATAATTATTAAACTCTTACCAAAACTTTTTTCCATTACTTCTTTCTGACACATATCTTGAACATTCACTGTACAATTCACGATGAACTCTGGAGAAGAGCAGTCATTATTTAGCTGAAACTCCTCGCACTGGTAACACTGTATTTGCAAACCCAAACCTGAAACAGATAGAATTTTTGTTCAAAATCACAGAATGCTTTGTGTTAGAAAGGACCTTTTAGCTCGTCTTGGTCCAAGCCCCTACCATGGGCAGGGACACCATCTGCTAGACCGGGTTGCTCAAAGCCCATTCCATCCGGACCTTAAGTAACAGCTACAGTATTAGAAAAACAAACTCAACCAAAACAAACAAAAACCAAACACAGAAAAAAACCAAATAACCAACACGTGCCAGAAATCTTCCTTATCTTTCCCTCTCCGCATTTTGCTGTTCGTAACCACTCAACAGCTCAGCCGAAGTACCCCTTGACAAAAATAAAGTAAAACAAGCGTGCCGCCCGCTCGGCTGAGGCCAAGCGTTACGGGCTCTTATCTGGCTCCTTTCTGCAGGGCGCGGGGCGGCCGCTCCGGCGCTGGAGACGCTGCCGCCAGGAGGCGACGGGCACCGGCACGGGCACGGGCACCGGCACGGACACGGGCACGGGCACCGGCACGACCCCTCAGCCGCAGCCCAGCGCCCGCCCCGCGGCTGCCCCTCGGCGCAGTGGGCTGAAAACCACCCGTGCCCCGGAGAGAGCGACCCGGCTAATAGATACGCTTCGGCTCTTATCTGTGCCGACGGGTTTACTTAGCTACTAATTCATTACAAATGATTTAATTACTATTTTGCCATGCACAATTAGAGCGGCGGAGAATCCTTCACCACCCTCCTTTATCATGCAAACGAGGAGCTCCTCGTGGCTCGCCAGCGTCGTTCCACGGGCGGCTCCCGCACCCCTCGTCCCGCCGCGGGGACCCCCGGCCCGTGTCCGCCCTCCGCTGGGAGCGCTGCGGCGGCGGGAGGGACCCGCTGACCACCGACCCACCGCCCGCGGAGGCGTGAGCGGCGCCGGCCGTCAGCAGGCGGCATCCGCGGAGCCCGGCACCGGGTGCTGCGCCTCGCCTTGCCTCGCCCCGCGCTGGGGGACACCGGGCCGACGGTGGGGGCTCTGCGGGTCGCCGACAGAACAGGGGCTCATCTGCCCCGGTTCTTTTAAGCTCCCGATAGCAGCTCCGTCGAGGGGCTACGAGGGGACGAAGTCTTCCCACGGCCGCTGCGAGCGTCGCCGGGCAGCGCGGGCTGGCCGCGGGCTCCTCCGGGGGAGCAGCGCGGAGCCCCTTACCTGGAGCCAGGCACAATCCCCAGAAAGTTGCAGCGAGGAGGAAGAGCCGCATCCTCCCGGAGCCGCGGCCGCCGGGCTAGCGTGCAGTCGCGAAGGGGCATCAGAAGCAGAGATGCAGCGGAGGCGCCGCGCACTTGTGCCGCTTCCCCGCCGCCTCCGCTGCGGAGCGGCGCCCCGGGAGCAGGCGGCGGAGCCCGCCCTGCCCAGCCCCGCGCCGCGCTCCAGCCTCGCCGGAGTTGAGCGCTGAGACTGGAAGAAACTGTAGGAGAAGCGAGAGCTGGGGGGCGGCTCCCCCCCTCCCTCCCCCAGCACCATGTGATGCCGGCGGAGCGGGGCGGGGATCCCCGCCAGCCGCCCCGCACCTCGCCGGGCGCTCTTCGGGGACGGGCAAAGTTCAGCGAGGGAGGGGACCCCTCAGCACCGCCAGCTCGGGGTCCGTCTCGCACGGCGCTGCCGAGGGACCCCGCGACCCTCTGCCCGCCGGGGCGGCTTTCACAACCCCCGTCCTCCTCGTCCTGCGGGGCACGGGCACAGACCCCGCGCCGCGGCGCGGCTCGTCCCGGTCCCTTTGGTGTCCCCGCCCGCCCGAAGCCCACAGGTGGCGGCCGGAGCGCGGCTGTGGGGGACTGGCAGGCCGGGCCCCGCTGCGAGGCGTCGCTCGCCTCCCACAAACGCCCCGCAGAACCCGCGTCCCCGGGAGGGACTGAGGGGAGGCGCGGCCCCGCCATTCCCTCCTCCCAGCCCCCTAAAAGGGAATTCAAGCGTAACAAAAGGGGGGAAGGGGCGCGGTGACCGCGTACGTGCCGGTGCGGCGGTCAGTGCCTGCCTCCTCCGCGGACACACGGCGGGTCTGGAGGCGGGGGGAAGCGGGCTGAGGCGGCGGAGCTGGTGGCGGGTTGGGATGAGGCGGCGGAGCTGGTGGTGGGTTGGGATGAGGCGGCGGGAGCTGGTAGTGGGGTGAGATGGGGCGGGATGAGGCGGCAGGAGCTGGTGGTGGGTTGGGATGGGGGGGGATGAGGCGGCGGGGAGCCGTCGGAGAGCTGGGCAGCGCCCGCCCGTGGGGAGGGAAGGGCAGGGGCAGCCCGGGTGCTGCGCCCACATCGTCCACGCCGCGACGGCCTCTGTAATCCGGCCCGAGGGGGTGGCTCTTCTCCTCTCCGGATAAGCACGCTATGTCACAGTGATCCTTTCCCAGCCCTACTGCAGTGAAGAGTTAATTAAGCTCAAATCGCTGTTTAAAATCCCCGTGTCACGAATTCCCCGAACGCTGCCTGACCGTGCGCTGTCCCGGAGCGGACACGGCTCGCTGGGTACCCCCCGATCCCCGCCCTGTGCCCACCCGCACGCCCGAGGTGTCACAGCAGCCCCTTCCCAAAACCCCTCCGCAGGCACAACGTACGCAAGGAAAGTTTTATTTACGAAAGATGTTTCAATGAAAATTTCTTAAGAGTTGAAAAAGATGATGCAAGTTTACGGCGGAAATGACTTAAAATATAACAAATTGCACAAAATATTAACACTGATCATACAATATTTCAAAGATTAACAAGCAGGTGCTAAAGAAACTGTAGAGTCTAGAAATATCTCAAATATATCTAGTTTACAATTGCTGTACAAAAAGCAGTTATAAATACTTCACATCTAGAAAAAATACACAGAACCTTTGAAATAGACTTTCCCTTACATATAAACAACCTTTGTAGAAAAAACCAAAAACACCCAATACAGGCCAATCCCCCTGTTCCGAGATATGTTTGAACTAGTACTGGCTAGCACCAACATCTTATTGTAGTGTGTCACAAACAGGAGTTGTTTAGTTTTTTAAAAAATAATTTTAGTGTTTAGAATTTAATTAAGACCAAACAGAGACTACAAAAGATAACACAGTATGGTACATTCATAATTTGATGGGAAATTAGTACAGAGGAGGTGGAAGCTGAAAAGCCATGTTGCAGTCAGAAGTACAGGGTGGTTTATATGTAGTTCTCATTCCTACAAGACTCCTGTTTGTGTCAGCAGTGAATTGCTTTGACCCTGATCTTTCAAACAGTTATGTGCATGATTGATGAAGCCAATGCCAGCAGTATCAGGCCTTTTAATCTATTCATTTTCTTGCCATGTCAAAAGTCAAAACCCTTTTGAAATAAGACACCTGTTGTGAAGTTGTAATAACTGAAATGCATGTTTCCCTAGAACACCTGTATGGAATTGCACTAAAAGTAAAAAATAAAATATGTTTTGTAAAAGGGAGTCCATGAAAGTTTATTAGAGACAATCTGGCAGGCTCAGGTTTATGGTAATGCAGTGTTTCTACACACAGTTTTAAGACTAGAACAATTATAAATCTTTTTAAAACATTCTACTAGCTTTTCTTGTTAATATTAACACCAATTTCTTTAAGTTAGTAATCTGCCATTACAGGAGCATAGCACCAATTTAGTATTTATTGCTGTCGTGTATCCCTACAAATATATATTCCCATGATATTTACAGCTGTACAAATATTCACAAAAGTGCAAAATTAAGACTTTATTCCGTGTATTTGTCGTGTTCAGTGTCCCACACACCACCGTGACGCCGCCCTGCCTTATTGCTGTGTGGTGGGAAGCCAGGACACCCTGCCGTGAGCACAGCCATCCCGAGGGAGGAATTCCAAGCACAGTCTCCTCTCCCCTCTCTCTCTCCACGCTCCCCTTTGGCTCCGTCCCGTGCCGCGGATGCAGCCCCTGGGAATTGTCTCTATACGTCGTTGGAGCCTTGGCTGGCGCAAGAGGAGAAGCTGTCGTACAGGGAATCACTCAGGGATTCCAAATTGTCCACATCCTGCCGACCCGAGCTATTCAAGGAAGCTTCTTCTCTCCTTCCATTTTCTTCCTTGTGTCCTTCAACCTTGTTCAGACAGTTCTTCTCTTTTTCTAATAAAAGTACATTATTGCTGTTAAATTTATTGAGAGACTCCAGGGAAATTTTAGATACTCTATTCTGGGAATCTTCTTTTGTTTCTTCAGTTTCCTTCAGTTTCTGTAAAAGTGAGGGAAATATTAGAAACATATTTCTTAAAAAGTTATCCTATTGTACACCATTAATTACCGTCTTTCCAAAGTTCACAGGGTGAAAGGAAATAGATTGTTAGATGCTTAAATATCTCTTATGATTAAATAGAACATTAGTGTCCATTTTAGGATAAATCATAACTTTAATGATTCTGCTGAGACAAATAGGGCTCCATTTATGTAACACTCAAGTGCTATTAAGGTTGAAAGCAGGAGACTCTGGCTATGCACGTGTTAAACATCTCCATCACCCTCACAGCAATTTTCATCTTCTCCTGCACAAATACTTTGGGGGGTATGTTTAAACAGGTATTTGTTTAAGTAGAGTTTAAAATAAAAAGGTGCAGAGGAGGAAACAGCATTTTCCATAAATTAAGGATGCAAATGAAACTTGCTAGGGAATAACCTCACGTTTTGCATGTATAAGCCTATTGATTTCCACAGACCCAAACCCTCTCTAATAGACAAGAAAACAACAAGACAGGAAATTATACTGAACTGGGCCCGTCCCCACAGACCAGAATCAATCAGATATTGGCCAGGCCTACTCAGAGAAGTGGTGCAATTCTGTGGGAACACTGGACGGTGCATTAGCACATTATATTAAAAACACACAGTAGGATTGTACCAGAGTAATTTTATCCCTTTGTTAGCTACTGGTATTTTCAATCAGATCTGACTGAGGAATCGTTAGGGAGCTGCGTAGGGAGCAGTTCAATAAAAATGACCTGCTGTTCATACAGAGAGTGTTTCAAAATCTGAGTAACTATCCTCTTACAGATAACATTACCAAAGAAATATGGAATAGCATTCAACATTTTACAATCAACATTCAATAACCTCTCGGACAGATAAGATTCAAGGATTCTGAGATATGCCATCACAGTGCAAAGCTATTCCTCATTTTTGGTAGTGCCATCAGATGGCAAAGGCAGAACCAGTAAATTACTGTAAATCCAAGACATCAATATTTTCGTTTAGCTAGAAAATGAGATGGCATTTTAAGCACACTGAAAACATATCTTGGGCAGATGTATGGCTGCTGTGGGTCATTACATGTGCAGTTGTGAAGGGTCCTTAGAATTTTCTGAAGAATTCAAGCTTCAAGTCAGTCAAATGTTGCACATACTGTGCTGCTTCTCCTTGGAAATCTTTGGCAAGAGGAAGACAAATTGTTACATAGTTTGATTGCTTGTTTTTATGGCTAGTTAGATAAAAATTGAAATGCCAGTCCAATGACTGTTTATGCTCTGATGTTGTCATATTTCATAAGCTGACAATGCATGGATTACATTACTATTTTTGGAAAATGTTTCAAACAAACTTAAGCAGAGCAACAGGAGGTCCTCAAGTCTTAGTAAATGAACATTTTCTCTTTGGTTCATTAATTAATCTTGACTGTAAAAGGTTTTAGGGGATGTTATGTTGGATTCTGATTATAGATGACAGTTAAAACTAAAGTCTTCAATATCTGTAAGTAAAATATTTTCTGAGATGGAGGAATATAACCTTTGGTAATGGGAATGAACACAAATTCAGGACCTTACAATAGAAATTTTTCACAATTTCACCTTAAAATGTTCTTTTCTTTGGCCTCATTTAAAATACTGAAAGAGTTATTTCACTCCTCTGTAGGTCAGATGAGAAAATTCTCAGCCATGGTATCAATAACACGTTAGCACTTTTTGCTTTTCAGAGTACTAAACCTAAAATTCTTTATTATATGACAGACTAAATGATGTTTCTTTGTCTGTAATTTTCCCACTTCACACCTTTTCTTTGGATAAATTGAATGTGACTCCTTAGCACAGACTTGGGGCTGCAGGACTCAATACTGGTGTTGGTAAGGTCTGTGATAAAACTCTTATCTGTTCTAACGGAGCCAATTTCAACTCCTGGGCAGGAGGAGCACAGACACTTGGAGAATTTGTGGCACAGAGCAGTCCAGGTGAAGCATCACAATCAGAGGAAGATTTTGGCTATCCTACTGAAGTATAGATTTACACTACTGGACAGACTGGACTGGATTCATTGGTATATTCTGCATTTATGCAGTATCAACAATTTTTTATACCCTTCAAGCCCAACCTAGACTATACTCCTACTTTAGCCACACCCTAGGTTCTCATTTAATGTAAGGCTATCAGTTTATAAAATATATTAGAGAAACAGCAGGGAATAAAAGTGCTCTACAAACTTTAAACAAAAACACTGAATCAAATGAAATTGAATTGAACTGAAGCCCATCAGTGAAACCTGTTGGCAAAAGATACACTGAGTAATTAACAGTGCATCAAGACTTAAAGGGAAAACTAATTCCAACAGCGGCAGCAAAATTTATTACTAAATCAAGAGACAATTCAGAAGTAAGATATGGATATTTTTTGGACTTACAATTGTCCTTTATAGGTGTCTTAGTGCCCAGTTACATTCTTTTGTAAAAAATCCTCACTCTTTTCCTTCCTTTCTTTAACACATAGAAGAAAACTCATTCACAGCCTGGGCTTCATGAGCAAAAATAAAGAAAAGTTTAGGAAGAGATATGAATGTAAGAATCTGCATAATCAACAAATAATTTTCTCCCATAATAACAGAATTATGTACATTCATAGAGTTGAAAAGTCCCTGGTCGCTTCTTTAACCTTGTTGTGTGTCAGAACAAATGTTAACCCAAGTTAAGAATCTTTTCTCTAGTTAATATAGATAATCTTTTTAAAAAATCCAAAGAGTGTTTATTTAGATTCATCCTTAGTTATGTTTCTTACTATCCATGGCTGTCACAAAAGCTGCTAGATGATTCAAAGGCAGAAGCAAAACAACTATTATTAGAATTTATTTGATAAATTGTGTATGTGGTTAAGTAGCATCTTTAGTTTTGTTTATGTAGATTTATTATTGACTGTAGCAGAGTCACAGGTATAACAAAGAACAGGGGTTAGCCCAAAGATGTTAGCATTGTGTATTTTAAAGTAATTAGTTCATTAATGCATTTGAGAGTCACACTAATGTGACTCAGTAGCTGCTTCTGCAGACAGGAACATCAGGCAGCAGATCGGGTGTGTTTTGCATCCCCGAGAACTGGGTGAGGTTTGGCAGGAAGTGCAGAGAGCACTTAACCTCCACGTCATGGGTTCCAGTCAAATCCTTCCCCTGTTAGGAGTGACTTTCTGTGTAGGGAACAGGTGGTTTTATCACCACAGGAAAAAGAAGGACTCCATGACTTTGCCCAGTGTTGCTAGAAGAGCTGAGATGGGACCAACAGTGTGTGCGTGCTCTCACACAGGATTCTTCTCAGCAGTAACACTTAACTTCAGCCTCAAGGTGTTGACTTTGCTGCTGACTGTTCTGCATCTGTTCTGTGAATAAGGTGAGTGCTGCATTCGGTGTGGACACTGTTTTCCTAAGTATTAACTTAAGGGAAAAGACAAAAACATGTAGTCAGAGATTTTGGTCTACGAAAAAAGGAAAGAAAAAAAGAAGAAAAGGCTCAGTGCAGACATGAACTGTGATTTTCACAGTGCCTCTGTAACAGCACTGCCCCATCATCACACTAAAGCAGATCAATGGATAGCTTGTTTTACTTATCCTAAGTGCATTTTTATATAGAAAATGTGTACCATTATGGTCTTAGGGTATGGAAAGCATTTGTTGTCCTACTCCACTGTGTCAGGGGAGAGCTTCCCATGGCTGGAGTTTCTTAGCTACTCGGTCTGGGGTGCCCTGTACCACCTGAGAACAGCGACTCGTTGTCAGAAGAGAGGAGAAGCTCCATCTGACATACACAGACATTCATCACAAGTCACATCACTTTGAAATAAACTCATGAGTCATGAATCAGAATAATGTTTCCTCGTTGGCAACATCCTAAAGGGAATAACTAAAACCCATTAGTGATGTAATAAAATCTGGCATGTCCCTTCAAGCACAGCAAATTAGGAAAACAAAACTAGCCTGCAGTTACACTGATACATTATAAATAGGTGTTATTTCTACGTTAATATATCAAATTAGGTTTCCTGCAAACTGTAAAAATGAGAGGTTACATGTGGGTGGAGTGCCTTTCCAGAGCTGTGTGATCAAGGACCAGCCACAACTGCAGCCCCTCTGAACGGCACAAGGACTCTTCAGGTGCAGTGGGAAGGAGCAGGGAAGGATGGGCTGGTTCACAGGCACAGAGGACCCCACACTTGTGTGCAGGAAGGAAAGCAACAGCCAGGCCATTTCTTCTCTGTGGTAACACACAGAAGCTCTGATTATCTGGAGGTCAGGCTGTGCTTACAGGGCACGCCAGAGCCCAGAAGCAGGAATGAACCATTTTGCAGGATAAATGTATTTTCCAGCTGTCAAAGTTTAGTTAACCAGCACTTTAAAGGGCTCAGAATCAGTTACAAAAAAGAATAAAATGAACTTTATTTATGTCTCTCATGCATTGGGCAATTTAGTTTTTAGATTAACACAAAAGCAAGAAGGGCATTGCTTCAAGTGAAGTATAACTGCAAAACACTATTGGGTAAAAACAACAAAATTGCTATGAGAATTAAATATAGTTCAACAAAATCAATATTTAATTGTATAACTCAAGGTCTTTTATTTCAGACCTGATATCTAATAGAAGATACAAAGTATGTTCCCTTTCATTTTTTTTAGTTATTGCTCATAACTTTATTGTGAAGGAAAACAACATTCTAGATTTTTACCTTTTAAAAATTGCTCATTACTTTGTCTGCATATGCTCAAGGTAAACTTGATCCCACAGAGCCAGTATTTCTTATTTTAAATTCAGAGTTCCACCAATTTAGATACCCTCTACTCCTCTAACTGCTTTGTATTTATGACACAAAGGGTCGAAGTGGGAAATGCCGTTGCAGCGTTACATGGGCTGCTCATACATAACCTGCTTAGTAGGACAATTTTAATATGTTCACAGCTTCTCGTAGAGCAGCTGCACTGCGATGCAGGGCAGTATTCTGACCAGAGGCATACTGGTCTAAGCAGAAGTAACTTCTCACGGAACTCGGTGAAGTCACACGACTGCTTGCAGCAGAAAGGTGCCACGTGAAAAGGGTTGGGCTGGAGCTGCCAGGTGGTGGCTGTCTGTCCGCCAGCCAGGACAGACTGCCGTGCAGGCTCTCTGTGGTAAGTGAGCGATCTCCGGATCTCATTTAACGTCAGGTGAACAAGTAACACTCTGCAGTGGAAACAGCTGTACAGCCACATCCAGGAAACTACAAAGGTGAGAGCTGTAACCGCGTGACCTCTGCTGCGTTACAGATGAGCTAAAAATGTGAGGTTTGAACTTCTTTCTCTTTAAAGCATAACTTTAAATAATAAGAGAAGCCTTGCTCTCCCTTGTACATTGTCAGAAGCTTTCATCTATTTTCTGGACTGACAGTAAAATAATTTCTGAAACAATGAGTCATTTTCCTTTTTTCTACTTAAGCAGAAATCCCAAAATTATTTTGCTGTAGCAGACAATGACATTCTTAGAGACACACCATCAGATTTTCATGATAAACAATAACTGCCAGTTTCTTTTCTGGGAATAAATGCTTTGATAGGAAGCATTTTTAAGTTCATTAGTCTGTTCAGCAGTTGATAGGAAAGCCAGCTGTACGTAGGTATGTATCATCCCCTAATAGTATTATGGGTTATATGACAATGACAACGTAGTCAAAGTTTACCTGCTGTATTTCAGAGTATAACAATCTACAAATACATCTTAGCATCACAAGAAAGCATTTTTCATGATCCTGAACTGTAAATAAATGACCTTAGAGGAAATAAAGCTGATTAGCTTTATGTGTATGATTCATATCTGTAGATCTGGACAAAACGGCTACTGCCCAATGAACAGGTGACTGAGGAGTTGAGACTTATGTTGTCTACAGCTTGAATTCTTGTGTGGTTCAGGAGATAAAAGATAGTTAATGAATTGGGCCTTCTGCTTTCAAAAGCTTAATTTTCATAAAATGAAGTGACTTGGTGCATTCAGCATTCTAATGCCGAGATTATCATCCTCATACATGAATATTTTCTTGACATGACAAGACTGTTTGACCTGATTAAGTTTATTACAACCCTCTTTGAACTTTTGCATAATTTAATAAACCAGGATGCTGAGGTCTGAGTTTCCAGGTTTTCTGCCTTCTGTTCAGCTATGAACTGAATGGCACAAACGTGGTTTTTTTCTACCAGTGCCTCAGAATGGCCACTGGCTGCAACAACTCTGCATGGACAAAGTTTATTTAAACAGGAATGAGAAAATACAATTCCAAGTGGCAATACCTTGGAAAACGATAGCCATGCTGGTGCTCAGTCAAGTGTGTGGAGGGGATGTATTAAAAAGAAAAGCAATTAAACACCAGTGCTGGCTCCAGAAGGCAAAGCAGAGCCTCACTCTGTTCACATTGGCAGAACCACCAATTTTGCGTCTCACACAGGGACTCTACCCACTAAAAGCAATGCTTAGTGCAATCAGAGGCTCACCACAAGGCATTACGGAAGAAATATCCATGGTGAGAAAGGAAGTTGTTACTCAATTTTTAGAACCTGATGGACTGAAAAGGAACAAGACATGTATAGAATTCACTTCTCAGAGATCCTTTTAGCTTTACTTGTAGAGGGAGTTAAACAGCAAAATTTGTCTAATTTTCTAGTGATTGAAAAAAATCACAGTGAGAAAAAGTCATGCTGAAAGGTAAGACTGGTGACAAAGTTACTGAACTCGACTTTACCACTCGAAGGTCAATGCTCTTCCTTGACAGAATTATGTGAAGGCTGATGTTGCCCGTGATAACCAGATGGTACTGGAACTATGCAGTTTTAAGTAACTTCACTGTTTCAGTCTTCATCAGACTGAGTTTCACCTCACAGAATTTAAATATACAGAGGTTTGTCCTACTGAATGAAAGTTGTTATCCTTACCCTACTTGATGAAAGTACAGCTGATGGTTTCAATAAAGAAGGGCTTTATATAAAAACGGGTCTACAACTTTATCCTAGACTAGAGGTTTGGATGGGTTTTTTTTAATTGAGATACTTACACAGAACTGAATCTAGAAGGGGGAAAAAGCATAGTTCAAGATTAAAAAACCCAAAATTCTAATACCAAATGCAGTACTTAAAGAGACAGATTCCATCCCCCATTTGACTAAAGCAAAAAAATCCTCTCAAACTCAGTAAATGCAGGATTGTACTCACACAACATATAATCTCACTGACATTTTCAGTAATCAGAGTAATTTTTTCCACATGGCTGAACTATTCTCAGAGTGTGTTCTTACCCATCTCCATCTTCCACCTTTGGCTTTTTTGAATAAGACACTTTTATTTTGGTAATCACAAAAACACTTATTCCCTCACTCTCCAGCAATGTCTCAGTTCCTGGCCTGTAATGTCTGTATGTCTGTCACCTGGAATACTGATGGAAAATGGAATTGCACTTCAAGGCTGTACCGAGAAAGGTAATTGGAAGTGGGTGATGATTTTGCTCACTAGTAATCCTCTCTTTTGTGTACTGGACTAGATTCACAGCCTGTGACTGTCCAAGGTACATCAGCTGGCCTATGGGTAAAAATACAGAAGCAGTAGATAGAGAATCATGGAATAATAGAACTGTTTATGTTGGAAAAGACCTTTAAGATCATTGAGTCCAACCATTCAAGTAGCAAGATTATGTGGTAGGATCAAGAGCAATCAGCAGTATGACAAAACCATGTAGAAATAACTCTCCCAGCTATGAAGACTGGCTTGTTATGTGCATTAAGAGCGCTGCGCTGTCTGGGGAGAGTTCAATGACCGTGAATCTCTGCTGGAAGACCTGCAGAGGAAGGAAAGGGAATGTCCCTTCTTACAAGTTTTAAAAATGATTCACAGTGGTAGTTTAAACAAAGGAGTGATCTCCACAGCAAGTAGGTTGGTTGGTTTTTTTTTTATTTTTAGCCTCTGAGGAGGAAACTTGGGAAGAGACAAACAATCTTTCCAGACTCATCAGTTCCCCTCTGTGTGACTGCACACTCAACTGGTGTGAAGGGAGCCTTCATGTACATGGTGCACACACATCAGAACTAAACCTCTCCCAAGTTCTCAACAGGAATACAGAGGTCGTAATTTTAGAATTTGGAAGTAGGGTCTTCTTAATTCTTAAAAAATTCTGAATTAATGTGCTTAAACCCCAGTCCAAAAACAAAGTTTATTTTAGAAGCCTGAAGCTGACATTTCCCTTTCCACTGTGTATTTTAATAAACTCTCTACGTATCAGGGTTTTTTTACCTCTAATGATCCTAACCAAAACCCACTGCCCTTTCTTTCCCCTTCTGTGACATCTGGTCTCTGAAACGCACTAATAAAACCCACCAGGTGTGCCCTCCTCTGCACCTTCCCTAAGGGAGGGTAGGGGATGGAGCTGGGCAATCCTGCGCTGGTCAGGAGCCGAGGAAGAGGCTGGAGCCCAGGTTGCCTTCCCAGGAAATCTGCAGCAGCCTGAACTACATGCATGCCGTTTTCTGACTCTGTGCAATGAGACTACAAAAGTTCCTTTGTAATCAGAGAAAACTGGGACAGGATAGATGCAAATAATGGTGCTGGCTCCATGACTGTGCTTGCCACCTCTCCAGCTGACGTTATGAGCTGCACAGTTTTCAGCACTGATTCAAGCAGAGCATGAATTGCAGATGGAAACCTATGTTTTAAGATCATCTGCTATCAAATCCTACATAACAGTGCAGTTATTTACATGTGCTTTCTAAATTTATGCAAACAATTTATCTCTGCTGTAGGGAAGAATATTTCAGGGACGGCAGCACAACATGCACAAAAATCCAAGAGAGAGTTTCGGATACAGGCTGCAGAACCAAATTAAAGTAGAAGGATAAATCCTCTCTTGCAATTTTTAGTTCATTTCAGTACAGCAAGCTGTATCAATAAAAAGCCTATAGTATAAGTCAGCTAGAAAATAAATGCGATGAAGGATGTTCCATTTTATGTTGTTTGAATTTGATTAGTGATTAGTCCTGGCGGTTAAACCACATGGGAACAGTAATCAAGGCTTCTCTACTGCAGTTCCGTAACAACTGGAAAACACTGTTGGCTCATGTCCTATTCCATGATGGGATATTAACCTAAAATCTAATTAATATATGAATGAATTACGTTTCTAGAAACATACTATATTATAATCAATTTTAAGTGAGTTCCTAACAGGAGATAAGATGAAGAAAAAGCTGTAAAATTACCAGAGGCTGATAAATTCTGTTTACTATGACTGATGATTTTTATGGAGGATAATTTTACAATCCATCAAACTTTTGTCAGTTCAAGAATCATGCTGCCAAACGTATGCAGTAAATTAATTTTTAAATTTACATATTTATTAAAAATCTTATTGAAAACAGCAGGAAGTAAGCCTTGTTTGAATAATAAAATAACTTGTTATTCTACTGGAAAGAAAACAAAAAACCCCCAACCTTCTATTAAGATGATTTTATAGCAAGGCAATAATTATAAACAACTACATGAATTAGTTAACCAAACACTGTATAAAAAAGCCAACCCAAAATTAATCAAGAATTTAAAAAAAACTGTTGGAAGATAATCAAGTAAAAAATGCGTTTAAAAGCTAAGAAATTAACGGCTGAGTTTCAGATGTGCTGGAGGACATATTTTCTAACCCAGCCTGTTGGCTGGAGCTCCTGGAATCCTGGTGAAAGCACGGGGGGCTGCAGGTGTCTGCCTGTGGCTGAAGGTGCTGAGGAAGGGATGTCAGCAATGTTCCCAAGGCTGCAGGAAGGTGCCCCCTGGGATGTGTGATCTTTGTTCCCTTTCCTGCTCTCACCTCCACTATTCTTGCAGTTTTTTTGGCTACTACTGCCACTGGGGCCAGCCATTCACACTCTCAAAACATCCACTTTGTGTGTGCAAAATGCACACTGGGGTGCGTGCAGGGAATATGCAATTCATGTCCTAAATGCTGATGGTAGATGATGGTTCTTCTCTTAACTCTCAAGGATGCTCAAAAAGCCCCACTGTTTCTTTATTATTAAGAGAAGTAAGAGTTAGAATGAATAGAAATAAGAATTCAGACATAAGCAGAGTTACGTTGGGCACTGAGATGACCACTGCTGGAGATGCAGATGGAAGTTCCTACAGCCAGGAGATTTATAAGTGTTGAACTTGTCTCCTCACTGAATTAAAGCAGTGACATCCATTTTGATTAACATGCACATCATCTGGCTGTGATCCGAGGGGAATTTCAGTTAATTTATGGATTTAGATGTGTTTGCTTCATCCTTTAGAAACAAGTACATCTGCTTCTGGTCATGAGAACCTCTCTCCTACTTCGTGGCTCAGCCAGGCATACCAAATGTCTCCCACTGGGATCTGGCAGGAGACATTGGTGGTTGAAGACTCTCTGTGAGGGGCACAGCCTCGAAACAGAAAACTCAAGGACAAGTGTGCTGGACAGACCTTTGTATTTCCACCTTCAGCTTCCCTGGATACCAGCACAGTTCAGGTTAAGGGTCCAACAGCATCTGAAAGGCTGGTAACCATGTGAGCTGAGCCCACGTGGGCTGTAAAAGGCCCGTCCTAGATTTTGGCAAAGCTTTTGAGGCTCTTTCAGGGAAAGGAGGCACAGTGAAAATACATATTGGGAACCCTGGTTCTGTGGGGTCTGACCCCCCAAGTCTGGCTGTGAGAAGACCTTTGTTGGGAATGATTTAAGAAGGAATTTGATGTGAAGGACCAGCACAGGTTCCCATTCCCACAGTGGGCTTCCTACAGTGACAGAATAATGTAGTATTTTATTGTACTGATTTTGCTACAGTTTGTGTACAAAAAAAGGAATGTGTGTAAGAAGTGATAGCCACGACATGACTGGATTTGTTGGACAAATGCTTTAGGAGATTTATTGACCTTACCAATGCAGAAGTGTTACTGCAGTATCAATGCTGCAAACTGCAGTGAGATACTGGTGATATAGAACACGTTCCTATGCCTAAACCACAGACTGTGATATTGTTAATATAATAGGCCACTAGGAGGACTAAAATACAACTGGAATTCATGCAGATACACTGTAGAGCTAATACACACTCACTTTTTGAATGCCCAAAGATGATACAAACAGAAAATTTGGACAAGAATACAGAGCAAAGCAGTTGCCAGGCCCTAATAGTGAATGAATAATTTGAAAGTGTTGCTGAAAATGAACAGGCATTTAATAATTATTGGAATACAAATAAAAAATATAAATCTTTTAATTGTTGATTTCTTTGATACCTTAGATTATTCAGCATTCAAATACTTGTAACAATGGAATAAAAATTTCCTCCATGCACAGACATGGTTAGGAGTCCTGTATGGGCAGCAGGACTGCTGAAGGTGGTAAAGTTCTGCTCATGCAAAACTCTTTGCAGGATCAGGGTGTGACTTTGCTTCTGACATTCTGGAAATTCCTCATCAGAGGAGCAATGTGTTTATGGTTAGCCCTTGTAATGCAAGACCCCATCTTGAGCAAGAATGCTTGATGAGAATATTAAGTGATAATGATTATTTGCTTAGTGCTGCTATGGGGCCTTCAAAGCTCTCAAAGCAGCCTGCTAACAGTACTAGATTAAATTCCAAATGCAGCTGGAAGGTATTATTTATATTCTTTATTTAAAAATGGGGAATTTAATAGCGAGAGAGGTTTAGCAATTTGGACATTCAACCAGAACATCATCCCTATCTCCACAGTCCTGCACTCTTGTCTGCTAAGCTTTTTCTCACTATTTGAATATTTTTTTTTTATTTGCAGACAAAAAATTCTCCATGGAAAGACAGAGGCCTATTGTTCTCACTAGGGAGCATCTGAAATGCTCTTCAACACACAGGACCTGGCATTTTATCCAGTGAATGTGGTATTTAATCAAATGTTTTGCACTGACTTTAGTAGACTTTGGATCAGACTCTTGATGCATTAGAGAGATAAATTATTTAACTTACTGAGTTCCCCTAGAAACAAAATATTGAGCTGCAAACAAAGCTAACAAACACCAAATGGGATGCCATCTGCTGCAATGAACAGAACATGACCAGTTCCCCCCATGCTTGAGATTTCTCCAAAATACAATTTGAAATACGTTTGTAAAACTCCCAACTGTCTCACAAAATTGGCTTAGCACAGGTTAGCAAATGCTAATGCCACCAGCAGCAGCAAGGCAGGCTATGATAGATCAATGGGAGCTGTTGATGAGTTCGTTTCCATCGCACTGACCTGTGAAAGCTCGGGGGTTTTGTGCCATCCAGAGCCTATGGAGATGTTGGTCTCCATGCCCTGTGTCCCAGGGCCTGTGGACACTGAGTGGTTTTCCCCCCTGAATAAACATGAATGGCAATTATCCGTATAATGGTGCATTCATAAATCTGGATTTCTCTGTCCTTTGACATCCAGACCCCGTGCCTACCGAAGAAACAGGATATGGAGGCAAAAGTTCTCTTTCCCACGGATACCTCCCCCGGGAATGGCATGAGGTATCTGAAATCCCAAGCCCGGAGCATTCCCTACTTTGTGTGGAAGTTTTTGGCTGTGGAGGAGAGCGTGTGGGCTCCCCAGCACTTTCACAGGAACAGAAGGACAGCGCTGAGCTAAATGCAGCGCGTGTGACGCCCGTGGGTGACATCAGCGTTAGCCCCCCTTCCGCTGGGGAAGCACTCCTGGAGCAACCAGGCAGCTTTTATGTAATGTGAGGGACAAACCCAACACCATTTGCCTCGTAGAACAAGACAAGGAGATAAATGTCTTCATACTTAAATTTCCTACCCAGCCAGACACTTCATGTCCTTGGATCACCAAACTGCCATGGGCAAACAGAACCTCCAAAGACTTCTCAGCCTTTAGCAGCCAACCAGGAAGGCTCCAGCTCTCACATTCACAGCTTCTCAGTGGTGGCTGCTGTCCTTGTCTTGCTCTGCTGCCCCTGTTTTCAACACCATGCTACTCGTGATGTCATGATGCAGCTTCCACGTTCTTACAATGGATTTTATTGATAGCAATGCTGCATTAAAAATGTTGAACTGCTGCACCCTGGCTTGTTATATTGTTTCTAGGAAACATTAAAAGATAGGATGATGCTCCTATAACAGTAATAATAAAAATATTCTGTAAAATGATATAAATTAAAGTTTTAGCATTTTCCAGTGGCTCATACGCTAATGTTATAGAAAAGGCAAAAAAGAAACAGGTTTAAAAATGTGAAGAATTTCATTATGATATGATCTTAATTGGAACACAGTAGGAACAGATTAAAAATACCCAGTATTTGGCCTTCCCTTTAACTTGAGGAAAGTGTTTGCTGATGTTCCATGTCATTGCCCACAGAGCCAATGTACAGAAGCAGGATGCTACAGACCAAAATTCTGCCAGTTAGAGGCAGAATATCTAAACCAATTTTCAATCTCCTATATAAACTCCATGATTTTCACAGGATGCAAATACATGAATAGGTCAGAGACATCAGCAAAAGCTGCAGATTTCCAGCACCTTTGAAAACTGGGCAGCTGAGGTGTCTAAATATTAATTTAGGCACATCCATCAGGAACTGAAGCTTGAAAAAACCCTAGCCTTTATTTTTACTGACTAGAGGCCACAAACAAGACTCCATTTAGGCTATGTAGAGCAAAATCATTCTTCCAAGAGTGATCAGGAAGCATATGCTGTCTGTGTCACTACTTCTGCTCCTCAGTTTCAGGCATTGTCTAAAAATCTCTTACATTTCAAATCTGCTTTTCATCTTATTATATGTGTTACCAACAAGTTTCCCAATCTGGTACCTTTTTTTGTTAGAGGAAATATCATAGGCTATTGCTGCATGGTTAATATTTTAATTTTATAATCCACGGCAACACACCCTATCCATATTTAATTTCTTCATTTCCACCCACTTCTGCTTTACTCTTCATCCTCCCAAACCCATCTGAGGCCTTGTTTTACAGTTTGCTTTACAGAGGATTCAGTAACCCATAGGATATGTGCGTATGTAAGAGGATGTTAGAAGAATCACTTTAAAATGTTTGGCAATTTTTCAGATAAATCTTCAGATAATCAACTGGGGTTTGATTTGATGAGAATAACACTAGAGCAGCCAAGGGAGGTTCTTAAGTATACAATTTTTTACAGTATGTAAAATTTTTAGCGACTTCTATTAATAAGCAAGCAAAGAATGGTGAAATCGAGAGAAGGTGGCACTAATGGGAGCAGAGCCACCAGGTTGTGCCTCAGTTATTGATGGACTGATGAGCAGCTCAGGCTGGGAGGACTCTGACACGTGCTATGAAAACTTATACCGCTCTTCTTAGCCTTTGTGACAGATAATTAGATATTTAAATTACATAGCTACATCTTATGAACTTCCCAAAGTTCCCTGTGTCACTAATTGCTACTAAATCTGCTAAATACCACATTTGTTTCTCCAATCAAATATAAATATTACTTTTCCTTAAATTGATATGAGTGCTGCACAAGCCTGGAATTCATGTACTGGGGCCTAAAAATACAGTAAGAAATAAAATATTTCACTTTGGGACTTGCTATAAAGTAGAATGTTTGCATTTGTAAAAAATATTTACCAGTATTTTTCTCAAGGTTTTAGAGAATCTGTGTGTCATACTGCACAAAATCTACTGTAACTTCTCATTTCATTAAAAGGCAAATCACTTTTGGGAAATGAAAACAGCTAGTGGAACAAACTATAAACATCAACAAATTATTTCAATATGTTTTTTGTCAATATTTGCCATAAAATTTGCCTTCCTTTCAAAGACCATGTTGATTAGGCTATTATTGTCGTGTGCATATGGAAACAAAAAGCATCCTCTTAAAAATAGAAATAATTTGCTAACATATTCTCAGTATATTGCCACAATTCCTGCTACCATCAGCTGTGCAACTTACTCCTCATATATTCTCAGTACAGAACTCTCACACTAAGAGATCAGTCATTTCCTGCCCTTCTTTTTGTGATGTTTGAGTGCTTTATGCAAAACATATCGCTGTTATAGATGGGGAAGGCAAGTTTCAGCTGGAAAACAATTCACGAAAATATTACAGCATTATTCATCTCATTTAACTCTGCTAATCACATGCTCCTCTTAGAGTCAAAATATTTTCCAGCTTCAGAAAACAAAGAGCTCACTGAATACACCTCTGTGCCCTACTGCTCTTGTCCTGATTGAGTCAATCCAATGTTTATTGGATCCAATTTATTTTTTAGCTTTTTCTTTTATTACTAATATAATTTCTACCATTACAACAATTACACTATCTCACTCTCTTACTAATATTTATCATTTGGTGCTATTAATGTACCCTGAATCCCATTTTGGCCCACAGTATTATTATAATATTCCAATTCAACACCAAGAGAAATGAAACCTGCAGCTTCATTTCCAAAGATGGGGCACCGAAGAGCACCTGGCTACAAATGGCAGAAACGTGAGTGCACTTTGGGCCATGCTGCAAATCACATCAGCTCCATCTGCCAAACCTCTGAAAAACAGCTCCGAACATTTTCCACTCAGGGAAATTGCTAGCAAATGATACTTTGATTCCATATGTACTTTTGGCTCTTATTAGACTAAAGGATCTTCCTACTTACACCTAAGAGCCCCTGTGCCTGTTAAATCCACGTGCAGTCTCCAGTTATACAGGCAAACCGACATCAGAGTGCTGGGATGTGTCTGCAGCGAGCAAGGCGGGTGGGCAGGGACCGAATGCAGGGGGGTCTTGCCAACACCCCGCCTATTCCAGCTACTCATCCCTGGTGGGCATCCCTGGAGTAACCAGGCCACCAGAGCTGTGCTGAGGCTGTGCCCGAGCAGCCTCTCTGTACATTAGCTCTGCACAGCTCTGTGCTGCTCTGGGCACTCGCACACGAGCAGTTCTGGGCCGGCCCTGGGGGACTCCAGCAAATGAACTGCAGGGCGTTTTGCGACGTCTGGGCCAGCGTGCAGTGTGGTTCTGCAGCTTCCACGTGCTGAAAAGACAAGGTTCTCTCTGTAATTTGAAATTACTTGCTGAGATGGTGGGATGTGGGGTTCCTGCTCCAGCGATCAAGTTTTTCCACTCAGAAAGGGCAAAGTTCTCCCCTCCTTACAGTGCCACAGGGGTTGTGCTCAGTGAGCACAACGCTCCAGCTGTGGCCACAGGGCATCTCGCTGTGTTGCCTGAAATCAGACAAGCCCACACATCTGCACCTGGCACCTGGCAAAGCACACGGGCACGGTTCACTCGTGTGTTCTGAGCTGTTGGGGCGTTCAGCACTGGGTGACACCGTGCCATGGGCACTAGAACTGCAGCAATGCCTCCAGTCCTCGACTCTCCTGCTGTGGCTTTTCACTTCCTGCACGTCTCCTCTCAGACTCACGTGCAAGCTCTGCTCCTGCTAGCCTTGCACACCATGTGTTTTAAATGCCACACAGCCTGCTCCACTACGCCAAAGACTTTCTGTCCCTCACTGACACCTAAATACTCTTAAAACGATGTGCTAAAAGATATTTGAGTTAAAATGTCGCCACCTACCCGTCCCCATAAATACACTAACCAAACATAAAATAGAGCCTTTATACCAGCTGGAGGGCTAGTCAGAATGGGGTTTGGTGGCACAGTACTAAAACTACTGAGGCCATTAGTGCTAGAAGCAGAACTGTATCAGCAGATAACACCTTCCAGGTTTTTTTTTAGGGTTATGCTTTCTCTAAAAATGTCCCTTGTATACCATTAAAAAAATTATTTTCTCTGGTGGACACTGAGTTCCAAATGTTATTTTGTCTTGCCAAAGCCATTTAAAAACTTAAGAAAGTTATGGAGAATGCTATCATCCTCCTTGCTGAGCCACTCTCCGTTGCATAATTTTTTACTAAAACTCTCAGCAGCATAAGAAACCTCAGCAATTTCACCTAGAAGGCACAGGGAGAGAAATGAGTCTCTGTATAACTGCAGCTTTTTACTGCTGCCAAGCCAGTTCCTCAGGCTGGCTGATGTTCTTCCACACCACACAACATTCCTTCTAAGTAATGCACATCAAGTGAGACTTTGGTCCCAGCAGACTGCCTAGCTAGGCTTCAAACTGCTTGTTCTGCTGTCTCTTCACTTTACTTTGTGGGAGCAACTTTGATGGCAAGGTATTAGAAACAATAAAGGCCTCACTGGAAACATAAGGCTTGGAAGCAGATCTTGGAATGTGAACTTGCCCTATGGAGGGGAAAAAACATGCAGATATGAGTGATTTGTTGATGTCTGCAGATGTCCTAGCCTATTTCTAATTTCATGTTTCCCCACATGAACTGAATCAGACTATAGGCTAGAAAAACTATGTTTAATTTTGTATTATTCCCATGAGTGGTGTGGTCATATCTGTTTTGTGATCAGACCATGCTCCTGTGGTTTTCGTCACTTATGTTGTCAAATACTCCTATATAATTCCCCTGACAATAGGTCTTCCATCAACTCGGGCAATTACTCAGAAAGTCCCTGCTTTGGTGGGACAAGTATTGCATCGCTCATCTGAGAACCAAACCCCTCTGATTAAACAGAGAGGAAGCCTTGCAGCCCCAAGTCTGTCAGCGGGCAAATTCTACAGAGGGAATTTTGACCAAGGGAAACGTGTACCTCAGAAGTCCCCACACGGCCACGTTCAGGGATCACTTGGTAGTGCTGGGTATTAATATCACCAAATGTTTTCATTAATAGATCACCTCCCTAAACATAGGCAATGATTAGATATACTCATTCATTACTTGAAAGAAAAGCAATGATCTTAAAATGCAAAAGATAGGTCAATGAGACTGCAGACCTATTCCCCATCTACAAATTGTACAATGGCAGTTTCTTCCTTAATATCTTAGGTTCATCAGGGCTAGGAAAGCAGATAAAGTTGATTCCCTCCTCACCTCATCATCTTCCTCTCTCTTAAGCCTGGCAAGAAAAATAGCAAGAGGAGGTGAGGTTTCTGTGCTTGATATGCAGTAAACTGAATTACACAATCAGTACACAGAATCCTACTGTCAACTAATTTCTGGATTGGATCCAGCCCATTAGATGCTTTCTCTTATTGACAAGGGACCTCTTCTACCTTCCATTACTTTCTGGTATAATAATTTGGAAGAGTTGCTTCAAACTCTGTATTTGCAGTAACACACAAATTGTACAAAACAAGCTCAGACCGAGGTCATCAGGAGCATTTGCTGTTTTCTTCTGGTAGTAACATGAGACAGGTATTGCTGTCACCAATTTACAGAGAGTGAAACAGATCCTGCTAGCCCAGAAAGTAGCCAAATATCACCCAATGCTGCCCCAGCTGCAGGTAATCATGTTATTATGAAGTAAAAGGAAGGTAATTATTTAGTGCTCACCTGAGTGTGCACTGAGATGTGCTGTCACTCTCCAAAGCACAAGTGGTAGCTACAATAGCTGATTTTTACTAGTTCCCCACAGAGGAAAGTTTGGGGCAGTGTTCATATGTCTAACTTTGGGTTGAAAGTTCGATATTCAGAACAAGGCAGTTGCAGGTTAAGGCAAGGAAGCAAGAAGTTCCACGGGGCAATACATCATTTCCACTTTAAAGTCTTAGGATGCAGTTCTTCCCAAGTGCTAATTGGACAGAAATCATTGTCGTAGGCCTTTTTACATGTGACAAGCAGATTCCCTCCCCGAGCACATCTAATAATGTGAAAAAAAATTCTGTGAAAGCAGAGTGCACATGGTCTCCCCAAAATTACTTCAGGTACTTAAACACGGAGAGTCTTTTTAAAGAGACTTAAAGAGCCTAAGAGCTTCTCTCCTTCAGAGAGAACCTTCAGGAAGTGTCTCAGAGAACCCAAATCAGGCACACAAAATTTTCTGGCACGTCCTCCATGAGCTGCCTAAAGAGGTGACCAGTGCAAAGTATCCAGTGTGCTGCCAATTCATGCCCTAGCTCAAGTCTTACTGATCTCTGTAAAAGATGAGATGCAAGCAGAAGCAGCTCATGCCTTTCCTTGTTTTCCCCTCACCCTTCTTTAGTGTAGCCTGCAGAGGTGTCTGGGCTGCTCTAACCGATGCTGTAATTCAGGGAACACCCTCTATAGTATGAGCTTCATACTTGGAGATCCTTGAGGATGGCAAGTGTTGTGCAATTACCAAACTTAAGTCTTGTTTCTAGTCCTTTTGTGAATGTTCTCCTCTGTTTGTAAGAGGCTTGTGAGCACAAGTCAGTCATATAGCAGTAACTCCCAATCAGCTTACTCAGCTGTAAAAAACCTTGAGTTTATCTGGGAATGCTGCCAGGCCAGTCCTATTTGTAAGTGCAGCTTAAACAGCAGCAACATCTCTAATTTTCCCTTTTCCTTCATTTGCCAGCACTCTCTAATGTCTACTTGAATGTCAAGGCACGATGATTTGAGCATTTGATCTCATTCATGAATCATCTGTACAACACACAGCAACTCTGCCGTGTTGGGTAAGACTGTAACTTCACACTGCACAGGGAAGTCTCTTTTGTTGAGTCCCCAAGATCAAGTGCCCATGCAATTAATAAGGTAACTGCACCAGAAATGTCAGATTTCTTACGTATCTCATCATAACCGAGGAAAAACCAGAGGAATTAGAAACTTCTGACAGGTAACAACCCCTTCCCATAAGGGAACTTTTCTTTGAAGTGCTGCAGTCATGCTTTGAAATATAAGCAAGCCTTGCTGGTGACTCAAACTGACTAATACGTAAGGACAAAAGAGAGCAAGAAGGGCTGTATTACAGAATAGAAGTATGTGATGGCTGGTTAAGGACAGAGAAGTAAACCATATGTATGGGACCATAAGGATGATTAAAGAGTAAAATCTTTGATCAACTCAGTTACTTCTCCAAGGAAACAAAGGCAATAAAAAGTTTTGTGTTGGTCCTTGTTTGATCATGAAATATGCTAATAAACAGTGAACCTGGGAAATTTATCTTGTTCTCTGAATTCTTGTAAGAAAAAAAAATCTCTTGAGGTTTTAAAGTCTAAACAGTAAATTAACTGATGAAATGTGAAATAATCTTTTCATTCCATAAATGTGGTTACAACTGTGATGTCGGCAAAGTGCTCAGGGCACTCCCAGTGTCTGCTGCAAGGAACAGGAACAGCTGTTTAATGCAGGGCTCACTGAAGTTTCACTGACGAGGTGTCTCCCATGGGCTGACTGCAGTGGACTTTGGATCAGGTGCTGCATATATTTCATTAAATCAGAGAGGTTTCCGTTCAAATAAAATTAATTCATTTGATACACACAAAAATGAATGTTTCTTGTTTTGAAAGTCCTGCATGAGGAAAATAACCATGGTTGTTAATTTAAGTGAAATTTTTATGCTAACGATGCCATGCGTCTTATTCCTTTCTTTGAAATTGTGATTTGTTTATCTTGTCCAAAATTCTGCAGTGTGCCAAAGGATAATTTTAGAATATGTTTCTCAGGTCAAAATAAAAGTAATGTAAAACTGGTCTCAGTGCCAAGAGGATTTAACCAGGATGCTGTTTAAGACTGTAACAGTAAGTATTTTTCCTTTCAATGTGTAAAAGCCCTTTTTGATTCCTCAGACTGTCCCTCCTGTGTCCCTTGATCACAGTAATTGCCCCTCAGTGGTTTCTCTGCTGAAACTCCTGTGTAGTACTTTTTTGCTGATAAAACTTGTTGTGTATAAACTTTGGAGGCAATGCTGGTGAATACACTGGTTGAGAAGGAGACAAATCAAGTGACAAGCCTGGGCTAACGGAGCTTCCTGCCAGACTGTCTCATTAGAGCCCCCAGTCTGAAGTCACTGCTGTCCTGGTGCTGTAATTGGGCTCAGAGACTGTCACAGCACACTTGCTCTTCTGACAGGCACTGTAAACTCATTCTGCCCATCATGACACTTTTTTGACACACATCTTTTGTTTTGTTTTTTTTAAAGGTTTGACAAACACCGCTTGGGAATTAAATCCAAAGTATTTAGCATTTCCTTTTTCAAAACGCCAAATACTCTGCATGAAAGCTGCATTATTCCCTATTCAAAATGTATCTTTTAGAATTTTTTTTAGATCTTTTGGCCATAAGTGCCTCTGTTCCTAGAGTCCCCCTTCTTTTTTGTGGGTAATATTCCAGATCACACAGTCCTAATTTAAACAGACTGTGGATCTTCTTGGGTTGGACAAACTACAGCTCAGAAAAATTTTGCTGTGCTGGTTCAAACAGGGAGTTCAGGGCAACCTGATTTTCATGGTTACTTCCTCTCATTTGTCATTCTGAAAAGTTTAATACTAGTAGGCAAATCTCTAGTGCTTTATTGGGCTTTTGCTGTTCACCGAGAGGCAATGCTGTCTGGAGAGCTATTTCAGATCCTTAAAAATAAACTCAAGAGGTCCCCAACATAATGCATGGAAAATGCTGTCTGAGTTACACCTGTTGCCTTTTAGTTTAATGATGGAGTTTTACAAGGATCCTCAGGCCAGTGCAATGGGCTTGTTTAGGTTTTGAGGCCAATGGGCCCATTGCAGAAATGTCATACAAGGAATGCATGAAAAAAATTAATTAAAAGTAGATGCAACTCTGAGCCACTTTTCTACAGTGGAACCGAATCTAATTGCTCTGATAATAGCAAAAGACCTTGGCCTTCAGAAGGCAGAAATTATTTTTATGTATTTTTATATATATATACATATATTCATATATAATTTATCTCCTACGCATAATTAAGCTATGAATTTTTGAATGTTCAAGATGAGGAATTAAGTGGATGCTCAAATTATTTTCCTGCATGTATCCTTTTTAACACCCTTCTGCTGCCTTTTTTCTTTTTTTTTCTTCCCAACTATGAAGTCAGATTATTTAAAATTGTTCTTTCTAATATGACCCAAATATATTAAAACTGAATTACATTCTGGGTACTAATGAAATTTGGTTGATTGGGAAATGAGGCACATATATTTCAGGATTTTCCTTTTGAAGTTTGTGGTCAATTTAATATTCATTTAGGCAGGACTTTCATGCCAGCAGAATTGGAATCAACAGGGGCACTGCCATTTTGTTTTTCATATTCCTTCTGCATGTTTGGTCCGGATTCCTGAAAGCTGTAAGACTCTAACTTTGGTTAATCACCTCTGAAGCTGCAAGGCACAGCCATTTTCTGAAGCTGAAAACTGGGGTCTGGGAAGAGATAGAAATTCTTTTTCATTTATGCACTACACCAGTAAGTTACAAACCTGCAACTCATTCCTTACGTTGTGCTACCACCTTTGTTTATACTGCAACACACCCAAAACCGTGCCGAGTGCTACAGAGAGAAACAAAAAAGCTTGTGTCTAAAAAGAAGAGCTGAGGAAAGAGAGTGAACACGGAGGCAAAGTGATTTCACCGGATCATGACTGGGTGTCTCTATTTTCAAACAAATTGGGTTGTTAGATCAAAGCAGAGAGGGAAAGAAGTGAGATGAGGAAAGGAGAAGGCATGAGAACAGAGGAGGAAAACAGGTTGAAAAGTTCCTCTTCAGGGTTGCTGCGGCTGTTTGATGTCAGGTTCAATACTTTTAGAGACAGAAAAGCAAGGGAATTCACATGAAGTAAGAGGAGAAAAATTTGTTTCAGTTTAGCTCAGTGTCAACCAATCAAATCAGGACTGATCTTCATGAGAATAAAACCACCAAATCTGAAATTCCAGAGCGAATACCAAGAGTTATTTCAAAAGAGACCAGAAGATAGGTGACTTCCATAGCATAATTTCATTAGAATTTTCAGGAATACTTCTTCAGAGTTATAAGTTATTTAGTTCATGTTGTTCTAAACAAACTATTTAATTATATGTGAAGGAGCAGCCTTAAAAGATAAATTCTGTGTTTACTTGCTAGCTTTAAATTTCAACTCCTCACTAATGGTGGAGTGCAACGCTAGCTTGTCTCTACTTGTCAGTTTTGGAAGAAGTCTAATTCTTTGACAGGTGTGCATTCAAATGTAACATTCTGTTCTAAAAATATTCAGATCTTTACTCTTCTGCAGGTCATGTTGGTTTTTTTCAAGTCTGCCTGGATTCAGTAATCAATCAAAACACTGAGAAAAAAACAAAAGGCAAGTAAAAATTATAACAAACAAAATGAGAAGTAATATAAAAATTACAGTAACTCACACTTGGGCTCTCCTTGCCCTTGCTGTCTTTACTGGAAGCTCCACTCAGCTGCTCAATTAAACTGTAATGTGTTAATTGTTCAGGTCCATCCTCTCCAAAATGGCCGTAGAGACTGTGTTGGTATATATCCAAAATTGACATTGGGTTCCCCAAAAATGACCTTCTCTGATTTTGTTTTTCCTGCTCAGCTGCAAGAGATGTAACAACTAATATCATTATGGCAGTCTACACATTTTGTAATGCAATTTTACCATTTTAAAATGTATTTAAAATGTTTTAAGGTATCTGAAATTCAGTGCAATAGAAACATTTAAAATACTAGCTTCTAATTCTCCAGTGCATATCCAGGGGACTGTTCATACTTAATATTCAAGATGGAGGTGATGGTGTGAGACAGGCAGAATTAATTTCCTTTCTTTTCAAATTATAGAGAAGATGGTTAATTTGCAGGATCTTCCTACTCATTTATTTACAGTAAGTTTTCGTTCTTTTCTCTTAATAGACTTATACATGAGCTGAGTTCCTTTAGCATATCTTTCAGTTTGACTATATTTGATAGTTCTTTTCACTATATTTTTAGTAAATGAACACAACAGCATAAAAAATACGCTACTAAGGTAAGAGAGGTGCTACCCATTTGTAATAGATCCCGCTGTAGCACAAGAACATTAGGATTAAAACCTCAGTTTCCAAAGTCCAAGGCTGAAAACTCATTCAGAAGAACAAAACAAAACAAAAAAAATGTTCTGCAGCTTTATGAAAACAACACACAGGAGACAGATGTTTATGTGAATATTAAGCTTCTTTCCTCACATTCCTTGTTCCAAATACTTCAACTCTGCTTTATAACTTACATTAGGAGGGTGTCTGCCTCCAATGCCTCCAACAGAACCACATCAGGATATAACTCAATTCAAGAAATTAAATCAAAACATTTTCATGGTTGGAAGAGAAGGATCTGGAATATTTGGCATATTCCCTGCTACTCTACTGACCTTCTCTGTAACATTGGGCAATGCACTGGGAATCTCATGCTAAGCCCATTAAATCAAGGGAGGTCTTATCATTGGCTTTTAATAGCCTTTGCACTGGGCACTCAGTCTTCCTGCTCCCTGCTCATAAATGGAAAACGAAAATCACTCCAACATTATAATTGTGCAACCAGTGAGTTTGGGGACTCAGCTAATAAATGTAATTATCTATTCATATAAAAATACTCTCTGTGAATAGGTTTGCTGGAGCCCCTGCCTCAGCCTCATGTGGAGGTTCTGAGGTTGTATCACTTGTGTGCATAAAGACACTGACATCTTTGAGCACAGGATGGGATAAAGTATGGTTATTAATACAGTGTAAGAACTGCATTTACAGAGCACAGAACAGAAATCCGGACAATGAGGAATAACCACAGCAGAAATACTTTTGCAATAATGTGTCATAATCTTCTATTTGTCTCAATCACAATTACATATTTTAGTTCTGTTACTGGCTCAAAGGTGAGGCATATACACAAAATTATTTTCTACGTACAATGATCACCTCAAGTCATGCTTAGGTATCATTAAGCTTGGAATCTGCTGCCATTTAATGCAACTGGTAACACACAAAAAATTCTATATTTTTGCAACTTGTAATCAATACAGGAAAAAAAAGCTCATTTACCTCTTCAAAAAATCGCACGTTTATTGCATTAAAATATGACTTGTAAAAAGCAAAATCTGTAGAAAAAAGTGTTTATGGGCTGACTTAAATGGCTTGCAATATTTTATACAGATTAAACCCACAACGCTACAGCAGTAATGTAAAGAAATGGTCCTCGCTTCCTATTCTGCTCTCCCTCATGGAATCACAAGAAATGGATTAGCTCTGAAAATGCCAAATGTTTGAGCCTAACTCACAGCAGACCCTGAAGAGCACCGAATGGCTGTTGACAGTGTCCAGCTGTTTTCCACGCCATCACCGTGCTGGTGGTGGTGCTGAGGTGGGAGTCTCTGCCAGGTCAGGCTCAGGGCTGCGCAGGGGTCAGTGGGGGCCACTCAAGTCCTGCTTCAGCTCTCAGAGCTTGCACTGGCCTTTGCACTGGCCAGAATCTTCCTCCTGCAGGGAAGCCACGCCAGGGGCAGAGCCTCCCCCTCCTCCCCACCCCCAGGGCACACACCTGCACTGAAAGGTGGCTTGCAGCACCGCAAGCTGGGGGTCGAGACAGGCCAGCAATTTCTCGGGTTATTAAACACACGGGAAACTATTATCTCAAGAACTCCACTTAATGTATTTTTATCTACTGGAATTCAGTAAATTCCAAATTGCCATCAATTCTCACTAAAAGCTTTGGTACTTGAAAGCTGCAATATATACACAGAGAACAATGAGAGAGAGACTTCACTGTGGCACCATAACCAACACCACTTTGATGCAGAGGCTGTAAAACTGTGGCCTTGATCACTGCATTATTTCAACTGGCTATATAATTAAAAAGAGAGGAAAAGGAAACTATATAGTCACCTTTCAATATTGTAATAATGTAATTATTTTTATTTACACTGCAGAGATTTATACACAAAAACCTACAAGTTAAGCCCCTACTAGCAAAAACTGTGGAAGAGAGGAAAAAAAGATATACACATAATAAAAAGCAAAAGGTAATAAAAAGCTAATGGAAAATTAGACCGAAGAAAGATTTGGGGTTAGAAAGAGAAAACTAGGCAGAAAGTTCAATGAAGGACACCATCTGCTGCTGAGTCAGAGTGGAGATGAGGGACATACATCTTTATGTACAAATTTTCAATTACCTTGTCTGTTGTTCTTTGTTAACTCCACAAAAGTCTCCTCTGCAGTTCTAAAATAACCTGTCTCATACTCTGGCTCTGGCTCACTGTCAGTGCTGCTCGCTGGGTAAGCACACACTCTTAGAGCTGTGTCCTGCACAAATAAGGGTAGGGCAGTAATTCAGATTATATGAAAATAATGCTGAAGATAGCATTAGGAGCAATACATTTTATACTCATCCTGCAGTATAAATGGGTAGTCCAACTGGAAAAAGTCTCTAACTCCTTCAACTAAGTAATCATCGGTTTGACATAGAGGAAATAGCACATTCTTGTCCTGCCAAGTCCCCTGAGACAGTGTGGCAGGAACAATCCAGATTTTACCTTTTTTTTTTTCCCCCCACTGTAACATTGAAAACTACCATCATTTTCAGGTAATTTTAACCACCAAGTTCAATTTTAGAACATCTCAAGTTTGTTTAATACAGTCTATTTGTAACGTGCAAAATAATCACACCACAAATGGTTTGCTGAAAGCAATTCTAGAGACAATTAGGATGGCCAGCAGACAATACTCATGTTTTCTATACCAGTAAATCCTATTTTTTCCTAAATTCATGTCCTTTGTCCTGGCATTTACATTACAGTACTGGAGAGCCCTTGGTTCCCAGCTGATTCCTATGCTGGTTCTTTTCAGGAAGCAGAACTATTGATTTTCTTCTGGGAATAAAGAGGAATGCTGACAGCTCTGGACAGCTTCTAATCATGGAAGGCGTGAAGGCTCAAACCTTGCAGGAGCAGCAGCTCAGTACCATAAACCCCACACAACAGGCAGGGCGAAGCTGAGCCTGATACTGCTCAGTTAATGGCATGTACAAACACCACCTACTATCCCTACCCCAACTGCCTACCAGTGGCTCAAAACAGGTTTTAAATCTGTTTCTCAAGGATTGATATTAATCTCCCCATCTTCCCATCCATGCTGCAGTTTTTAACTGATGCAGAAAGGCGTCCGTTTGTCAGGAGTCACACACTTGCGGAGAGGGAACCAGACTTGATACCTGCATGTAGCCAGGTATGCCAGCATTAGAGACTGCAAGTCAGATGCAGTCCCAAAACCCCACAGAAACAAGTTAGAAGAGTATTTTCCTGTTCACAATACTTTCATAGCACATCTGCTCAAACCCTCCTACTACACAGCCATACACACAAAGAAACCTAGGCCTGGGGAAAAAAAGAATTTGAATCTCATGAAAAGCAACAAATGAGATCAAATTTCTAGAAGAGAAAAATGTGGTAAAAGGTCTCCATTTCCTTGTCTAAAAGTGCCTGTAAGGAATTTAATTAAAACATGTTTATAAACAGGAGGACAAAGTACCTTTAGGTGCTGTATAATTATTACTGATAAAAAGAGATTGCAAATGAAGGGTAAGAAAGTAAACATAGCTGTTAGATTGTTAGTTACTCCTTCCACCATACTAAAAAGACTGACCATTTCTGATAGCCTACATTGGCCACAATACCTCTCATTTAACAGATGCCACTTAACTTATACCTTTATTTTAGTAGTTTTCTTGGGGGTCCACTCTGGAAGAATTTTTCGATTTTCTACAGTCTCTTCGGTGTTTTCTAATGAGGCAGAGGTCACAGAACTTGCTTCTTGTTCACATTGCTTTGCAAGGTTAATTATTCCTGAATTAAGGGAGACATTATTTAAATTGTAGGTCTCATCATTATCTTCATGATAGTGTGTCAATTATAATTCAGTAAAAACTGGGGGCAAGTCATGATACTTTCATTATGTCAAATAATGTTTTACTACTCAAAGGAAGAACTTACTAACTTACTGGAATAATTCTAACTAAAGTGGCAGAATTTGATCCAAATCCTTTTTCCAGTTAACAAGAGAAGAGGAAGGCATGAATTTAAATCCCTTCATTAGTTATAAAATATACACTCTTTCAAAAAAGAAACAACATTCCATAACACTTTTAGGCATTGTAGGATCTGCTTTGCTATTTTATGCTCTCAGAGAAAAATCTTTTAACATAAATATAATTGAAAGTACCTTTCTAGCAGAAAGCCAGCTTTTTTTTTTTTTTTCTATATTTGCACTATGCAAAATCGGAACATCAAAGAAGATATATGGTGCATATGAAATAAAGTGATAATTGTAATTTGGATGAGAAAGTGAGGGAGAGAAGAATCAAGTGAAAATAGTCTAGTAAAGAATGAGTTGACCCCATCATCTGATGTGTACTACTTTTTTGTAGCATCTCTTCATGACAATTTAATTAAGATACAAACCTTACAAGGTTGGTGCAGTGAATATTAGCATTAAGATCAGAACAATCTTACTGCTACTGACTTCTTATGAAGCAATTCAATGCTTGCAGTTTCTGTTCAATTTGTTATAATGACAGTGTTTAATCATGGGCTCTACTCTATAACACACTGCTGAATTGAGGTCACACATGTGGCTATTCAAGCATGTAGCATATAATCTATAGCTAAGATTTCTCTTCTGAATCCTTCTTAGCCGTACCATTAATTAACAGTACATTTATTTTAAAAATACTAAGTATTAAAATATCTTTTATTTAGCTGTGATTTGAAACAAGCAGTCTGCAATGAAGCATACAATGTGTGTTTGCAGTCTATCATACCACTGCAATGCTGCACTGGGAATATTGCTAAATCAACTAAGTTCTAAGATTTTTAATTAGAAACCCTTCTGCTATGAATCCTATGAACAGATAAGAGAGGCTTCTTTCCTCCTAGGCTCAATACATGTCAGCTCATTAGCAGAACATATATTTGATGGCCTTAAACTAAGCTCAAACTTGGTATTTAACCTTACATGCTAATTACACAGAATATTTCTTATAGATACAGTGATACAGATTTATGCAAGTTAAATACTCACAACTTTTATAGGAGCAATAACTATGCTGAAAAAGTGCTAATCACCATAACCCCAATAAATGTGTGACACTGCATTTGGTCAAGATAAAACAATACTCCTCTCCATTAAACTAATTACTTTTACTGTGTTTTGCACTGTATCTATCCTGCTGACTATGAAAATTTCCCTGTTATAAATGCTATACAATTTTTAATGCTATTATCGTATGTATTAGTAACTCAAAAACCTTCAAAAACTTATATAAATAGTCAATGTGTGTTTATAAAAATGTACAGACTTCAATGGAACTATTTACTAATCCAAAGTTATTTGCTGGAGCTTTGATGGATTGCAAGTCTCCTTTGTCAGCTTTTGTTTTATAGCTTCAACACACATGCAGCTCGTAAGTAAAAGGAAGGTATTTTATTTTTGTATACAGAAATGTATTTGCATGATGTAGTAAAGTAATGAGGGCCTTGTTCGAGGTCAAGGCCATGAATTTATTCACTGGGACAGAATTTATGCATCAAGGCCAAAGGAGTCTTTAGTTCAAATCTGGTATCAAAAGGAAGTCTTTATGAATATATCTTCTCTATGTCACAACATGCCTATGCTTTGTACTTTGCTGCAAAGTCTGATCCTGAATATTGCTGAACATCTGCATTCTTTTTCAAGTCAAATTCCAAGGCTGGCATAAGTTTTTTTTCTTTAAGTACTGTTTCTCGAGAAAAGGCTTTAAGTACTAAACTCATTTTTCATTCTCAGATAAGCATTATGTATAACAAAATTTCCATATGGCCCAGGTCACAAACTTGTTAACCTTATGCATTCATAAAAAGAGATTCTTCTGCTCTGTATTTAACATTTCTGTTATCAACTGGCATTATTACAGGATTTCTGCTAATCAAAACAGACGTCAAGGCAGAAATAATGTGATTTTCAGTGTAATTGACATTTTACCTGAGGAAGCAGGTTTGGGAAGGCGACTTTGAAAAGGTCGTATACCTTTGGCAGTCATGGCCGGATCAGATGTTGAGTGACTAATTATGCTTTCCACAGACTCCTGGCTCTTAGCTGTTGAAGGCACTTCTCTCTCAAGAGTTTTGGCTTTTACTGAAGGAGCTGACAGAGGAACTTGCTCAGGTGCTGCAAAGACGTCCGTTTCCAAGGCTGACTCTTGCTTAGCACTGTGTCGCCCCGTCGATCGGTTCCCCGAGTCAGGGAGGGGGAAGGTTCCAATCCCACTGTCCAGCGTCCTCATCTGGCAGCAAGACTCTAAGGCACAGGAAATTAGTGTGATGGGATGGAGCTAAAGGTGTCGCTGGGGTAGGCCAGTTGGAATTTTAAAATTATTTCGTTCCAAGGTCCACAGAAAATCTGGAGAGTACCAATGTGAGGGTTTGAGTAGTGTAATAAATTTCTTCCGACATAAACCCACACTCCACAAAAGTCTGGCCTCTTCACACCTCTGTTTTGTTAATTGTTTCCCATACAAGGTGGCCTTAACCAAAATGTATCATGTATTCTTACACAAAATTAAGATTTACAGAATTCTTAGAGATACCCATCCCTCAGAGCATCTTGAAAAACCTGGACAGCAACAGCCATGCCTTTGTTTACCTTGTTATGGTCTGGTTCTGCACATTCCATTTTGGATAAGTGTGCACAGTGCCAGACAGGGATACCTTTAGTACTTGGTTTGGAAGCAGTATGGTCCCACACAGCCCTCCATCTCATTCACCCTGCTGTAGCACCCGTGGAACAGAGAAAGGTGCAGGTGTAGATGTCTGCACATTGCTATGTGAGCAACCAGGATGTAGGAGCCGCCCCTGCCCTCTCATTCTCCATCAGTTCCCAGAGACTTCCCTTTTTTCCTATAATGGGCAAACACTGTTGAAGTGGCTATGATGGCAAGGTCCTTCTGAGAGCTATAAACACCGAGGAGAGAACTTCAGCACCAGTGGTTGGAAAATGAGCATAATTTAGGTTAAATGTCTGGAAACATTCCTTGACAGCAAGATCTTAAGTCTGTGGCAGACACTCCCAAAGGAAGCAGAGGAATTTCGTTTGCTTTGAGCAATTTAAGCCTACACTAGATAAAAGATATACTGCAGTGAACAATTTTACTCTAGCAGGAGATGCAGAATATGGCCCAATATATCTTCTCCATCTCTATTTTCTGTGTTTCTGAGTATTGATCTTTTTTCATGATATGCCCATTTGTTATTTAAGTCTGTTGTAGTTAGCAGTCCTCTGTCAAGTCATTTTCATTATTTCTTCCTCTGCAGTGTTTCTAATACTCTCAGAAATTTGGAAATATTTCTCCCCTATGGGTTTTGCGTATTTGTTTTTGAACTAAGAACATTTCCATGGTCATTCTTGTTAAGTATCTTTGTCTCAATGGGCCTTTCCCCGTAACAAGTAAGAAACAACTTACAGATAAATTAAATATCTATTTCTATTTCATGGTTCTTGAGAAAAGAGAAGCAGCCTACATTTATGTGGTGCTCATTACCTTATCTTCATCACTCAGAATCAAAGGAGGACTGAAAGTCCTACTGAGCGCCTGAACCTTACAGGGCCTGGCTGAGCTGCAACAGCAAATGCTCTGTGCACTGCCTGTTAAAGGGCAACTCTGATTTCCCTCACATAATTACTGCATCCCAATAATTTCCCTCCATAGGTAAAAGGAGAGAAGGTGTGGACGTCATGTCTAGCTAGCACCTACACTTTCCATCACAGTTTTGAGCTAATGTGTCGTGATTTTAGAAGTTGCTGAAGGTTTTTCAGGAAACATGAAAAAAAAAAAAGAGAGAATTATATTTGGTTCTGCTGCGTCAAAAGGAGGTATCCCAGCTACTGAACCCTCTCACTTTAGCTCTACTTGCTCTAACATATTTTTTTAGTTGTTTCTGAATAGCAAAATACCTATCTAGAAGTAGGAGTGCAGAAAAGCAATTTAAAATGCCAGGTGTCTGCCCTTGCCATTTTCCGTAGATAATCAAGCTGAAACAGTGTGTTAGCTCATGGACAGGCAATGCTTCAACTAAAGAGTGTTGGTGACAGAGTCAGCAAATAAAGGGAAGTATGGAATAAGAAAGGACTTCTGTCAGTTGGCTTTTGCCCAAAAGACATTTGTGCAACCCTGGTTGTGTCAGAGAGGCAGAGCTCTTCAGCAGAGACACGGGGTAAACTGGAAGCACCACAGGAAAGAACATCCTGAAAACAAAACTCTGAAGATACTTCCCTCCACTGTCTGTATGGTCACTGTGAGACCTGATTTTGTAACCCATTCCCACAGGGATTTTGAAGGACCTTGTAGTGTTTCCTTTCTGAGCATTCTCTAAGAATCTGAAAAGTCATTCCCTCCTAATTATTACAGGAAAATTGAGTAGGTTCAAAATGTACATCAAACAGCAAAGCTACAGCTTTTGCTGAGGGAGAACTGGAAGATGAAAACTGTTTTATCTTCTAAGGGCATGTTTCTTAAAATGACATTAGGATTTCTCTTGCCCAGTGCTACCTTGTGTACGTCTAGGAACCAATCATGAAAGCAATGGCATAAAATCAAAAGAAATGAATACTAAGGGTCAGACTTCCAAGAAAATACAGTCTCCTGATGTTTCCAAAATAATTGGGAGAGTGATGGAGGAGCACACCAGCAGTATCACATTTAATTAAAAGGAAAAATAGTTTTAATCAATTATAGATTTCCTTCATAGAGACTTTATCCATGATAGCAGGTGGAAAACAGATTTTTGAAACAGCTCACTAATTTCTAGTTGTGAAGAACCACAAAAGGGACTGGTTTTCAAAGTGCTCAATGCTCAGCAGCTACCAACTGTGATACTTAAAGACAGATTTTTGAAGAATTCTCTGACTCAGCTATGTTGAACAATACTCAAAACCTAGTCCTAAATCCAGAGCACACCACAAAATTCTTTGTGGATGCTAATTTTTCACTACTGAAAGTAACTAATTCATTCCTAAAGCTATATCATACAAATAAAAAAGTATCTTTCAGAACAATTTGTATTACTGAATGAATGAATACACATTATCTTGTGTTGTTTTTAAATTTTTATGAAGCAACTGCAAAATAAAAAAAATACATTATACATCCCAGTGACAGCTTTCAAACAGCTTCATGGCCCATCTGATTTCATCAGCTGCACTGACACTTCAAATTACTGTTATCAGCGAGAGCTGCACAAGACTACATAATGAAAATATGTAAAAGTTAAATCTCTGATGCTGTGACAGTACCACTCAGTAGATGAAAAATGACTCTGCGAAACATTAAAGTCTGAAAAGAGTTATATATGAGCTTAATTGCTTTTGTTTGAGAATTCTTCCTGGCACACTAGCCAAATTCCTTGCCCGTTTCTGATTTTTTTTTTCTCCTCTTTCCTTGCCAGGGAAGAAAGAAGCTCACAGAATGGTATTAGTTTTATAGTGGACACAGACAGACTCACCATCAGCCATTTCACGGAATACTCAAACTGGAATCAAAAGTCTGAAACACTGAAATAGCCCCTTCCCTCCCTCTCATCATGGGCATTTGAGTCTGGACCAAAACCAAAGTCCCTGGAAGTCCTACTGTAGATGAACATTTCCAAACTGAAAAAAGAAACAAGGAAGAGTTTACAGATATCTCCTGGAGATCAAAAAACTCCTGACTGCATGGAAATTTTTTGATGACAGAGTGTTGTAAGAGCTCAGTGGAAAATTTGAGGAAGCCCTTTAATGTCGAGAAGCTTCCCAGTCACTGGACAAAAGGAATTAACACTGCATAGAAAGTTTGCTGGAAGGTTGCTGAACTACTTCTCAGTAATTTTCAGATTTAACATTTTCACAGGCAAGGTGATCATGCAGTTCATGTCCTACATCAGCTGGACATCACCAATGGCAATTTGTACATCTGGACAGGCTTTGCGGTATTTTATCATCGCTGATGCTTTATTAACATTTTCTGGTATCAGCAGATCACCAAGATCTCTTCAACATGGAATCAGCACCCAAATTAGATGGAATGAAAAGGATCTGTGAAAACTCTGCACCACTCTGAGGGTCTGGACAAGAGGAGAACAGAAAAGGGACATACACTCAGGCTGGCAGGTGTCAGGAATTCTAAAAATCATATCATCACTGGGGAAAATATCAAGAGCAGCTCATTCTGTAGGGTTTTTTTACATTTTCCTCTGAAATGCAAAAATTAAAGAGTTAGAAGTAAATATACCCCACTGATAAGAACTGACAGCTTAGAATTCATTGAAGTATTTTAGGGCATTCTCCTGAGCATAGATAATTTAAAAATGCATCTTAAATACCAGCAACAAATCATTAAACCTAATTACTCTTCAACTTTTTTTAAATTTCTTCTGAAACAGTCGCCACAAAGATATCAGAAACATATCACCTCTAGCTCAGAAACCATCCTAGGTACAAATCATTGGAGACTGGAAGAGGATACGCAGGGAAGCTGAGTGCTGGCCCAGCTTTTGTGTTCCTTCGGAAGCGCTGCCCTCGGTCACTGTGAGGGCTCACTCTGAGCTGGTACCACGCTCCTTTATGCTGTTGTACAGCACCTTTCTCTGTTCCTCTTTTTATACAATGCATGGGAAAGGAAAATCAATTTGGGGGAAAAAGTAAAAGGAAACACACAACAGCTACTATGAAGGGAGTTGCTTCCAGCGCAACACAAGAAATGTGAGTCCTGCCCAGGCTAAGTTCTACACTGATGGTTGCAAAATAGGTTATTATTCAACATAAGCAATGGGGCAAAATCTGTACCACTTTTAGATTAGGGACATGTTAGTCTTTCTAATGTAGAACCTGTGCTGAGTTCTAGCATATATTGAAGAGGTTTCATGAATTTCATAAAACAAAACATAAAACAAAGGCATAAGGTGATACAGCTTTTAAATAAAACTTCTGAATACACTTTTCTTCAATAATGTGAAAAGATGTTTTTGCTAAGGGGGATATAATGCCATGTGATATTGCAAACAAACCTTTAACTGAGTAACTGGAGAGTGTTTTGTAATGTTTACTCAGGTTAAGATTCACATTCTAATAAAGTCTTTTAATGTTGTGTCTTAAATGATTTTCACAGATGCTTAGTCTATTCACAAATCACATACAAGTTCTTCTTCACATAGGGACTGTTATACTGTTAAGAAGTCTATAAAATAACTCATGGTTCTTTTGACAATCTAGAAAAAATACGTGAGTTTTACTATGATTCTTAAATCATCCATAAAAATCTTTACAGAAACCACAAGATCCAAAGTTTTACCCACAGAGCTAAAATAAGGCATCAATCAGCAATTCTATTAAACAGGTGTATGTGCACAGTACCATTCAAAATGGTCAGGCACTTCACCTACCTTGAACTGAACATAATCAGTGGAGACATTTCTGGATGGTGGCACACAGAGAATGACTTCAAGGTCCAGAGAGGGAATAATTATCGCTCCTAGTGTGTTGTAACTGCAGTTTTGCCTCTCTACTCACTTGTGCCATGACTGACAGAAGGCAGCTCCCTCTTAGTGCTGCTTGAGGGGACTGAGATCTCCAGAAGCAGCTCAATAACCTCAACCATTCCCCACCAGATAGAACCATGGTGTTCCTAATGAAACACACTGATGGACACCAGATGCAATCACAGCAAACAGATGTTATTTCTACTTCAAGTGATACACAAACAGTTTCTATTTGGAGGTGGCAAAATTACAGAAGTGTTTATGGTACTTCACTTTGGTGGACAATCTACCTTAACATTAAAAATAAATAGCAACAAAGAGGGCAATTGTATTTATGTCAGAAAGATCACAGGTAGTTCTGCTTGCACTAGGCTTTCTGGGTATAACACTACTAGCACAGGGACATATTTTCTTTCAAGGAAGCATCCCACCTCATGAAAAATGTGGAATCCTCCCGTGCTCACCACTACAGCTGGTTTGAGATATTCCTCACATAAATTTTCAAGTTTTGGCCTACAGAACTGTACATGATTGACACAAATTTCAGCTGAAACCTTCAAGTAACCACCAGAATTTTGCACAGAAAGCAGGCATTCTCGGGGAAAAAAAAATCAGTCAAAAATAGCTCTGTATCAAGAACAGTTTCACTGGGAAATTTCCAGCAAGCTGTTTTCAGAAGTACAGACTCAAGCCTTGACAGGTTTTGAGGCACATAACACTGAAGAGGCTTTCTCCAAGGAGTATCCAGGACATTAAAAATGAAAGGACGTAGTTCCCATCAGTTAGAGAATACACAAATTCTAACAAATTACCTTTCTTTATATTAGAAATTTCAAGACTTTCCACTAAGCTGGCACAGGGAACCACATAACATGTAGTTGCATTCTTCTGAAACACAAAGAGAGTATAGTTTTATCTAGCATTTTGAAATATGCCAAATTAAAAATTAATAAATTTTATTTTTTTTCTTTTCAGAATAATATTTCAAATGTAAATAGGTCCCTGCAAAATTCTTTAAAAAGTTAATAAACATCTTTAAGTTATGTGTGGCATTGGCAGGAAGAACTTAAACTACAGATGGCAAAACAGATCTCTTTATTTGCACATCCTTCTCTTCATCTGCAATGCTAAAGCAACTACAAAAAAAGGAAAATGTATTTCTGCCAAATCAATGTCAATTTAAAGTAGATTATTCCTTCTGGGTTTACACCATAATTTGATCCAATTGGTCAAAGATGAGTGCGTTATTGCTTTCTACCTAGATCTGAGGTATCATCAGTGCAAAACTAAAAAACCCAAAGGCTATCCAAGGCAAAACTAGAAAAGACCCAAGTTCTCACAGCCCTACACTCCCATGGGTACTGCACTGGTGACATGGGACTATTTCCAACATATACGAAGGAAGGGTAAATGGGAAGAGAATTGTGCTGTTTATTTTCAAATGGTGGAACTTCATTCATGGCTACTTGAATCTGGGATTACAATTTATGCTACTATTTATAATAACAATAATAATAAGCAAAATAAATACAGACTTTATCAATTTATTCAGCGTTCTTTCTATTTTCTTCCTAGTCATGCTTTATTTTGCAAAACCCACAAACTTCAATATGTCATTTATCCAATAATTTGTCAGTTGTCTTCACAGTTTTCCATGACCACAATTCCATCTGAAACATATTTTCTGAGTTGAAACAGATAATTGCTGCCTCATTTTAATTCCAGTCCCATCTTAAAATACATTTCTACTAGTAAGTCAAAAGAATACTTTTAACTATTAGTGAATACTAATGATCCTGTACTCCAATTTAGCAGTTATCTATGGACTTTTTTTTTCAATAAGTGATTCCTATCCTCCTCCAGGCATTTAGGTCTGGTCCCTGCATGCTTGTAATAGTGGCAAGCTGTGTGGAATAGGGTTGTTACAGAGTACAAAATGAACTGGAAAAAGAACTTGGATAATTTTTTAAATTTTCTACCCCACATCTCTCAGTGTCTATTAAATATAAAGGTCTACATGCAGTTTTCCAGTTGGGGAAGTCCCACAACCAATGACTTTTGGAATGCTCTCTTTGTATTACACTGTTGTATTTTCTTTCTAAAAATCTACTCACTGTTCTCAGGAGACAGGATATTAGAAATAGATACAATTTTAGTCCTACTAGAAAAGATATATTGAGACTTATAATTCATTTGAAGACCAAATTGAAGCTCTGTGTAAAAGGTAATTAAATGAGGTCCAGCTGCAGCCTGGCTGTCGATGAGCCCAGCCTAGAAATTCTGTGGGGAGAATTTTCATCTTCTTTTTTGGCTGTATGTCCATCCCCCTCTGGTTTTACATCCACTCTTCCAGTCAGCCCCACAGCTTTGCCACCATCTTTGAGAAAGTTATAGATGAGTAACAGCTGAGAAGAAAGGAGAAGTCCTCACATCTCAAGCAAGGTGTGAATCCAAGGTAAGCAACAGGTCTGCTGCAGTGCAGACATGTGGCTTTCCCAGGCTTTTTCACTGAGCAAAGCCTTCTGTTTCCCTTGGTTCCCTGAAATGTGAAGGTTGGGAGCCAGCAATTGCACAATCTCAGGAACAACTTCCTGCGGATGGCTCATTCAAGGCACGGATGGATGCCTCCCTTCATCTGCCAGTGCCTAACAGAAAAGCCACATCCCAACTCTCAGAAACCCTACTTAAGTAGCAAAGCCCAAGCAAGGATGGTTTTCCCACGCAAGGGCTGCCTCAGCCATGCTTTTTCCATGTAACCACAGGCCTTTATCTTTCTCTCTTTATGCCCCAGTTCTTCATATTAAACCACTCATCACACTTCTCCATCAGGCAGTGCTGTCCTGAGGATAAAGAATGGAGATGTTTGGCAGCCAGTGCATAACCAACCTGCAATCTCTGCAATGAATAATGCTTGTGCAGAGCAGCTTTTTTGGAGGCTGTTCAGGAATTAACAGCAAGCTGCAAAATACTTACAAGAAGCATTAAGATTGGGGGTATCTGCTGGTTTTATGAGAGGCAGCTGGTCTATTTTAAGAATAACTGCATTAGACCACAGTTAGAGAGTGGGGAGGTCACACTCAGCATCTCAGAGACAGGGGCTGCACAGAGTGCCCAAGGGAGCATTTGGCTGTTCCACATAGGGTTTCTGTTCACTGATGAGTGCCTTGGAAGCATTTAAGGATAACGGGATGGAAGCACTGATTTACTTGCTGTTAAGCAACTCTTATAAATCAGCGTTTGGTTTCACTCACATTGAGATACTTCCTTTGATTTTCTATTCCCAACAGATAGGACTAGGGATAGTACTTTAAGCATAAATGCTGTCTCTGGTAAACACAGAACAATTTCTAAGTGCATAGGAAGCTCTGGGTTTTGCAAATGCACTAGAGAACGTACTATATTTATTTTGTAACATCACTGCTTTTTGTTTGTTAGTGCAAAAAAATACTGAAATTAAAGCCACATGAATATTAAATGAAACTTTAAATAATTTATTTTTAGTTTTGCCCTGCAGATGGCTATACTTAAGGGTACTGCTAAGGAGCATTTAAAAATATACATGCACACCTGAAACAGACTGATTTTATTTCTTAATTAATGAAGTGAAAACTCATTAACAGAGTGAGTGCAGAGAGCTTTGAGTAACTTTTAGGTGCACAATAATCCTTCAATTTCAGTACCCAAGTTCAGCTCCTCCAAACCAGCTGAATCAATGTGGAACCAACTGTATGCAAGCTGGAGCTGGTAAGAAACCATCATAATTTAAAGCCTGAAGAATGAACAGAGATTTTTTTTCAGGAAATCTATTTTTTGCAAAAGATATATGCCAGGTCACATGGCATTACAAAACCACCATTAGAAGAAACTGTGATACTGTACCTCTTTGCCTGCTAAAGAAAGGAAGTAATTATTCACTGTAAATATATTGGTTGATTTTTTTTCTATTCTGAGCAGTGGAGAAATTGAGTTCACCTAGTAATAAAAACTATGCACTAACTGTGTAGGTATTATTTCTCTCTTATAGTGATTTTTTTGAAGAGTCTGTTTTTTTATGATCTGTTATAATAGCTATTTGCATAATCCTGCGTCAACAATCCAGGTGTCGGATTGAAGACGTGGATCAAAGCTCATCAAACTCAATTAAAAACAGCAACAAAATTAGGAATAGGCATCCTATCCTCAGAGTGAGAATCTGGAAAGGCATATGCCAATACAGCGCAAACTTAATTGATAACTCCGTTGAAAATGTATTTTTCATAAAAGTTATACTAGATTTTGTTGTAGAAAAGGACCAAAGTCCCTGTGAGCACAGATGAAACACACATTTAAAATAACATATCCTCATTCAAAACGTTTTCCAGTTTGCTCAGTTGTACTTCAGGTATAGGAATTAATGGGAAATGCATGACTGAAGCTTCACACACTCATCTACAGATGGCCCTGGCCAGAAGCAAAAAACATGTGAAGTAGAAGAGTTTCAAACAGAAGGACTCACACTGTAACAGAGAATACTGGCATGTATCCTGTAAGAGGTAGGATAATCAGGCACAGTCCTGCTTTGAGTGATAAAAATGAATATAGATTGGGCTAGGCTGTAAAGTACTGTACATCAACACAGCAGCATTAACTTCAGAGTTGAAGGACCTGGCCATCCTGTTTAATTGACATTTTAAGCCTGAATGAGACCAGCAGATTCTCAGTTTCTTGAATAATAATTAGATTGTATCCTATATATAATGCATAAAGAGCCACACTTCTCGTTCTAGTGATAAAATTTGGTATTTCTGGATGAATAGATGTAATGACAAAGAAGGAAATTAACAGCAAATCATTGTGGCTAATAAGGAAGTGTTGATCCAAAATATTAATTCTCTTCACAGAAGGCAGACAAGCTAGACAGTAGGCTGCAGCAGTGCTGTAGAAGAATTGGCAATTAGACAAATACTATGTGTACTATCTTTAAAGTACAAAGAAATGATTTGTCTTTGTCAGACTGTGGAGAAGTGGAGAAGGTAAGCTGACATAAATTAGAAGACATTAATGGATGTTAGTTTCTTATCATTCACACTGGCAAGGTTCTCTATCCTCTTCACAAAGTATCAACTAGAAAAGAGCACTGGAAGTTTTCACTCTGTTATCATAGGTTCCTCCAGACCATAAGCTCAAAATCAATCCCTGCAGAAATGCTCAAATGCCAAACAAGTCAAGAACACAGTACAATAGACACTGTTCATCCCATTTCTCGTGGTCCAAACCCACATAATGCCATTCCTCTCTCAGCTCTCTCCATTCTGCAAAGTAGCCTGTTCACTTTCTCACCCATACAAAATTATTTATTTTAATAAAATTCCACTGACAATATGCAGAGCAACTCAGTAAAAGGAAAGGATATTTAATCAGCTTTTTGCACCACTGTGAGTATTTCTGATGAGCAAGGCCTGGGATGATAAATTCTGAATGCTGCTGCACACTGTAGCCTGGAAGGCCACTCAACAGCAGGACCACAGCAAATCTTCAGCAACGTGAATATTGCAGTACAACAACACAGCACTGCTAAATGTTGTGTAAAGTCTCACAGAGAAATGGCACATTGGTCGTGGACAGATTTAGAACAATATCCTTGAAGATTTTAAAAACTTGACTGATGAGGTCCCTGAGCAGGGGTATGCCAACCCAGGGGTGTGTTTCTACACGCAGGACGGTCAATTGTTCTTGCAATGGGTGTTATTAAACATTATTTCCTATCAGTGATGGCTCATTTTAGCTGCTCTGGTTCAGGAAAGTAAGTAAACCACAGAGACAGGACATTACAATGGTGTTGAAAGATCAGAAAATGAAGATTTTGGAGACAAAAGGGGAAGAAGAGTGCTAGATAATGGCATGAAAATGGAAATGTGTTGGGGATATTACACGAAGACAGCAAATGGCATAAAGTCAGAGGAACTGTCTGGGGATTTCAGTAAGTCAAAGTACAAATGGAACTGCTTTTTGCCCAGCTGAGCTCAGTTCTGTTTGTGCACTTTCACACGTGCCTCCTGTCTGAAGATACTGAGGACAGTGAGACCATGATAGATAAGGAGATTGTGACAGTCTCTCACATCTTCCAGGACACTGATGGCAGTAGGATTTGAGACGTTTTTGTTTTGTTTTGGGATTTTTTATGAACAAGTTTGGATCCCAATCTTGCTAGAGAAAAGCAGTTTATTTTACTATTTATCATTGTTTTAGCAATTGGGAACCTAGCCCTTTGGATTAATATCCAAGTTGGAAGCTGGTTAGGTTGGGCAAGTGAGCAGGTTTTTAAGTTGCCTGCAATACCAAACTCCCATTTCAAGGCTAGATCACGCTTGCTAAGCAAAACAGCCAGCACCTACAGATCTGACACCTATCTCTCAGCTTCCACATGCACACAGGGCTTTGGAAAATAGCTTTGTTACTGATGTGCAAATAAATTCACACATACTTGTACCATTGCTCATATAGGGATTCATGAAAAATCTAATACCTTATCACAACTTGTATCAAAACAGAACATTTTGCAGATGTGAAATAGGAACAGACCCGGGCTGGAAATGGATTCAGTGATAACTGGTTTTGCTTGATGACTTTTATAGACAGCAACCTCACGTGTAGAGACTTCCAGGCATTCCACAGCTTTGCTGGCTGGTGATGGGGAAGATAAGGCAAACAATTTTCCTTTATCTGAAGATGTGTAAATGAATGATTCAACTGCTGTATCAGTGATAAGATGACTGCTAAATGGTTCTTCTCAACTTCTATCAATGGCCTGATGAAAGGAATTAACACTGACAGTGATAAATTGTTTTCTCAGGCATTGCGACTTCAGGACAAGAGAGGATTTCTTTTGAGGTCAGAAGACATTATATCAGTTGAATATTGTTCTTCATTAAATGCATTGGAGATGTCCAATGATTTGCTGGGCATTTAAGCAACTTCTGGATTATCCTTTTGCCTCTCCACAATGATGTGGATCACCCTTCTTTACTGAACGCACAGGCTATAATAAAGATCAGTTTCTTCACCATCTCTCCTCTCTCACTTATCCCATTACATTTATCTCAGTAATCCATTACAGGCCTCACATAATCTGTCTCCATGTTTTGAGGGTTTCTTAATGTAAATGTGTTTGCTCAAATATATCAGACTTAATGGACATGCTTTAGGATGATGCATGTCAAATGTAATGGATTGACCACATTAGTCAGGCTTGTCTCCTTCACATCTATTTCTATTCCCCAAGAATGAGAAAACATGAATTCAATACCTGTTTACTTAGTACTCCAACAAAAACATCAAAAGTTTTAGTAGTTTACATAATGGTGGACAAAACCAAGTCTTTGGTTTGGCAGACAGGGGTATCCAGTATTTTTTCTTCTCTTATTGGAAGCTTGGTGCAAGCTTATTAAGCAAGCAGAGGGACTGCTATTGTTTTCATCAAGCTTTGGATTACCAATGGATAATTTATACTACTAAGCACTATGAGCATGTACATTAAATGGAACATTCAGAAATGAAACTTGAAACATACTTTCTCAGTTCCAGCATTAATCAGATCCAGATTTCAGAAAGGAAACAAGACAAAAAAGGCAGGTGGCACGGGAGCAAGGAGAAATGGTTATTGGTATGGATACAGACAGGCAGCTCTGAATGGTGGTCTGGATTTGTGGGGAGTCAGAAAATGAGCAATACTGGGGTACCACACAAGCAGTAAAGAGTGACCACTGCTTTTAAATGATGCAGATGAACAAGCATAAGGAGACCAGTGAGAAAATAATATTTTGGCAGTAAATGGATATATTTGTGGGAAAAACATACATAAGAACCAGAAAGAAAAAGGAAGTCAGAGACAAACATTTATCTGGGGCACTAGGAAGAATGCAGATCCTTCTCCTCATAGAAAAGTCTGCTCATGAAGTGTGTTTTTTTATTATCATATATATAAATTCATAGTATGGCTACTGGGTGCTGAATAAAACAATATCAGAATACACAGTCAAGGTTATCATCTTTAGTATTTGATATATCAACACAAACAATTGCTGACATTTCAAGTCAAACCCACTTACATCTACAATGTTACATGTACTACCTTTGCTATCAGTACATCTGTAAAATTGCTATCAAGGAGCTAGCAACTTATCTATAAAACTTGCTGTGAAGGACTTTCCTGGTTTCTACTGAAAATGGAGTTCGATCACTTTGCTGCACATAAAGCCTAAAGGGGTGGATTTTAAAACACAATGCAACATATAAAATAACCACTACACTTCCTTTCTGGAATATTAGGCATCTAAGGGATTCAACCAAGTGCTCTCTAAAGAAGACAAATCTCAAAAAAAGTCTTAAAAAAAAAAAGTTTCTTCCTTTTTCTGACCAGATTGCCTTTAAATTACACTGCAAAACCCTTCAGAAAGGTTGTTCTTGGAAAGCAGAAAAAGCAATGATAAAGCCTGCCAAAAGGCAGATGATTATCAAGAACTTTAATAGAATTGAGCGCTGGGCTACAGCAGAGCTACAAAAGAATCCCTTGACCTCAGTGTGTGTTTTTGTTCTAGCACAAAGCAGCAAAGTCTACAGCGTACTTTTAATGTTGCTTTGATAGTGTGGAAGCCCAGCCCTCTATCCAGCTAGAAACTTTTCAAAACCCTTTCAAGTCTCAGAAGGCATTTGCTCTGTATTATCTACACGGTTCCCATTTAACATTGGATGAATCAATTCTGAACAACTGACCTGAACCTCTAATGAAAATTTGACAAAAATTAGTCCCAAGTCCTTCTCCAAAGTTTCAAAAACTCTGGCTACATTGCTCTTCGTAATCTTTGCCCAGTTCTCAATTTCACCTGAAATTCTCAAAACAAACAGGGGTCAATGCACAGTTAGGTAATTTCTTTCTAAGAACTGTGAATCTTTCTACTGTGAATTCCTGCCTCAGGGAATTAACTCCCCACACAACTTCAGCAGGAAGTACTGTGTGCTTCCAGTGGAGCAGACAGTACCAACAACACCCAGATGTATTTTGGATTGCTACTACCAATTCTAACGTTATCAAGTATTTGCTCTCTAGACAATCCCCAAGCAAACTGCAGGTCTATTCAGACTGTTAAAATCTATTTTATTTTTACTAGTGATGTCATTTTGAGGACAAAATCTACCTGCAGTGATGCTCCTGATGTCAAAACTCAACAGGCTTCTATTAAATAATGAATCTGGCCTTTTAGCTCAATCAGTGACATACTAAATATAACATTTGAAAACATAATCTTTCCAGTTCAATAAAAAAATTCCTTTAGATGAACAGTCCATGCTTTCATGTACTCCCCGAATTTCAGTGCTTTAGACTAGAAGTGTTTGTTTGATTCACTTAGGTTGCTAAGGAGGGAATGACTGCTGGAAATCCACTATGGTGAATAAGCATATTCACACATAGAAATATCTGTGACAAAAAGGAAATCCTCTTTCTTTGTATTGACACCTGAGTATAAATTTAAGAATAGATTTGAAATTTTCTCAGACACTTCTCATCAGCCTATTTATGCTGAAGTGAAGCTTGAGTATATCATTAGCAAAAGGCTTATTCCATGCTGACTTGCTCCTCTAGCAAATTTGCCACCCATTTGGGGTAACAGAGAAAAGGAAACTGGACGCAGAAAAATTATCATCATGCAGCTTTCTGACAAAATGGCACATTCAGTCTTTCAGTCTCAGCAGAAGTTCTATCAACACTGAAGAATGATATGATTAATTATCACTAAATTTCCTGTTCATTACAGATATAATTCCAGAAAGAAAACAACCTGTTAATTTGTGTATACCCCAAAATGCTGTTACTGCATACCATAGTATTCTCATGTGAGGTTGTCTGCAAAAGTGAACTCTTCAGTAATTATCATTTGTTTGCTTGTACCATGGATGTTTTACTTTTCCCTTGAAGCTGTTTATCAATGAAAATTCTTAATGCATTATAATTAACACAATCACACTTTTCCAGGAGTAGCTGCTAATTTGAAACAGCACTTGAAATGTGAAACACTGAACTTTTTAACAAATGCTTTGTTTCTTCTCAGGATGTCCAATTACATTCTGTATGTAAAGGTGTCATCTGCAGCTGTCTGGTAAGTTTTTGGGCCATTGTGACAATGGGGAAATTGAAGGCAAACAATGACACTTCTACGCCTTTGGGGGAAACAGAATTCTTTTTCTTTGTAAAATGAAGGCTTTTTTTATTTTAATGTTTACATGGGAACAACACTGTCAGGAGCTTGACACATCATCTGTGCATTCAATAAAGGAACTTTATTTATAGGAGTATTTGAAGACCCTTCTGTATGTGTCTGAGCTGGGGAGTCTCTCATGACATGAAGGGAAAGTCTACCTTTTTATCATGTCCTTCCTCTTACCCGATACTTTAGCATTTCCCACTTCATCCCTCTTTCAAAATCCAACTACTTTACTGCGAAGGGCTTGAGGAAAGAGCTCTGAAAATGACTGGACCTCAGAGTGATACTCATGGATTCTCAGGTCTGCCGTGTGTGGGGGTGGGAGCACTGGTAGCATCTGTGCTGCCAGGGCCACGTTTGGCTTCCCCACTGGCACCACAGCAAAGGCATCCAGGGGGTAACGCATTTTTAAAGACTTTCAAAATCTTTTAAATAGATGTAGAAGTACAATATAGCACAATATAAATATTGTGGCTCATATGGACACGACCATGTGTTCCTGGGATACAGGGAAATGAGGAGGGAAATCATACATAACTCGGCATTCTTGCTTTCTTTCAATTTAGCAAAGCTAAAGAGCCAGCAAAGTACTTAAATTGGTTTAGATCAGCAACTGAGAATTAAAAACCTAGCAACTGGTATTTCACACGTTTTTTGATTAACACACCCAGGAGCATCTCACTATTAGAATGTGATGAGCCAGAATTGTCTTACATGATACCAACAGTTATTAGTATCTTGTTTATTAGCTAACTGGGCAGGATTGATGTCAATTTAGTTATTTTAGTGACAACTACAGCAACACGTGTTTTTCCTGCTATAGAAAAAAAATTTTCCCTGCTTTATCAAGGTCTTTCTACATCTTCCATACATTCAGCTCTAAGTTTGTTAACAGTTTTGATCAAACCCAGTAGAATAAACACATTAAAATAGAGATAAAAACCCACAGTGAACTTTGCTTTCTTAAAACAAATGGGAATAGCCTTAAGCTGATGGAGAGGGGCTTTAGGTATTAGTAAGAAATTCTTTACTGTAAAGGTGGTGAGGCTCTGGAGCAGGTTGCTGAGAGAAGCCATGGCTGCCCCATCCCAAGGCCAGGTTGGATGGGGCTCTGAGCAACCTGGTTTAGTGGAAGGTGTCCCTGCCCACAGCAGTGGGGTTGGAATGAGATATGGTCCCTTCTAACCCAAAACATTCTATGATGACTCTGATTCTACAAGATAAGATGGTGAAGAATGCAGTAAAAAATGAATTTACAGCCCACTGAAATTTTCAAGATTTCAAAGAGATTCTTGCGCTGCAAGAACCCCCAACACTGTGAAACTGTTCCACAAAAACAAGTGATCTAAAGTTTTGAGAATTTTTGGGATGGAGGCAAAATAATTATTTCAGTATGAGGAAAAATAATTCTGAACAATCTCAAGTGAGTCGTTCTATGCTGGGCAATTTCTGGTAACAGAAAAGAAATCCTTTATTCACAGAATGAGAAGCAAGTATTTCTGTTTTCAGGGCTAGTGCCTATTCACACACAGAATGCCCTCAGAGTCTTACACTGCATTGTACAAAGTTCTTGTTATTTAGTTGCTGTAATGGAGCCAGGTTATGGCTGAGTTCTCAGAGAGGGAAGAGTTTAGCGATCTTTCCTTCAGGTAACACAGTCAGAGTTCATTGTCTGAATTTGGCACTGAAAAGGTTGTACCAGTCAATAAAGCATGCAAACATTTTCCTGCTGCCCCAAAGAGAAATGTGCTTTGACATGATACCTCTGTTCAGACCCACTTGCTGGGTTGACAGTTCTAGTGAAATTAAAGATTCTGGCTAGCAACATCACTTTCAATGTCCTGAAAACGCAGAACCAGATATTAACTTTTTTAAACTTTTTTTTTTGCTGCCATCTCTGTCTGCAAAGGGAACTTGATAAAGGAGAATCTTTTTTGTTCCAAGTCAGTTCCTTTTATTGGTGACATACTGCTCTAATACAAACCTCAGACTTCTGCTTAGTCCTCCATTTCCTATTAGATATTTTAACATGTAGGAAGATTAAAAACTAGTACATGCCAATCACGAGGCAGGGTGGATGGTTCTACCCTTCTGAAAAGTGTAGAGCAAAGGCACCTTTATTTTCAATAACAGCTTTAAGGTCTTCTGAACAGACACCTGTTTGCTACTCCTTGTGGTTTAGTTCACCACAGTAATTACTCTGCTATTTAGAATTTTACTCTGAATTTTACCAATTCAAGGCCGGATGACAGAGTTACAGTATACCAGTATTACTCCCACTGAAAGTGTCACACACAACAACCCTTATTTTAAGCCACTTTATGTAACCCACTAGTCTTGGAGGCTGAAATGATCTTTCATCACCAGATCCTAAGGCACTTGTGTCAAGCATTGCCTTGATCCACAATGGAAATGGTATCCACTCATCTGTCATGCAGTTAATGAAATTTGGCTTTCCAGGAGCAGAGCTAAATAAAGGCTAAAGCTGACATTAGTGGGCAAACAAATAAAGTAATGAGAATTAAACATGCCTTTTTCCCAAGAACTGACAGCAATAAAATCCAGTGCAAAATATAATTTTGTACCTATCACATGACTCTGACATGTAGTCCTTGTCATGGTGTCCTCCTCTTCTTCTTGCAGGTTTTCTGTGACTACTTTAGCCTGTACATAGTGCAACAACAAAAGTGAAGAACATCTGTGACTCTGTTTATGTTGCTTCATGGTAACTACAGAATATTTTTCAGAAATAAACCAGAGTAAAGTTACAAGGCAGCTAAGAGTGGAATATATAACCTGTCTCATTACACGAAAGATATCTAAGGATAACTTTAATTTCATTCAAAATGACAATATTCATCATTCAAAAATACCCTTGGAAGATGCAATTTTTCAGAATAAAAACATAATATCTGTGGTGTGGTATCTCTTTAGTTCAGTTTGCAAACACTGAACTTTGGCTTTTTTATTTCTGCCTCTGCTTGAAAGCATTTATTAGCCAAACACAGAGAAAAACTTCATTGAAGAATGGAGTACACTCTAAGAGCCTGTATGTGGTTTTCATGTTTGTGTTATTCAAATCCCTTAGATATTCTGGTTTTTTTCAGTACTTTTGTCCTGTTATTCTGCACTTCTATTTCACAGGTGCACAGATAATCTGAGCATCTCCCTAGGACACTGTGAAATCCCCTTCCATTACATGCCATCAGTGGCCACAGTTCAGATCCAGGGACATATTTTTCTGCCATGCTACATAAATCAAACAGGAATAAAGATACTTCCAGGGTGATGAGAGGAGGAAGGCCAGCACTGCAGAAAAAATTGCTTTCAATATCTCAGAGATCTTAAATTATTTGCTAATCACTCTCTGCTGTTTCAAATTACTTACAGCACACTCACAATAACAAAAGCACATTCTGTAGTCTAAACCACTAGAATTTATCATCATTTGCATGACATGTCTTTGATCTTGGTATGAATTCTGCTTGCTGGGTTACACAAGTAGCCCTATTGACCTCTTGTGACAAGCCTAAAACACGAAGGACTCGCTCTCTGGATTTGTAAAAGTGCATTTATAATCTCTTAATCCTAAAGATTTGATTACATCTTTTCTTTCTTCTGAAATGACTCTCTTCAGGCTATGGGAAATGAGGAGGCGAGTGATCATTTGGCATCAAATTCCGGGTAGAGCAGTTTCTCACATTTGCAGACTGCATGGCTTAGCGCTGCTGTGACATTTCACAATATTGCGATAGACCTCTGGGTATTCCCCAAACACACAGACTGCACACACAGAGTGCTACACGAAACTCCTGGTGTCTTGATTTTGGTGCCACACTTCCACCCCACAAAGTAAAGCCCATGGATTTTCTAAATTACACAGGGCTGTAATAAAATCACAGGGATGAAATGAAGCAGCGCAGCACAAAAATGATTGTATCTCACCTTAAGCTCCAGCCAAGGACATGAAAAAGTACTGGAGAATGTGGAATATCCTTGGTGCAGGCTGAAGTATTATGTATTTCTGCTGGCTAGCCTTTAGAGCAAAGTGCTTTTTTTGATGAACGCTAACGGGAAGTGTATCCCTCTGAAGGTGAATGCACAAGGCCACCCCTGGTGGAACATTGCTTTTTCCATAAATTCAGTGGCAGTCCAGCAATAACATTCTTTGAATGCACAGAAATCAGAGGCAATCGGTGCATATGTTATGGCATAATAGTGCCTCAAGTCTTTACCTGGCACATCATAAGAAAAGTGATTTAATCATCAAAAATTAAATAGCTTTTAAAGGAAAAACTTGCTAGAAAATTAATGTTAAAAAAAAATATGTTCTGGCTGGGATTTAAAGCAGCAGTATATATCTGATCTGCAGTTTTGAAATACAGCAGCTTCCACACTGAACCGTACGACTGAGTGCACTTTGCATTGTTCAAAAAGGAAAAGAAATCTTCCTAGTTTAGAGCTTTTTAAAAGATTTATGCTGTTTTCTCCAAAAGCATTAATTTTGTCTTTTTATGAGCAAAAAAATGCACAACAGGCCATTCTACTGCTTGCTACTGTTTTCAGTCACAGCTATCTCCCAGTCCTTTGCAATCTGCCTCAAAGTAAGCAGACAGCAAAGAATAACTGGAAATGATAGTAATAAGAATCATGAACTTTGTATTTGAAGACTTTCCATTGTTTTTCTTTTAGAAGTTTGGAGGACAAGATGAAATATCACATATTGAGGAATCTTAAGGTATATCTCTTTCATAAGTTAGCATTAATAACTGTAAGCTCATTTTAAATCTCATTATTCTAGATGTCCTCTGTCTTTTGGCACTAGATATTTCTTTCAGGAATTAAGTGCCACAATAAACACAATATGAAAGTCAAAAAAAATGAAGCATATAATGTAACTTAATCTTCAAAACAATGCACAAATATTTTGTTTCCCTGCTAACAAAGAGTATATGGTATAGCAGAGGTAATGCTTTTACACCATGACTAACATGTCCTTAAAAACTAAGTAGTATAATTAGCATTACTCCATTATTTACATACATTAAGGACAATCTTTGTAGTTCCCTCATAAAATGAAGTGTGTTTCTTGAAGATATACTTAAAAGACTACTATTGCAGCATTTAGAAAGACTTCACAAAATGACAGACAAAAAGCACAGCAAATTAGTGCAGCATTAGAAAACAGTAAGTTAGAAAGAAATTGCAGAAGCAACGTGTAGAGTTTTTTGTACTTCTGTAGAGTGAAGATATACCCTAAGCTGTCAGGACCATATTAAATGGGGCATAGTTAAACTGAGTGGCTCTGATAAGGGGCTCTGCTTTGCTATCAAAGTTCTAGATCAGTTGGATTGAATTTCCTGCATATTGCACATTTCCAGACTTTCATTCTCTCTCTTTCCTTTCAGTGACACTACAAGGACAGCCTTAGATATGCTTATAATTTGTGGTTTTATAATGCAGGAGACATCTACATTTTCAAAGAAGAGATGATACCACAGCAGTCAGGAGGAAAGTTTTCAAACACATTCATTTTGCATATGTTCCCTGTAAGTTTTTAAAAAATGACCTTGCAGATATTCTTAGGAAAAACATCTGTATAAAAGTAAAAAAAAGAAAAAAAAATATTTGCCTGAATTTGAAACCATGTATGGAATGCTTTGACCCCAAGCACCTTAAACATCAGTACTAAGCTAAGAGTTTCTTTAGTTGCCCCTATGAATCTTTTTGCAACGTTCCCAAAGATTTTGTATTTCAGATTCCCTCAGATGAAATAGTTGTATTTGCTGCACTTCAATAACTCAGTTCTATCAGAACAACAAAAGCAAAAGCCTCAGCTGCACATGAAAAAAAGTATTTGGCACAAGTTTCCAGACTGTTGAAATTGTGGTTATGGCTCATAATCATAACCATACACTCAAGGCTGCTATCAGGAATGAGGAAAGAATGCTATAGGGTTAAAGCATCTCTGTTCTCCTCGTGCTAGACTTTAAAATAGCATGGGAAGGGCCCTTGCAAGATATTGCTCATTAAATTCTAAGCTTAATTAAAAGAAGCTTCTCAAGGAAGGGCACCCACCCAGCCTGACTTTAGGTTACAATTCCAGACTCTGTGTGAACACTTCTCAGTGCAGTACAGTTAGTCCAGAACCAGAATCCTGCAGCTAGCAGAAAATAAGATGATTTTTCTTCTAAATTGCAACATTCCTCCTCTCTGGGTAAATTAAATTATCAGGTACAGCTGGTACCTTATTGAAGTACAAGACTAATTACAGGGCATTAACAAGGAGATTTTTAATGGCACAAAGAGAGACACAGGTGACATGCATGTTTCTGCTTTTGAACATTCCCTCTTAAGTGACAAATATTCCCAAATGTGGTCAAATACTTTGCCTTTTTCCCACCAGCAGTGCACTTTTTAGGCTTAATGACTTCTATAATGTTCAGAGGAATGTTCGATACTGGCATGCAGTTTTCAGGGAAAGGGGAAAATTTAAAAAAAAATTAAATGGTTCTATTACTTCACTCTACTACAGTATGATTATAGCATCATTGTGCATGTATCTTCACTGGAATTGAATTGCCAGCAGAAACAGTAGGATCTTCATGACTTAGCTGTAAGATGTGGCCTATAGTCAAGCTGCCAACTTTTGTATTAATTCACAATTCTCTGGCTACACAAAATCTTTCTATCTTATATATAAACAGTTATTATCCTGTTTGCCTGTAATGGCAAAAAGAAAGACATCTGGAAGTTAAAAAGAAGGTAATAATGTTTTCATGTACTGAAGCACTTACCAGGGTCTGATTCTGCATTTCCATATCAGCTTTTGTGTTGCTGTTTTTCTTGTGGTTTCCTTGTGAGCTGATAGAGTTTCCGTGAAGAGAGGAGCCCTGGGAGCTGCCCTTCGACACACTCCTGTAGGAAACATTATTTGATCCACTTTCTGTCTGCTGAGCTGCTTTCTTATCAACTCTGCAGGTAGAGAGTGATTCCTCTGATAAATTACACTGCCCTTCTTCAATCACTCTACTTTCCCATTCCTTTAATGTTTAAAGTAACCTCTCTGTATCTTTGTGTCTCTAGACCTTTGAGTGATAAATGTTTCTAACTAGCCTTGATCAAACCTGTCACTTGCAATTTCAGGTAGTATATCAATTTAGCCTTTCACATATCATGATTTATATTATATTTGGGACTGCTGTGGGGCAAACATGAAAACACATCATAACAATTGCTAAGTTCTTCTGTGACCAAAGGTTGTGATAGCTAGAAATGTAATCAATTCTGACAAGTTACCAAATATGTGTTTTCTGGTTACAATACAGGAAGATGGAATACATTAAAACATGTACCTAATTACCCTCTATCTTTACACACCATCTGCCTAGATTCTTGATTTCTGGAATCATTTGAATTATCAACTCGGATATAACTCGCCTATCTTTAATTTCAAAGACCAGTGGCTTGGTTAACAAAGTAACATGAACAAAATTATCATCTCATTATTAGTGGGGTTTTGTTCCTGTAGGTATTAAAGTCCCAACTGTACATCTACTGTTGGCTGCTGTGCATTCTTAGCACAAAAGGAACATACACTGAACTCAGCATCTGGGAATCTGTAAAGCTACATGGACATCAACACATCCCAAACTGAGTTCCAGGGATTTACCTGTTTAAAAGCTCTTTCATAAAACTGTCTTTTGGTGAGTAGGCAGCTGTGGTGGAACCTCTGACTTGTTCACACTCAATGCCACCAGGAGGGTCTTGGGAAGGTTTCATAATTTTGCTCTCCATGGCTAAAAAGTCACCATTGTCCGTTCTCCTGTTAATTTCATTTTCTATTTCACAGTGTTGCTCAGTTTTCTTTTTTTCTTTTCTTCTCTCTAATTTTGCCTGCTTAATTCCAAATCCTGAAACTTTTGTGTCCTTTTTTTCTACCTTAGTTTTAGGAACATCAGTTTTCCTGCTGCTCAGTGCTGGGAGTTTACTCTTTCGAAAGCCGAACCAACTAGCTATAGAGGGCCCAGTCTTTTGTTTAGTCTCCACAGTGGGAGATTTCATTTGTCCCTGACCCTTTTGCACATTTTCTTGGATGCATAACATGACTTTCTCCTCTATTGTAGGTTGCAGAGCTGGTGAACTCAAAACATCGTTAACCTTCTCAGAAGTTTCTGCTAATTTTAAAGACATTTGCTGTCTTCGTGATTTTGTTGCTTCCAGTTTATGAGGACACTTCATTCCATCGAAGCTTTGGAAGGACAAAATTTGTGTGGAAGATACAGTAGCCGAGGCTTCTATCTCCGATTCTGCTGACAGAACACTTTTTTTACTTAGAGCTTCGTGTTTAAAGCTTTCAGTGCTTTTCTCACCCTGCACAGATAGACTGCGTGCATCTTTCGGAGAAAATGGTTTGTTTCCATCATATTTTGAAGCACTGTGAAATGAGTCTGCTTTATGAGATGATCTGAAGGGCAGTTTGCTTGGGCTTCCATGCTGGCTATGGCAACTACTGGTATTTCCAAGAGAGCCTTGTCTAGGATAAGAATTTTCTGCGGGTTTACCAGTATTTAAAAGAGTCTCTGGTGTCACTGCTGACCCAGGAACAGCCTTGATTTGAAGTCCTTCCATGGCTGAGTTCTGCCTTGTTAGAGAATTTCCTCTGTCAGAAGTGTTTGTAATAATCTGAGTCCGCACTTTTCCCAGACCTTCTGTCACAGGGGCAGATGGCTTCTCCCCTGTGTGAACGCTGAAACTCTGACTACGAGCTTTCGCTCCGTTCATGCCCAGCGCTGGCTTCAAGTGCGACTTGTTGCTAGACGAAACAGACCTCTTAACCAATTTGTTTTCTAATCCATCTCCTCTGTCTACCACCAAGTTGCAGTTTTCATGGGAATGAGGTGATGCTGTATCCATACTAAGTCGTCCCACAGCAAAATTATTTTTTACTTCAGTATCAGACTTAGAGTCCTTTAATTCCGCATCCGTTGCACCTTTGGTGGTTACACACAGAGATTCACTCTGCTTGTACCTACCTGAACTCACATTACTTTTGGAAGCTGCATTTATACTGTCTTTTTCCTGCTTCCCTGGTACAGTGGAGCTTTTGCGGAGAAGCTGTGGAGATTTGACAAATAATTTCAGTCCCACGGGGAGACGGGTTTTCATTCCTTTCTCATTAGAGCTCTGAGTAGCATGTGCAGTATCACTGGCATGAAACAGCGTTGATGGGAAATTGTTTACCTGAGATAGCAAAGGCTCACTTGTGCTTGTTGTATGACATTGAGGAGTTGTGGGGAGAATGTTTGGCATCTTTTGTAGCTGATCCACCCCACCGTCACTGGAAATATTCTTTTTGTTGGAATACGTGTCTTGTGAAGAAGTTGCTTCCAATGATGGACAACCTATAGAAAAGGACCTGGCTGTTTGAAAATCTCTGCTGGAATATTCACGATTCCTGTGGAGACCCAGATGATTAGGGCTTTTTGGGCAGACTTGCTTTGTGGAAACTTTGGAAAGTCCTTGGCACGCACTATGGGATTGCTGAGATGTGCATTTATTTTGCATAATTCCTTCTGCATTTTCTTGAAGGTAAGATAATTCAATTTTGGCCCCAGAAGATACATTTTTTGCTTGCATTTCATGACTAGATTGATTACGAAAGCCAGAGTTCACAGTTCCTTTTAAGGGAGATGATTTCAGTATATTTTTTGCTGTTTCAGTGGGACCAGCTCCTCCTATCTTTACTGCTAGAGGTGGAGAATTAGCATAATTAGGCCGAATCAACAGGGATGTCGACCTGCCTGGAGGAAGGGGTGGGGATGGAGATCGGGCTTCTACAGGTGCTAAATCACAATGAAAGTCTCTGGTTGGAGGTTCCCCATAGTTACTGGGCTCTGTAAGGTGCTGAGGCAATAGTGGTGATGCTGGACTCTGACTCTTTGGATGCTTTGGCCCATCCCCTCTGCCTGGACGTTTCAAGTCGGGCAGGAGGTGGGGAGGGGGCTTTGGAACCTGAAAGTCGACTTTCGAGTCAAAATGACGAGGTGGACTTTGTGCCTTTTTGAATCTTGAAAGCTTTACAGGTGGCAGAGCAGGTGATTTTTCAAGGGCTGGGGGGCCCACTGACAGAGCTACAGGTGTCTCCCCACCCTCTGTCATCACAGTTTTTTGTGGAGAATATTTACCTCTGCTGGGTATTTTAGTTACATTTGGCTTTTGATTGATTCCTGCATGAGCAATGGAGCTTGAATTGGCCTTGCATGATGCATCATACACTGGCTTTACGAGTTTTTGCCGTGAAGTATTTTGCAGTGTCACTCTTCCACAGCGTGAAGATTCACTGTAGGTCAGGGGGACAACTGTATTTTTATTCCCTGTATTATCTTCAGGAGTATTTTTCTCGGTTTCATCTTCCTGTCTTTCTAAAGCAGCGTAGTTTCTAGCACTGGGTCCTGGCTGCAAATCAGTTCTTCCCTGAGGTACAAGTTCAGTGTATTCTGCACTGGATGTAGTTCGTGGCTGGTTGATTGAAACCTCATTTCTTGTTACAGTGACAACTCCAGTCTGGTGTGAGCTGAATTCAATAGGCTCCCCATCCTTAGCATCATATATTACCGTAATGCACTCTTCAGAAGAGGTCTTTTTTATAACCTTTTGTTGTTTAATGAAATTACATGTCTTGGGCCTAATGTCTGAGCGAACAGGTATCTGGTTCTCTTCGTCAGCACATACAAACTGAGAATTCTCTGTGACTTTGAGCATGTCAGAGGTCTTTGTGTACTTCTCAGTAAAGGGAGTTGCTAATAAATCAGATGGGCTTTTCTCATCGCTGCTTTCTATGTGCAATTCATCCAAGACTTCATTGTCATCAGTGTCTGAAAGCTGAAAATTAAGGTCTGTCCAGCCCATATTAGAATGGCTTTGATTTAACTGTAACTCAGGCAGCTTTGCTCTGGTGCATGGTTTTACTTCTGCCTGAAACCCACTGACAAAACTAGTCAATTTTTCAGGTCTTTCCTTTGAATTAAAATATGAACTTCTTTCTGGCAAATGTTTCCTGTTAGGATCCCAATCAAAGAGACTGTCAGAAATGCTGTGAGTTAATTTGCTACAATAGGTTCTGCAGTCTTTGCTTGGTACTTCCTGCAGCAGCAGTAAGGATGAAGAGTCATCATCTGCATCATCATGTGAATCTGAATCATAAGAGAAAGTTTTGTTATGTTCAATGCAAATGCTTCCCATTTCCATTGGTTTACAATGAGTCTGTTCATTATGGCCACCACATTTAACTCCAGGGGAATATATTCCTTCGTTGGAGTTCATGCAATCTTTGTAACCCCATTTTGATATTACTGAAGGTGACTCAAGTAATATTTTTTGCTTCTGTAATTTCTTCAGCCCTTCTAAGATATGGTTTTCCTTGATACGAGTTGGAGGTAGATCATCTGCAGGACTTGAGAGGTTGCTTGGGAGCGAGGAACCAATGCTTATTCTTTTATCCCATCTCACGGATGACTGTCAAAACAAAATACAAATCACTTGTGTTACTCACAAGTGCTGTCAATAAAAGTGTTACCATTTTAGCAAAGAGGTATAGGAGTTGCATAAGGGCATTACGTTCCATCCTTTGCTATTTATAGCAAAGTTCTTTTTTTAATAGAGGATTTCACAGTGGTGTGAAGGCTGCAGTGCATTTAAAACCTGCAGGAAGAACAATATGAATGAAAGGATTAAGATAAAGAAGAAGAGAAATTTGGACTATGAAAGACAGAATAAATGTCAGAACAAATGAGGAGACTGTAAGCAAGCTGAAGTGATAAAGGCATTGCTAAAAAAATTAAATGGGGGTGACAGTTTAGTGAAAACTGTTTTCAATATAAAATAAGAAAGTGAAAAGACTTCTGAAACAGGCAGCTTTACAATTAATCTTGTTTCAGATTAACTCAAACTAATACATGAAGAAAATTAATTTGATTTACCCTTTTGCTTGTCTTTCCATCATTCCAAGTGTAGGAGGAACCACTGGAATATTCACTGCAAGCACTTGAGAGGGAGAGTTCACTGCTGCTGCAGCTGCTCCGGGGATACAGGCGGCTAGAACCTGTCATATTCAATTGACTCTGGCATTTCAAGACAGGCATGCTGGACTTCACATTCTGCTGGCATTCCTAAAATATGAGAAGAAATAGAAACGTCTTATAGGTGGAACAAGATCATGTAATTTCCCCTTGATTAAGAATGGCAAAGAAAAAGCAAGTAAGCTACTTACATCTTCCTGTTATGTCATTTAGCGTCTGGTGAATTTAATACAGAAAACTAAATTAAAAATTGCTAACAATTTCATTTGTCAGGGGAAAAATCCACACTCCTCAATGTTTTCTTCTTTATTCTTGAACTAATATTCTTCTCATCTTATGGTAAAGATTATTCTGAGTCTATTTGAATTATGCTTCATACATAAGCAGCGTGCTCCAGTAAGATACAGAAAACGAAGTTATAAGAATACAAGTACATCTTGACAACTGCATTATAGCCCCACAATGTAACAGATGAGGCTGTACACCCTGGACAAGGTAAATTAATTTAGTATCCCGAGCAGAATGTCCACTGAGAATGGAATCTCTCCATTACAGTCTAATTTTGGTTTCCTATCTAGTTCAAAGCTTTGTCTAAGAAACTCTCTGACGTAGGACAATCCATCTTCGTGTCGCTCGCAGACAGCTGAAGCCTCTTGCTTATGCAATTTATTGACACTTTATGGCTGCCTTTAGTACTTGTGTAGTTATCGCCCCTCTCCAAATGCAATTTCAGCTGACTGTGACTAAGTGCCAGCTTTGAGGAAGAGAGTAATGAAGAGTAGATAGCACTTTAGGTAAAATATTAAACCTCTGTAGGAGTAGCTAGGATGCCTTTAATTTGTTTTCACACTAATACTCTTGAGCCTAACAGCATTAGAGCTTCTTTAATGTTAAGTGCTTGCACTATTCTCCAGTTTCCTTAAAGAATCAGACATCTTTTTAATTACCAGGAACACCAGACATGACTACATGAAAGGAGGTTGTAACGAGGTGGGGTCAATCTCTTCTCCCAAGCAGAAACTGATAGGACAAGAGGAAACAGCATCAAGTAGTGTAAGGGGACGTTTAGTTTGGATATTAGGAAAAATTCCTTCACCAAAAGAGTTGTCAAGCACTGGAGCAGGGAAGTGGTTGAGTCACCAGGGATCTAAAAGCTGTGTAGATGTGACACTTGGGGACATGGTTTAGTGGTGGGTTGGGCAGTGCTGGGTTAATGGGTGGACTTGATGATCTTAAAGGACCTTTCCCCCCCAGTGGTAGGTGAAAGGTTGGATTCCATGATCTCAATCATAAAGGTCTTTTCCAACCTAAGTGATTCTATGATTCTATGACTGTTTCGTAAAACTTCCCTTTGGATTTCATTATGGTAAACTGAAACAACATTTACTGATTTTTGTATGTAGATATACCTCAAATTAATTTTGCTTAAATGAAGAATTTACTCTTACATTTAGGATGAAATAAGAAATCTGAAGTTATTGAATCCATAAAATAATTATCAAGGCTGTGTATTCCATAGACACAGCATCTTCATGCAAATCTCCAGAATAACTCTCAGTTTGTAGGCACTTCTCATACACTGACATGTTTATTGGCCTTCTGCTAATTTCTTGCATTTATTCCCCCATGTCCCTCCCATTTATTACTACCAGGGTTGAACCTTTTTTCAGCTGAATGGGAGAGAGCAGAATTTTTACTGCTGAGGAGTTCATCAGTACAGCTGTTCATCGCTCAGCTGACATCATAATGTTCTGGTTTTGACAAACGTAACTACAGGGCAAACCATTATTCTTTGTCACAGGCAAAACCCATGAATGGGAAAATCGTTTAGAGGCAGCAAGAGCACATTTCACCTCTGGGAATTATTGGTACGTGTCCTCCTAGGAAGTGAAATGGATGCAGGAGGAATAGCCTTTAAATCCATTGACTGAATACATCTTTCAGCATCGGCAGCAGGCTGATGCCTGTGTTTTTGGCTCTGACACAGACCTTCTCACTTTGTTGAGACAAATTAGTCTTTATTTCTGACATTGTGGTTCCCACAGGAGACCCCCTCCATCAGCTGCCTCAGCTGTGACAGTGTCACTCCTGGTGAGGGTGACTGTACAGAGGCCAATGGCAGCATCTGCTTGTTCTGGCTCTTTCACTGCATTTCAGCTGTGGCATTGGGAAAACATGTTGAATTCCTGCCCTTTATACTGGGCTATGTCCCAGTCATCACAGCATTTAAAGGAAGCATGCCTGTAAATCCTCTCCTTTAAAAATCTCCTGTAGGAGAAGAGAGATCACAGCACAGTGACAAGTACTGCCTCCCTGTCATCTTCAGCAAGTCTGAGAGCCTCTCCATCCTCTCACTTTGTTCCCTTTGCACCCAAGAGAGGAGAAAGGAATTTGGTCCTACAGTTTCAGCAATGGGCAAAATGGAGATATCTAAGCAAAGTGAAAGAACAGTATATTACTGTAACCATCTTCAAGAGAAGAGAAAATGTGCAAAAAATACCATGTCATTCCAGATTATGAAGTAGGATATCTACTCAATTTCAAGATTGCATTCAGATCACTGAAGAGAGTGGAATTTTCTCCTGCAATTTGCCTTTATTCTCTAAATTATCCAAGAAAGTACTTTGAATAGCATGTTTATGATGCATTAATTAAATACATTTAACTTGCACATGGGTCTATTAACTGACATGGTGAAATTTTAATTTTTTGTAATCATGACTCTTTAGTCACTACCTTAAATGAATTAAGAGTAAAAAGGCCTGAATGTAGTATTATAGTTTAAAACATTAATTTTCACTGAAATCACAGAAAATTGAAATAATCAGACCATTAAAGACACAAAACTCTATATTAGAACAACTTAACCTGAAGGCTTAATTAAATATAATGCAAAGGGTTGTTAGCATTTTTGTGAACCTTTGAAACAATGCCTTTTCATTAAAGTACATGTTACAAGGGAGATTACATTTTTGTTGACACTACTATACTTCAAGATCAAAGGCACAGGCAGGTTCAACGTTCTGTTCTTGTACTCTTTGTTTCCCTCTGTGTGATTTTTGTTTTTTAAGCTACTTTTCTCTTTGACAATGAAACATGAAAGCCACGCTGGCGAACGTTTTGCCAAATAAGCACAAAGCTAACTCCATCTGAAAAAAAAATGCAGAGCCCATGAATTTTTAAAAGTTCATACATAATATATCATAAAAGTAGGATGAATAATATGGGGCATGGGCTTTAATAAAAAGCTCCTTGACCATTTCTCAGAGATTCTGAGATGTAATCAATACCTAAAAAGGTATACTGGGGACATTGCTAAGATTTACACTTTTTTTGCACACAGTGACATTATCTGCTTACTATATCACCTGAGGACACAATATTGAATTTCAGAGAACAGAAGGAAGTAAAAGTATTGTTATCTGCCTCAACAGTGTTTCAATTCAGAGATCAGCTTTATGGCTCTTCCCTGACATCAGCCTTTGGAGGCGAGAAGGAGGTTCCAAACAAGGAACCCAAGGACAGCACAAACACTCACGTGCATCTGAGCATCAGCACTTCGAGCCTGCATCAGGCCTCGGTTTCGTTCTACTTCTGAAAGCAAATCCCCAGATGAGAGGTCCAAGATGCGTGAATGGAGTTTCTGGGGGGGGCAGAAGGGAATGAGCAAAGCATAAGCGTTTGTCAAATATGCAGCAGATCAGCATTTTTAAAATTCTAAACTCTGCTGTTAAAATTTCAAGGGAAATGAAGACCCTGAGGTAAAAGTGGATTTGTTCTAATTTGAAATGTTGCTTTTTGTGCTTACTTTGTCCAAGACCTCCTGTCTGGAGAACAGATCATTCTTCATCCTAAACAAACTCTACTTTTTCTTCTAGTCACTGCTTTGCCACTTATCATTACTTCACACACAACAATAACAAATGAACTCCAGTCCCACCATTATCCATAGAGTTTGACAGGTTTCAGGAAAAAAGCATAAAAATGAACTACAAAATTAACATTTATAAATCAATCAACATGTTAATGTTGTTTTATTTACGAGCTGTTACACCTTGCATGAATGATTGCAAAAGTGACCCTATTTTAAACCAGCATTGATCTGCTGAAGGCCTCCTCTGCACACATTTTAACTCAAAGTCATTAATGTCATCTGTTAGGAACAATTAATGTGAATAGAAAATAATTGCATCAGGGAACTAGGGACTCAGAGGATTCTGTGCATTAATATTCACATGCTGTTCGGTTATATACACAGTTCTTTTCTCAGTTTTGCTTGGAAGGATGTCTAAGCTTGTGCCTTTCCCTCCATGTTCACCTGTATACTAATTCTAGGGCTTTCAGTGTGCATTAAGCCTGATTTGTTTTAATTGCAGTTTCAATAAAATCCATGATTTATGTGAATGCCTTGGCCAATGACTTCAAAAGAAGAAATATCTGCAGTCTTGTTAGCTACAGGGCCAACACACCAAGTAACAGGCAGTATGGATCTGACTCACAGTCCACTGAAATCAATGAAAATGGACTAAAAAAATAAAACCCAAATAAAGGGGGCTTTGGATCAGGCTCTTTTCACTTTCCCATTAATCCTCCAGGCTTGCAAGGGCCCACTGATGGATGCAGACCTTGGAGACTTGACGAGGCTGTGTGAGTGCCCCATCACCCTGTCCATCCAGAAAGACTGGCCAAAGAGGGCAAAGGAATCTGTAGCCACAAAAGCCTTTACACACTGCAGTAGTAGTTCTTTGCAGGGCCCTGAAACGTGAGTCACACAGTATCTCACACCCAGCTCCTCCCCAGCCCGCTCTCTCAGTACCCACTGCAGAAATTAATCTGCTGGAGAACAAAGCATTCCTACAGCCCCCGTTATCTGCATGCTCTGCTTAAGGCCTCCATTCCAGACAATCTGGGAAGTTTTTCTACAAACTATTAATTACAAATTTGGGAGTCATTTCTCAAGAGTTACATATTCATCCACGTTTCTTAAGGAGGTACTATCTGTTGCAGAAAGATTATGGAAAATATTTTCAATGATCAGTATTCTGTATAAACATATTTTGTCCAATATATCATTGAACAGATTAAAATGCTACAAACACTCAGTATCCAAGATACATTTCATTATAAATGTTAACTACACTCAGGCTATGTGTTTCTCAACACCGTGATGCCTGGTTATTCAGCGTGTACCGTTCAAAGTGCTATTTCCAGCACTACTGACAAGTGTTTGTTAAAGATTTAAGCTCCAGGTAAAATGTCTTCCCAAAGTCACAGATTTACTGATTTCATACATTTGTTCCTCCTGACAATAATTCCAACTGCATCACTGAACCACCAGAGAATTCCACTGTTTTCAGAATCAAGAGTCACTGATGCCATGAACAAGTGGTGTACTTGCCCTTTGTAGACAAATTGATTGCTTTCTCCAGTGAAACCAGTCACCTGAGATATTTTAGTGGAAGTTACAGTAGTCCGATCTGTGTGCATTGGAGATTAGGATTAGGGACATCTGAGATGCATGAACATTTACAGTTGAACATCTATTTTCCCAGAAAAAAAGTATTCTAGAAGTAGTGCTACAGGACTTTTACAGTTGTAATACTGTCTTCCCAATTTTCCAGCAAGGCATTTAAATACTTTATTACTTAAATGGGAACTTATCCATGTTTCAATAAGGGAAATGAAACATTCCCCTATAATGTCATCCAATGGAATTTAGTGTTACAGAATGCAGAATCTGTGTCAGACACAGGGGCAGAGATCAGCCCAGTTGGAACGGGCAGAAAACAGAAATAATTTTTTGGCCAGGGATCAGACATAGCCCAGCAGAACATGCTGGAAACACTCAGGGTTCTGGGGGTCCCTCCCCACTGGCTCAGTGACCAGAGGGGCTGGGCTGCACATGGGTCATGTTGTATTTGCACCATCTTTGCCACTGGTAAACTCAATGACACCATAAAACTGTAACACCAAAGGCAAATCAGCAGACTAAAATGATTAACAAAGAAGGAAAGTGTGTTCTCAAGATGTATAATGTGATTATATTTCTGTATCAAATGAGATCATCACATTGGGAATATTCCTCCCCACACATATGCAAATAAACTAACAGAGGTGGCCAGCACAATGACTAGCATTAACAAACAGCATAATAAAGTTTGAGGTCATTAATTAAATATAATCACACAGCACTGAAGCAAGTCATCCAATTACAAAAGAAAAGCAAAAGAAAAATGTTCCTCTTTCATTTATTTTTCTTTTTCCTTCTCCATTTTCTAATTTAAAAATGGGAAAAACTCTAGTATTTGTTTAAAAACCTCATTAAAGATCCATTTAAAATCAAGTAACAGATTGTGCTAACTATGTATCTTCATTCTGATTTCTTCTCAGATACACAAAATGTACTGTGTCCTTTATGGTTATTTTCAGATGACAGTCACATAACTAGATCAAGGAGTTACTGCTGCCTTGAAAATTGTACAGTATTAAAATCACTGTTGATGCTATCATGATACAATGCAACAAAAGGCAGACCACTGCACGGAATGACTGCCACAGAAGAGATCACATCGGTTTAAATGAATACTTAAATATGAAACTGAGGAGTTACAGCTATAAATCCAAGTTATCTGTCCCATTTGTTGGTGCCCTGTATAATGAAAAGGGGAAACTGGGCAATACTTAGAGGTGCGGGGAGCCCCTCTGGAAACAAGAAAGCATCAGGATCACTGGACTGCAGGCCTGAAAATCTGTATGGAAGTGAATACAGCACAGACTGGGCCAACTTCCTTGGAAATTACCCTCTATTGAGTACTGCCAGGGCAGGTGTGGACTAAAAGGTTTGCAACACCTTAGCTCGACTGGACCCACGTGTCTCCAGAAAGTGGGTGCCGAGAGGCCAGGGCAGAACAGAGGGGGCCTCCCTGCAGTGACTGTGACCAGCAGCACAAAAGCTCCTCCTTCACCTGTGAGATTGATGCAGAAAAGGCCATGCCCTTTGTGGCTCAGTGTCAAGATTAACTCCTGTAACCCACATGAAAAATATAAACAAAGTAATTGATAATTTAGGTGGAAACCTATTATATCAAGTGCAATAGGAAATACAATTATCTGGCAGGCAGATAACCAATCCATCAACCAGCAGGCCAGTTTCCCCTCTCCCAGCAGCATCCTTATTAAGGCTTTCTAGGAAGATAAAAGAAGGCTACTACCTGCTGGCACGAGGCAATATTACAGAGAGACTCCCCTAACTATTGTGCCTGTTGACTCTATCTGTGCAGAATATCTATCAGTTCCCATCTCCTTTTTGAAACGTCTAATGGTCTGCAGCATTGCCAGAACAATTTTCAGTGAATTATGCCAAAGAGTACACAGCTCTCCAATATTGGATGAGTTAATTGCTATTAAATCAATTGGCTTTGCTTTTCTCACATGAGCCAAAGTTCATCATTCACAGGAAAAAAATTCTCCCTCTAGGTACTAGGGAGACATTTTCATCCTCCTGCTCTGTGCCAGAGCTGCAAATGTTTGTGTGGTGTGTGTGGCCCTCTCCTGTCTTTGCTGTTTTTTGGGGCATCACAAACCTGAGCAGGCACACTCTGGCCTGCGTCCCTCTACAGCCCAGCCATTGCAATTGGGCTGGCAGGGAACACCCTGTCATTTCCCTTACGCCATAAAGAGAGTAGACCACAGAGGAAAAAACATTATTAGGTAAGTTATTTATATACTATTAGTTTAATTAGAAGTATAATCTTTCATTAAACGAAATCTTGATTTTTGTTGCCCTTAGATATATTTCAGAGGGAAAGTTCAGCTGGAGATAAGAGAACATTCTTCCCCTATTTCAGCAAAAGTTACCTAGATTAGAACACACAAAGCTCAAAATATGAAGTGTGAACTTCTCATCCACTAAATAATCTGGAATTAAGGAGAAAATTAAGTATAGCTAAGTAAAAAATAATAAAACCTCTGAAAGTAGAAATCGATTTTGCCTTTAGACAGATAAATGTGCTTTTGACATATGGAAATTCTGCTTTCTACAGAGAGCAGAATAAGTGGTTGTCAACAAAAAAATAGTGAAATATGAAGCAAAAGTGAAAGCTGCAAAAAGATGATTCCATTTTATTTAATTCTAATAATGACTAGCATAGGAAATGGACTTGCAATTTTGTACTGTGCACATATGGCAATGCCTGATGTTTTATTGTATACAACTGATGTAGTGAAAATAAAAGTATAATAATTTTTCAGTTTTGGAAGTTATATATTTAATAGAAAATTCGGAATTATATCCTACTGTCCTACTATGCACTCTCTATAAACAGAACTTCATGGCTAACACTGTTATAACTTTGTAGTAAATGAAAATCAGGTACGGTGAATGACACCCCTGTCCGTGGCAGGGGGGTTGGAACCAGATGAGCTTTTAGGCCCCTTCCAAGACAAACCTGTCTACAATTCTATGAAAATTATTCTTTCTCATAATGCTGGGCCATGTTTAACCATTTACAGGGTTGGGGCTAAAACTGGAGTGAGAAACTAACACCCTTTGTTTAAAATACTCCTCCCTTGTGCAAAGTAATTAGATGTTCCTCACTTAGACCTCTAAAGGCTATTAATACAGCTCTGCACTGCCAGGAACATCCAACTTCTGATTGTAAAGCTAATGCACCACACTAAGATATTTTTTTTCTATTTCTCTGTTGCTACAGGTACCATTTCCAACACGTTAATGAAGATATTTGGCAAAAGGCATGTAATATGAAACATTACACAGCTCAGTCTGGAACAGGCAAAGCAACTCAGAGGTCTTACAGCCCACTTTATTTAGAAGGAGCATGCACGTTGCCTTTCACGTTTAAAATTCTGTTCTTTCTTAGGGCCTGTCTGACAGATTCACTCAGTTTGCTCCGTATGTTGCTGTGAGGGCTCTCAACAGCTGTTGTCACAGGAGACTACCACCAGGGCTGGCTGTATTCATCTCTGGTGGGCGAAAAGGGTTAATACACAGCAGATGAACCCCAGGGTAACTCTTACAGTGGTATGAGCAAAGAATTTGAAGCTCTTATTGGTATTACCTCCAGCTCTTTAAAATACAGGGAACTATCACAAACATGCAGTATTGCTCAGTGGTCATAGGAAGAAGTATTATACATAAGTGAATATTAAAGGATTAACTGTAAAATACATTTCAGTAAACTAAATGAGTTCTTAGTACCAAAAAAAACAAAGAACTTTTCAGCTATTTCATACATTTCAAGTGAAGTGTGTGGATTTGAATTTTCCATTAATCTAATAAAAATACTTCCATGAAAGTCCTAATTTGATGTTTTCCATCTGTTTTTGTTGTTTTTCCCTTCTACTAGGCACACTTTTCTAAAGAACCTTTACAGAAGATGCTAGACTTTAAATCCAAACCCAAAATTAATAGTGGTTTGTCAGTTTTGCTGGCAAATCCTCCAGGTGAGTTTACTGAGACTTAAGACAACATCCAAGACAAAATACAAGGGTATGATACTAGAAACATTTGTATGGAAGATTAGGGTGCTAAAACTACATCAGAAAATCCTGCTAAGAAGGCAAATCCAGCTCAAAAAGTAAAACAAAGGCTTCATTTGTATCTGCTGCAAAGTTTCCAAGCTTGCAGCTCTCTATTATTATCGAGCCATCCAGAGATGGCAAAACCCAGTGAATTAGATCCAAAGTAACTCAGAAGGTTGGAAACTTCTATTCTAGGGCATAAATTGGGAGATATTAAGCAGGCATTTGAAGTATAAACAGAAATAACTAATCTCTCTGTATTCTTTGGAGAGCTGACAACATTAATGTAAGACTAAAATTACTCCTGTTCCAAATCCTTAGTTTTATTAATTTTAATAAACTGCTTTAAATAAAAGTTACATTGAAAGACACAAAGTAATCCCCTCTGATCCTAGTTTTCATTTTATAAATCTATAAATTGTGTTTTCAAGCTCTGAGATTCCAAAGTGTTAGTTCTCATTTTAATAGCACTATGGTAGGAGTCTGTAAATATTGCAGTAATATGAAAATGAGCTAATTTAATTCCTTAGGAAAATGTATGTATAAAGCTCCCTGTGGTTTGTAATTACCGTAAAGTCAACAGTTTACATCAATGACCCAGTAATCAGCTAGTCAGAATGTGAATAATTAATGAAAAAATGTTTTCAACGAGCTTGCAAATGGAGACTCCTTGGAGTATGGTGAAACAGCCGTGCTGTGAGAAGAGTGTTGTGCAAGAGTTGAGCCTCTTATTAAGTACATATTTGTATTTTGTTTCTTATTTTTCTAAATGTCTTCCCATTGATCTAATACTACTTAATATGTTAATTCCACTGTGCTAAATGAGGGCCAGCACCATGTAGGTGCTATCAATTACAGCAACACCTAAGAGTGAAGTACAAGAATCCTGCACATCCTGACACCTCCTGTTGTTATACTGTTCACAAACAAAACCATTTTGGTTTTAACACTTCAGCATTGTCAGAATGAGTCTAGTAAACAACTTTATACTGAAGGTCTGCAACAAGGAAAAACTACACCATTCATCTTTTCTGGCATGCCCTACACATGCTATCTGTGCTTCAGGAGTAAAAAGGTGGGTTGGTTTTAATATTTCACTGTATTTAAGAAATGCTTTAATATAAAAACACAGGAGAAAAGTCTCACTTCTGAAACAGTCACTGTATTATCAATCCTTATTTGATTAAGATCTACTCACTAATATCAACACACTGCTAAATTGCTCATACTATGACAGTGATATTCCTGGTAGCACAACATAATACTGGTCGTTGTCTTTGTGATTCCTACAGTTTAAAATTCATTTTCACATTCACTTTCTGACTATGCCCCAAAATAATCTAAAGGAATTAGGCAGACCTCAGTACGATCTTCTTATTGACATTTATGTTGATCGATGTTGGCTCTACCAGAACTGGAATCTACAGATCAATTCCCTTATTAGATTCGTTCTCAGTGCTGCCGTGACCATTTTATCACAGAAGTTGCTGCCATCAAATGCTGCTTTATCACTTTATAATGGGATAAGCTGAAGCTTTCCTCTGGCATATAGTTGGAAATGATAACTGTCTGAACTCTAAATATTTCTTTTGCAGATTTTCAAAAATATCCTTATTAAATGCAAATGTCTGTTTTAAAAGCTACTTTCAACTGACTTTACCTAAGCAGCAATAATTTTTTCCACAAGAAAATTCCAGCTCCCAAGGTATTAGAAACCCCCAATGCTAGCACTGGAGGCTGCCCCATTAATCACTTTCTTCTTGATGAGCCTACGAGCCAGATGACAGAAAAAATGAGGCTAAGAATGAAGATATGACAGAAGAATCAAAGTGGTCTCAGGAATGGTGAACAGTATTATATGAACACACAAACACACGTGCAAGCGTTCGTAAAAGCACACACAATACATACACAGGGTTTGTCACAATTGTTTTATCTGGTTTTGAGAATATGCAGGGCCGTGGTATTTTTAGTGTTACAGCTCCTGTTGAGAGAGGAGTTCATCACATTAATTTAAATCTCCGATAAAATAAATTAGCTTTTTTATTGCCAGGTTGAACTACAGGGCTATGATTGTTATGTATTGCTACAATCTAAGTCTTAATGGCATTTTAGCCCTGTGGTGGTCAAACAGAAACCATTTCAAACCTTCTAAAGGCTATTAAAACATGTGCAGATGTCTGGAAAATTAATACTATTATCTAACTCTAACCTTTTGCCTGTAGGAAGAAAAGGAGAGAGAAGGCTCAGGGAAGATGTTTTAGATCAATCCATGGCACCTGAGGAGGGCAAGCTCCGTTTCACACAGAAGTTCATTGGCTGTGAACAGGTGATTCAAGTGAGCAGATTCATCCTTATTTGGATTTCATTGAAATTCATTCATTTACTCAGAAAAAATAATTTAAGAGAGATGAGCATCATTTTTACAATCCTTCCTCAATGCTGTTTCCCAAGGTCCAGCAATCTAGACACTGGAAAGGTTCATTCATTTAAATGACAAGAGCACAAATTTGTCAAGGTTAATGTTGAACAGGCCATATTTTCCTTGCCTAAGTATTATGCATTAAAAGACTTCTCCATTCCTTCACCCTCTTTTTTTTTTTTCTTTTTTTTTGGTGTGTAATATTGTTGAAATGTCATATGGATTGAAAGGAGTATAAAAGTAGGAGCAGAATTTCAAGAAATACTTTTATTGTTAGTTTTAGGCTTTTACATACATATTTTCTCTCCAACTCCAATGCATTGCTTTTGTCTCTGACAGAATAATTGCTAATAAGGAGAGACTTTTTTCTTGAATACCTGGATACAAGGTACTTGATTCTATTTCTTTTCCTCAAAGCACTTACTTAAAAGTATGATTTAGAAAGAGTAAGTGGGTAGATTCCCAGCTGGTAGGGATTACAGGCTTCACTTCTGACTGAAATGAAAAGAACTTCTGCCAGGACAAGAATTGCCCCATTGACTTCCCAAACTTTTCCTGCTTTTCAGAAATAAAGCCTCTAGAGGGTCACAAGTGTGCATTTGCAGTGGTATTTCATTCTGGAAATCTCAAATCTGACCACGGGACCTCCAAAGGCCAGTTTGAGTTCTGCAACATTTATCCTGATATACCAAAATCACAGGGCTTGTGTGCAGGACACAGCGCTGCTCTGGAGAACTGATGATCTCAATAAGCATCTCAGATCTTACCTTTAGACCTCTTGAATTCCACCAGCCTACTCTGGAGGGATGAGAAGCTGTGGAAGGATCTCACAATCTGCCTGGCTCTGCAAGCCGAGTAAGGCTGAAGCGCAGGTGAGGTGGGAGAGCCAGTGCTGGTTCCAGCAAGGAGGGAGCACCACAGTGGGTGCATGGACGACCTGAGAACACAGCCCTGCACTGCCCATGTCCATCTGCACCTCTCTCCTATTGCCCCAGTCAGCAGGAATACCAGGAGATGGAAAAAGAGAAATGCCAGTCATTGCCCCTGGACCAAGCTGTGCTCCTGCAAGGGAAGGTACTGTGCCCTCCAACCACTATTTGGAACCTGGACTGGCCTTGGGATGGTGAGGGCTAGGGCTGGCACAGGATGGCGTGGAAAAATTCTGTCTCCCACCCTGCAGCCTCTCTGTCTGTCTGAGAAGCTGTCTTTGCTCAGAAGAAGTTGTGCCAACCAGCTCTTGATTAGGAATGTGTGCCCTTATGGATTGATGGTTCTTTCACAGTAGATAAAAGCAGGGCTTAGGAGGTATTATGTAGGAACTTCAAAAGGGGTCAGCTACCACTGTGGCACGGAATAAGTAGCCACATTTTTAGAAGAGTTCAGCATAATGCCTGAACACTTAAAAGTCTGGTTCCATGTGCATGAAGGACCTAAAGACCTAAAAGAAAGGTTAATTCCATTTGTTATTCCCCCAAGAACAAACTACCAGGTGAAGACTTGTGACAGAACAGAGAGTACCCATAATTCTAATTATTGTCAAGATCTCCTAGGGATCATTTAGTGGAATAAATCTAAGTGAGCCTCTAAAATACAGTGCTAATCTCTGATTCATGCTCACACTTGCAGTATCCATAATTCATAATAATTATGCCTAGACCTGTGCCTGTGCCTGCATCTACTGTACAGGAAAAGTACACAAGGCTTATTTAGAGGTTAATAGTAAGTAATAGAAAACCTAAAAAAAAAAAAGTGATTGAGCATTTCTGCTTTTAAGATATAATTGAATATAAAAATTTAGGATCAAAACACTACAAAATTAGGTAGCTCATCTCTGAAATTGTATACCAGAAAGATGAGCTGAAGAGTGGGAGTACATTTGAGATTTTAAAAGCACTGATATTAATTCAAGATGCCATTACTTTGGCAGTCTGTTTTCCATACTTCTAATGCAGTAAGATGGAGTTTAATTCATAGCGTTGAAGATGCCCTTGCGATGCACACAGGACACAGACAAATCACTGCCCCTTCCTGCACCCAGACATCGGGTTAGTGACTAATGAAACACAGCTTCCCCACATCTAGAGAAAGAAAGGAGCAGGAATGCACTCTAAAAATGCTAAAAATACAGGAAGACTCAAGGGCTGTCAATATCACATTGTTAAAGATTTAATGACAAAAGGTAACTTTTCCTTTTGGCTTGGCCTTATCAAGAGAGATACCCAGATGGTAATTCAAGAGTTAAGGCACTAATGGACTCTTCAGTTTCACTGAGCACCTCGTGCTGATTTTATCTTGCAATACAGTATTTCACATTCTCAGCGAAGTCAACAGAGATTTAGTCAATAGTGTCATGGCCTTTGGATGAGAATTTGAATCCTACCAGTATCCAAACCATCATTAAAGAAGATAGGTCATTTGGGAAACAAAGGAGAGCATTAGTAAAATTCAATACTAAAAGATGGGGTTGGTTCAGTAGGTGTTTTATGATTCATTATGAGTAACATCTAATTCTAATTACCGACGCTTTCTTCAGTGTGCAGTATCTGTAAGAGTATACAAAAAATATAAAGTATATCATAGGAAAATTATATTTTTCACAACAGATGGCAACAGAAAATACCTGTTGAGTAATCTTATGTGCTTCAACCCACTTAGCATAATGTTAGTTTGTTTCATTTGATGGAATGTGTAATTTTACATTACTAGCAATTTAGAGTGACCTGATATAATCTGAGCAGCTTAAACATTACCATGCAGAGCACTTATTGGCACACCTATTTCTCAGTAAAAGAGCCATAATTCTGTACTGCTTCATGTCTTCAAAGTGCCACTGCACTTAAATAACAGTAACAAAACCACAGGAATAAAGGAAAATATAAATGAAGTTTTATGAGTATTGAGTGTAATAACAGATGAAATGGATCCTTTATCCATTGCTATTTGTTTCATATACACTTTTGCATAGTTATCCTTCATTTAAGTCTCAAAGTTTTAAGAAAATAAAAATGAACTACATACTTAGCTCCATTAGTGCAATAAGAAGAAAATCATAGATCTGTAATAATAAAGGTTATAATTCTGTAGCGCTTTAGAATTTCAAGAGATTCCCACTTTACCATAAGACAAAACCCTTTAAATCTTTGAATCAATTCATTTTATACATTCTTCCGGTATTGCATTTGAGAGTTACAGAGTGTGAAATATGCACCATGATGAGAAAACAATTACCCAGCACACCTGTTGTTTGAGCACACTGCATTTAAGCAGGACTTGCAGTGACTACTGTTTTATTGCACTGTGAAATCCCAAATGGGGAGGCTTTAAAAGCTGACCTGATGACATGAACTTGCACTTTTACATGTAACACATGGCTTGCAGGTACCACATCACATACTGTGATAACAACAGAACAAATCCATGCTAATTTTTGCTATCAGAATGTCAATGAGAAAGACTTTTTCCATTTAGAAAAGAAACCTGCATGAATGACTCTTGACTTAAATAAAACAACTATGCATTAAAAAAAAAATTACAAAATTCAAAACCAGAAACATATGGGGCAAAAAAATGGATCTGTTGGTCACACAAAACACAAACACATGAGGAACTAGAGAGTTTTCAGTAAATTCACAGTCCAGAACACAGGCTGTCTCTAGGTAGCCTCTGTACTTACACTTGATCATTTATGCAGGGATTCACATAGAAAGTTCCTGATACATCTTGCTAATACATTAAAAAATAGAACAGGCTGAAAGAACAGCCAAAATGTCAAGTATTGTTACAGGTTAAACATAACTGCATGGAATAAAAAACCTTATCTTTTTAATGTTTACTACAAGTGTGAAGCACATGGCAGGTTCAGAAAGCAATACAGCAGTACTCTTTCATATTGTGGAATTCCTTCCTTTTTTCTTAAATCTATTCCCATATGGAATGCACACAATTAAGGAAAAAACATAAACAATATTCTTGTACTTAATGACTTTGTCCACGTACTTGCTTAGGGTTTCAAATGCCATATTGGATTCCTGCCATCATGTGGATCATCACTGATTAAAAAAAATCTATGCATGGAATAAAGAGAAATTTTTGTTTCACCCTGTGTCAGTTGCTTAATTTTCTTTGCCTAAAAATAGGCAGTAAAGTCTTACCTCTCTTGTCAAGGCCTGTCACACCAGTAAAGCCCCACCATTCTCCTGACATGTGGTCACTCTGAAATACCCTCTTTGCTCTTGAATAATGCCTGTACATTTCTTCAGAACTTAAAAATACTGCTTTTCTCAATCAAAATCAATCATAAATACTTCACTAAAAATCACTTGTGGCTTATTTGCTCATTTGATTTACTGGTTTTGGCATTGCTGTAGCAATTTATTCTCAGGATAATGGAAAAAGCTAATTTTTAGATTTGGTATCTGAAAATTATCTATTTAAAATTGCATCACAAAACATCATGTATGTGTTGATATGGAAAGTCTTTCAGTGTTTTGCTGTGGAACTTCTCCAGATTAGTTAAAATATTTGGACAGAGGAATGCTGAGCAGTTGGAGGCAATTTTCTCTTAAAAGCATTATCACTCTCATCAGAACTAAATGCCCTGGGAGCTTTAGTTCATGTTTTGATTTTGTTTGAGAGCAAATTGGTGAGAATTGAGCTGCTGAAATAAGGGACAACAGCCTGACAAGAAGGTAAATCACCAAAACACAAACTACTGAGGGAGCAAACCTATCAGGTCAGTTGATGTAAGTCCCTCGTAACAGAACTGTTCTCCACTGACCCTCTCACTCTGCTTGGTTTGCTTTAGTTTGAACTGTTGTGAGGGATATTGCCCTACCTCTCCTCTCACCCCATGGTCTGTAACAAACATTTTTGTGGCGTTCCTTTGTCTGTCTGCTTATCTAGGAGCTCCTTCCAGGGCTGGCTGCATATCAGATACACCTCCAAATTCTTTCAGGTATGGTGCTGCTGCCGTGCATTCAAGTCACAGGGCTTAGGGAGGTTGGACAGGGTTTCTCCAGAGGGGGATATTTCCTTTCCTTCCCTCATCACTGACATTTTGGCCACCCACTCATCTAACCAATTGGCTCTCATAAATATTTTATTTCTATAATGTTTCTTCAGCACATATTTGGAGCTGCAAACAGGGCAAGTAATAAATGTGGTTTATAATGTATTATTACATGTTGATGATTTAAGCTGAGATGAAATACAGACTTTCAAAATTTTGTATTTCTGTCTTCTGAGGTGTTATTGGTGAGTGAGGACGTGGTACAAATAGAAAGTAGATCGTTTACTGAGATAATGCAAGACTGGAATAATGACATCAGCACCTTCACATGAAGAAATGTCCTTAATTTGTTCTTGCAAGTCTCAAAAAACTTTGAGTGCTCCATATTAGGTCACTATCTTGATTCCTGATATATAGAAGCATTATAATTTCTTATAATTTCTCATGGCTACAAGGCTAGAGGCATTTCCTGGGATAGGATCTTCATGACAGTAACTGTGCACTTCGGTAGCCTTGACCTGGAGGAATCACTCCAGCAGGGCTATGGCCTGAAATCATTTGAGAACTGTAAAAAGTGTAAAACTCACCCTTACACTTCTTAATAGGAGCTCCATTAGCAATGTAGTTGTTGGATAAAGGTTAATGTACTAGTTTAAACTCAATATATCTCAAATATGCTTTACATTTATTTGATCACCTTCTCCTCTGTTGATACAGCCCTGGAGATTGTCCTAACTTTTAAGCAATATTCAATTACTGCTGAAGCAATTAGCAGATCTGGAATTAATTTCTCCTTCAAGCCATATGATTTCTGAGTAAGTAAATATCACTACAGATACTGCCACATGTTATTTATATTTATATGTTTACAGAGAGGAAAAGGACAGGGTTTGTTCTGGAGCTGGAACTTTTCAGAAGATTTGCAGGTAAGACTGCCCTGACAACCTGATGGATACAAAGGAATAAATGTGAAGTAAGCAAATAAGCAGGTGAACTGCAGGAGTTTCACAACTTTAAGTATGATTTGCTGATCTTGGCATCAAGTCTGCCTGCTCCCTCGAGAGCCTGCAGGCACAGGGCAGGACTGGTAGCTGGCTTCTCTGAGATGGGGATGCTACTGCTGCTCCGCATTTAACAATCCAGTTACTGAAATGTACTCTGCAATGCTGACTATTTTCTAACCGTGTGTGATGATCTTTAGCTCTAATTTCAAACCCTCAAACATCTACTTTCTGAAATGCTTGACTATTACATCTATCTCATTGCTGTGGAGAAACGCACCTTCACTTTTAACCTCCTGCATTCAGACACCATCGTGTCTAACGATGTCTGGACCAGGGGTCACACCCTGAGCCCAGATTTTCCACCTCCTTTTGTCAGGTCTTAGGGCAATTAAGTGCCCTCTTTTTCTTCCATATATAATAATGTCCTTGGTGCAATTTACCCCTTCCTGCTAAGTTGTACAACTGCTTCCATCGCACTATGTACAGCCCCACTCTGTTCTTGTACATCAGGTTATCAAAAGTGCTGATACCAGTGCAGTTTTAACAAAGTAGATATTATTTAAATTGACCTTCTGAGAATTCCGTGCTCTGTGCTGCAGAATTTTAGACAAAATTTTAGACATAAAATTAGACAATGTGCATCATCCATGAGTAATAAATGTAACTAATCGAGCCAGAAAAACACAAGGAGAAAATAGATGCTTCAAGAAACATCCCTGCTTGGTTCTGGGGTTGATAAAGTAGAATTTTTATGATGGAAATAAAATGGCAATGAAAATATAGTTTAAGATCAGAGATGTTGTAAATCTTATGATTAGAAATATTATCTTATACTTTCCCAACTATGAAAATTTTATTACTTATTTAATCAAATAAATCAACTCAATAAATTTTGCTACTTGCCACTTTTTCAGCCCTTTCACTGAAGAATCCTGCATGGTTTATTAAAAAAACCCTATGGCAGCAACTTTCTGGATGAAAAGTGAAAGCAAGCTTCTCCCAGTGGAACAATTCATCTAGCAAACATTTTGAATTTGTGCAAACAGCGATACCTAATTTTGAAAAAAAAAAGAAAGGGATACTTATCAGAAGGCAATCCCTGACCCCTGCTTTATCCCTTCAGGATCCTCCAGTAAATCACCTCCACGGATTCCTCTCTTCACTTCCAAACAGTTTTCCTCTACTCAGTTTTAAGTCTTTGACTATTATCCCCAACTATTTGTCCCACCTTCAGATGAAATACAAGCTGGCTCAGTAAAATGGAGTTCCTGGTTTTCTTTCCCAAACTTGCTCTGACAGGCAAGTCAGAGTTTCCCTCTTGCTATGACAGGCAGAATTTAATATCTTTTTAGCAACCACATTAATAGAGGAAAATTAAGGCTGCTTGGGCAGAAGTTACCCATTTGTGCTAAGTTTTAAGTATAACTATTGCTCTTAGATGGTGCTGACACAAAACACTTTCCTAAAGCTTCATCATTTTAAAAAAGATGATTCAGAGAGATTTCCTGAATATTATAAAACAATGATAAAAATAATAAAAAGAAGTGATCAGCCTCCTCCTTATTTATCTATTCTAGTACTGGCTCTGTAAATCACTGACTTCAGCTAGAAAGAATGTCCCCAGAAAGAGAGGGTAGCTCTTAAAACTGTCTACAGTATCAGAGAAAAAAAAAAAAAAAGCCTGAGTTACCTCTTTCTCCTCCTTATTTTTGCATCAGAGACTGCATTACCTCCCTTTTCATGCCACCTACCTACTGCCCTACAAGCAGTAAGCACACCAAAACTCCTGGTACCAAGGAACTTACCTGGCAGCACACACAAACACATGTCTCAAATCATACTGCTTTAAAAGTACTATCAGGCTCTTCAACTTCATAAGCACTCACACTTTTGTAAATGCATTAAAATGCAATACTTTTAATACCATTTTTACAGTGCAGGATTCCTGAGGCACTCATGAAGACCATACTATATTAATCTACATTAATTTTCTTTTTTAATTGGTAGCAAAATCAGGTTTTGAGCTGTGTGAGAAGCATGAGCAAAATCAGCACAGTGCAATTGTGTGGTATGTGGGCCATTACTCTGCAGTCAAATTCAAGACACTTTTATCAAACCTTCCACTGAAAAAAAAAGTTAATGATCTGATTTCTAAGACACATGAATTATGTATTTGCTTGCAATCAAACATACAAAAACCTAGGGCAATGGTGAAATCTACATTTATTTTTAATTTTTTTTAAAAAAGAAATCTATATTTCTGTTGAAATCTGAGAAGTCAAAATGTTTATGTTTTAAAAATAAGCTACCTTTGTAACACAAGAGCCTTCTAAAGTCAAGTATGGAATAATTTTATGGAAATATAAAACCAAATCACAGAAGATGACATGCAGAGAAAGTAACTAATACTACTTATTTTTAGCTTCTGCCCTTTACTAAGGCATTCTTCAAAATTTGTAGTTTTACTGAGTGTGACTACTCCTAGGATGAGATCAGCTTTAAATCAAATTTAACTGTACTGTATCAGGCAGTACAGCAAAGGTGAAAACACCACATGACCCCTGCCCCCAGTTAGCAGCATTTCCCCATTTGCTTTGATTGGGGTCATGATCTAATAGGAATGTCCTGAAGCACGTATTTATAACTTTTCTGTAGAGTGACACATTTAAACCAATATTTACCCACTGTTCTAAATCTGGGCTGTGTGCATTTCCAAGAAGACATAACGCAAACCGTTCTTTCATCTTCTGCAGGCACACAACAGTATTTGCTTAATTTCCACTGAAATTGCCGTCGTTTTGCAAGGCCTGGTTTTTGGTAGCGGGGGGGCTGCAGGGGTGGCTCCTGTGAGAAGCTGCTGGAAGCCCCACCACCATGTCCTGCAGGGCCAGTGTCTGGCTGGCTGCAAAGATGGACATGCCGCAGGCCAATTAGAAGTGGTAACGCCTCTGTGATAACGGATTTTAAAAGGAATTCAAAACAATCCTGGTGGCGCAGTTTTAATTCCAGCCAGGGAAGAGGGGGTGAGTGAGAAGATGTGAGCAGAAACAACCATGGAGGCACCAAGGTCAGGTTGGAAGGAGTGGGAGGAGGTGCAGGAGTCGGAGCCGAGATTCCTGTGCAGCTGGTGGTGAGACCATGGTGAGGCAGGCCGTCCCCCCTGCAGCCCATGGAGGCCTGCGGGAATGCAGAGATCCACCCGCAGCCGTGGAGGAGCCCACGCCAGAGCCAGAGCAGGTGGATGCTTGAAAAGGACTGCACCCTGTGGAGGAGTGACCCATGATGCAGCAGCTTGAGGGCCGCTGCTGCCCCTGGGACGGACTCACGTTGCAGCAGCTCGCAGGGGGCTGTTGCTCGTGAGATGGACTCACGTCGGAGAAGTTCCTGGAGAATTGTCTCCCAGAAAGGATCCCATGCAGCAGTGGGGGAGGATGGCTCCAATTCTTGAACAGCGGAAGAAGCCACAGATGATGAACTGACCCAAAACCCCCATTCTCTGTCTCTCTGTGCTGTTGGGGTAGGAGGTAGAGCTGGGAGGAGGGAGTGGGAGGAAGAAGGTGTTCTCCAAAAGCTCTTTTTACTTCTCATTATCCTGGTCTGTTTCTATTAGTGTAATAAATTTACTTTCATATCTTTAAGTCTAGCTGCCTGATTTTGCCTGATCCTTTCCTGTACTCCTTATCTCAAACTCATGAACGCTTTGAATTTTTTTTTCTCTCCTCTGTCCAGCTGCGGGGGGAGTGAGCGGGTGGTTTCTATGGGTGCCTGGCATCCGGCCAGGCTCAAACCATGACAAGTCATAAGAAAACATCCTTCTTCAGATGTTACATTTCAGACTGCAAGATCACAGACTACACACCATTTATTCAAGTCTGCAGTACAACTGGAGGATAATTAAGTTTCTGGAAACTCATTTACTGTTTTGTTTGGTTTAGGTTTTTTTTTTTAAAAAAGGACATATGAAGTGTTTTAACAGAAGTTCTTCATTTTCTAACATACACTGCAACTTGTTCTCTGCTTTTTTTCCCATAGGGTGGTTAAAACCTACAAGATAGCAAGAGCAGGGACAAAACAGCAAATTTTGCTCTAGGGACACCTGGACGTTCTGAAGGAACTTAATTCCCTTTTGTCCTCAGCCAATAATGGCAAATTAAGTGAAAAGGGTGGAAAAAAAATCTGTACACATTAGTTGCTGCCAAACTGTGCAGGAATGATGATGTAAAATAGTTTGAATCCCTCAGAACAACCTGTTAGATCATGTGGTTCTTTCTTCCACCTGGTGCAGGTTCATGTCTTTCAACTTTTTTTCACAGCTGTTGCACAATTCAGTTTCAAGGAACTCAAGTCAGAACGTTGATCCCACTTTCCAGATGCTATCTGACACTTCTGTAACATTCCCAGAATAACCTGGCTTTATTGTTGCCACAAAGGGAATTGGGAATAGAAGCTGTATCTGTAATAATGAATGTGCCGTGTGTGACTTCTGTGCAATCTAACCCCAGACTAACATCAACTGGACTCAGACACTTTGGAAACAGGAAAAAGAGAGAAAAAAACACCCAAAACCAGGAAGAAGGAGCAGTTGATGTGCCTGTCAGAAGCAGGAGTGAGCAATAAAGATCCATGCTGCGGTGGATGTGTCAAAACTGTGAATGGATAAAGACAAATCAGTCCTCTATACAGGGGTCTATGAAGGATGAACGAGGAAAGAAAGCAGGGGGCAAGGGACAAGAAACCAGAATAGAGGAGGTCCTGACCTAGCAATACCTAAATCAACATAAAATCAAGAGACAGAATAAGAACCTTAGGATAACTCAAGAATCCAGCTCTCTGTGGTGGTGACCTGGCACCACTCTGCCTGTGTTTTAGAGTTCCACAGTAAGTACAACTATTTGCCCTCACTGTGGGGATTCCCTTGCCTTTAACAGCAGGTGGGAGCAGACCACATTTCTGCAAAAAAACCCAGCCCAACCTGAGAAGAGTTAGCAGCCCTCAGCAGTTGAGCCAAATTTTCCTTTGAGATGGAGATGCAGAGCAGCGAGGATTTAAGATACACACTTAACATCACCTTTGTAGCTGACATGACCTGCAAAGTTCTAATTAGTCCTCATTTACTGCTCTCCTAGCTCATGGTCAGATTTGTTGGAACTTCTGCAAAGCAGTTCTGCTTCTACAAAAGGATGGTAAAGTGAAGGATTCATTGACAATTACAGACTTTGCCAAATGAAAAGGGATACTGAAATATCTCTTAGTATTCCAGAATGGCAAATGAGTGACATGGGTCAATTGGTTTGTCAGCTATATCCTCCCATAAAACATTGGGAAAAAAATCACTCTAACCCTGTGAAGATGTACTTAAGCCCTTGCAAGTAAGCTGAAACCAGGACAGTATCACATACGGCAAAAGTTAAATAAATGGGCTGTCTTCTCACAGGAAATTACACTGTTCACCATCAAGCAGAATGTTAAGGAATACGAGTTTCTCCCCTGCAGAGGGATAATGAACCCACATCATTCCATTTATCATAGCTAAGAATCACCTAAAAAAGTAAGCTACTCCGCAGGTGTGCTCCTCTCTCCAGACTTGCACATAATGTATAGCCAGTGCTCACTGGAGCACATTTTCAGTTTCAATGGGATCAGATTATAGATAACAGATATTCTTCTAATATATTAAATCTATCAACTGTCATTTCCCTCTTATTGACATAACCTTAGAAAGAAGAGAAGCATTTTATAATTGTAAGAAATATGAAGCTCATAGCTTGCTTTCTGCAAAGGCCATTTCCTACCTGAAGGAGGAGGTCAGAAGCTGGTTTGACTTTCTGCTGGAAAAGCACACTTAATGTTCGATTCTGTTGTTCCAAATCAAAAACTCGCATTTTCAGCTTTATACATTCCTCCCTCAGACCCTGCAGCACAAGGGAAAATGGGAAGATTAGAAAGCAGGTAACAGAAGCACTTAAAAGTTCTGAGTAATGTCAGATACCAAGAAGAAATAAATATACAACTTTTAAAGTAGTATAAATCGGAAAAATGCACTACATTTTCTCTGGTTGTTTGATCATCCAGGATAACATTAAAAAATCTTGTAATGACAAGCAGTAGTTACCTGCCACCTCTTTTCAGAGTTTCCTGTTAGCATAAAAGTGACTTTGCTAGAGATGTGTTTCATTTTGCAGCTGACACAAAGCAGAAAGCAGCAATTAATATATGAATATTGTATTAAGCACAAACTAAGGAAAAAGCATAAGCTCTGCCAAACTGGGCAGAAGTTCAAAGTGGCACTGTGCCTTCAAGGTACTCTTCTGAAGTCTGATGCCCTCCTTGCTTTTTCTGGAATAACCAAGCCGGCACTGCTGTGGCCTGCTGTGGATGGTCTGTGTCTGTCACGTGCCTCTGCCAGGCTGGCTGGGCTGTGCAAGGTGTTGGTGCACCAGACACAGGTGCTGAAACGATCCTGCCTGATCCTGCCTGAGGCTTCCAGCGGGAGCCGGGTCCTGCCCTCGGGACACGACAGCCCCAGGCAGCGCCCCAGGCTGGGACAGAGCTGCTGGGAAGTGCCTGGCAGAAGAGGGCCTGGGGGTGCTGGTCAGCAGGGGCTGAACATCAGCCCAGGTGTGCCCAGGTGGGCGAGAGGCCAATGGAATCCTGGCTGGTATGAAGAATAGTGTGGCCCGCAGGACCAGGGCAGTGACTGTCCCTCTGTACTGGGCCCTGGTGAGGCCACACCTCGAGTGCTGTGTCCAGTTCTGGGCCCCTCACTAAAAAAAGACATTGAGGTGCTGGAGCATGTCCAGAGAAGGGCAACGGAGCTGGGGAAGGCTCTGTTGCTCCGGGAGCACAAGTCTGATGAGAAGCAGCGGAGGGAGCTGGGGGTGTTCAGCCTGGGAAAAAAAAAAGAGGCTTTTTTCACTCTCTACAACTCCCTGAAAGGTTGTAGCCAGGTGGGGGTCGGGCTCTTCTCCCAAGCAGCAACTGATAGGAAAAGAGTAAATGGCCTCTAGAATGCCCAGGGAAGTGGTGGAGTCAGTAACTCTGGAGGGTAACAAATCCTGTGTAGATGTGGCACTTGGGACATGGTTTAGTGGTGGGCTTGGCAGCACTGGGTTAGCAGCTGGACTTGATGATCTTAAAGGACCTTTCCAATATAAACAATTCTATGATTCTATGAAAAGCCTTAAAACTGGCCATTAAAGGCAGAGGTGGAGTACAAAGCCATTAAATCCACTAATGGCTTTCAGATACAGCAAATATCTATTTAATCTATCTATCTATCCATCTTCAAAGCAAAACCTGCTTTTCCTGGCCACTTGAAGGAATACAGGATTCTATCAGAGACAGGAGTTTGGAGGGGTAGCAGAATCTGACACTCAGCTTTTCAGCATAGTTTGTGCAGCTGTCCATTTTGAGGCATGAGAGCTTCATGAACCAGGAAAAACAGTCTCCTAATAAAGATTACATATAAAATATGTAGCTGCAGCCATATCTAGGTTTGTTTTTCCTGTTCTTAATTTACATCTCCAAAATACTTACCCGTATTTAGGACATTTGCTGCCCTGTGGTATTGCCTAGATCACAGTACTTTCCACCATATGAAGGTGGAGAAACAGGGCTCTGCATCCCCATATGCTGTCCTGTCAATACCATTAACAACATTATGACCTGGCTTTATGAGAAAACAATGGAGAGGAGGAAACTGTAGTCAGATGTAGCTTAAATTCTCGCCTACAGTTGCTCTACTCTCTGCTGTAACCAGCACTGAGGTTATAAGAGGTGAACACACAATAAAATAAGTTCATCTTGAGACACCCAGAAAATTGTAAACATCTTTCTATGCATATGTATCAGATTTTATGAATGCTGGATGAATGCAGTTATTTTCTGTTGATAGTTTTATAACATTTGTTTTAGGTGGCTGTCAAGTGGCTGTTCAGCTGAAATTGCTAGAGCCTTCCAACATGACCCTCAAAACATCTTGAGTTTGACGATTTGTAAAGCCCTAAAGCTTTGTTTCCTGTCAGTGGGACCTCTTATCCCTGGTCTTGCACAAGACAATCTCTATTAAGAATAGAGATTGCAAGCATCGAGACCTATCATTATCTGCCTTTCACAAATCAGACAGTTTTAAACTGAGCCTTTACTGTTACAACAGTGCTTAACATTTCAACACTACTCAGGGCACTGAACAGGAAAAATGATCCACAGAAACTAACAATGCAGAAAAAAATTAAATCTTAGCAAGGCCTCTGCTCAAAACCTTCCCATCTTACAGTTTTAAAACCGTAAGATTTATGTTTCAAACTTTAGAATTTCTGTAAAAAGTGAAATATAAGAGAGTAGATTACCCACCCAGATGCTATAAACCCTGGCAATGGTAATGCCACACATGGCCCAGAGAAGAAATGAGGAACATAAAGGTAGCAGTATTCTGGTAAAATAAAGTCTGGGTATAGAAAGTTGAAGTCCTAAAATTACCAATTAATACAACTATCCAATGTCTGAAGCATATAATTCCTCTCCTGTGGGCAAGATGACTAGCTATTAAGCTAGCAATCTCCCAAATATTTAAGGTACTCCTCTGGTTTCACTACAGTAATATCTGAACACCTCTCTAGTCTTGCTTTATCTCTTCAGTATGAATGAGACCCAGTCCTCTCCAAAATGGGATTAAATGCCCTCAGTAGAGGTTCCAGAAAAACACAGCTCTTCCTTTGAACATGCTTCTTTCTGCATTTTTCCTAATCAACACTTAATTCACTTCTTTTTTTATTTAGTTGATGAAAATGGAGAAGAAATAACTTTCCTACAGAACACAGAGCAAAAAAGTATTCTCCTGAATGCACTCCTATGGAGGAGAGTAACACGCAAAAAAGTAGATAACATAGATCACAAAGTGATTTAATTAAGTGTAACTCAAATTTCAAACTGCTGATCCAGGTCTTACATGGTAAAAAAAAAAGAATTAAAAATCTAATTCCCAGCAGTCCAATCATCTCATGTTATAGGAGAAGCCTCAGAGTGGGAGGAGAAAGAATGGATGTTTTCAGTAAGTATTATAGCACACAGGTTTGTCTCAATTAATTTTGTTGGGTTTCTGACTTCTTAAACTTCCTACAGGCAAAATTTTCTATTAGGAAGTGGTAAAAATCCATGGAATTTTGCTACATAAAATTGTGAAATTATGCTGTGTGGCTAACTCAGTGCAAATTCAATTTAATGTAATTTCTCCATAGTCACATCAAAAAAAAGTCTCTCATGTTAGAGAAATTCTATATGTAGTGTAACAAATTATATACTTGAAAAGTGAACATTTAAGACTGTAATTCCATTTCAAGGATTCAGTGACATTGATAAATCACTCAAGCTTTGCTCACTCAATTTGTGTCACCAGAATCTCTCAGTGGAATCACAGCCTTTCCACATCCTGGCGAGTACACAGCACTTTATTCGTTACATTACAGCATGTACTTAATTTAAGCAAAAATTAGTCCTTGAGGGACGATTTCAAATTCACAGCAAAGCCTACGCAGTGTGTGCTACTGTGCAAAATCACTCTTCTCCCTTTTCTGAAAGCTCTCAGCTTTCCTTCATGTCTTGCTCTGCTCCAGAGGTGTGTTATCTCTCTGTGGCATGACTAACTCTGTCTTACTGCTCAGCTGCATGACAGGGGATTTATCTGTTTACTAGTTACTATTTGGGTTCTGATATCCACCTTTTGGGGACTGGTGTGAGGAGTGCAATTTCCTCTTTATTGTGTGCTATTGTGTTCCTGTCTTTTCTTATAAAAGGACTTGTATGAACGGTGTCAGGAGCACTATAACAGTTAATATTCATTAGCATTTAGAAAAGTTCCCTCTTTCCTCTTTCTATGGATATTAAATTAGCTGTTATTACTCAGTAATAGGTAAGCAGCTGTTAAATCCCATCAACCCTAAGTAAATCACTTTATTAAATGTATTTGAATCCGTTTTTATTGTATCCTTAGGAACTCCTTGGTTCCTATGGGTTAGGAAGGATTCATTACTGAGCAAGTATGTAGTCATCAAAATGTCTGACACCTTTGCAAAGGGAATCAGGAAACCTCTCTCTCCATTTGGGAAGCAATCATAATATTCCCAAACTAGAGATTAATATATTGAGATTAACCCTCTGGTGAATATTTCATCACATAGGGTTTTGTAACACAAAATGTGTATGAGGTTTTTGTGTATATTAACATGAGAAAATATCTCCATTTCCATTTAGACTGTATTGAAACACAGATTTGGGATTTTTTTTAGAAAATAGCTTAAGTTATATTTCTGGAAGGTGCCACAGCAAAAGCCCTGCAGTCCTCTGATGATGCACGGACCACACTCCTGTGTGTGCACAGAGAAATACAGCACAGACAGCAACAGTGAAAGCTTCCCTGGATGCCTTGGCTTGCACAAATCGCCTCCAAGCTGCAACACTTCCAACTGCTGGAAGGCACTATCCCTCTTCCAGAGAAAAAGCCTTTGTTGTGCATCTAAAAATCATGGGATGAACAATGATCCTTTCAACCCTGCCTGTCCCCTTCTGTCCCCACTCACCCCTTTGCAGGGGGCATTCTGAATTACATCCTGCTGGGCAGAATGATGTCCGTATGGGAGCCTTTGGAGTGGGCACTCAAACACTGTTTGCATCTAGAACACTTTTGGGTGCATGGCAGAGGTTTTCGGTTATTTTAACTTGGTGCTTCTTGCTGCATTTTAAGAACATTATTACTTGTCCTGCCATTAAGTGTAGACAAAACAGTTTATATTCTTTGCACTATCTGCATTAAAAGACTGCATTTACTTCTCTTTCTGAACCATATTTTTAAAACTAAATGATCCAAAGCACTTTAATAATGCTGCATTCATCAAGTGGTCTAGATCTCACAAAGGATCATTCCATGAATATTGAAGTGTTCACAGCTTACTATAATAGATTTTTATACTTTGTTTGTCTTTCCCTCTTTTCCCTCTCATGGAATCACGTTTAGCTCAAACACCACTTCAGAAAACTGGAACTTCAGACACGACTTGATGCAGAACAGACCTTTATAAAAGCCACAGTGAATCTTTTCATTGTGCCAGGTTTGCAATTACCCTACAAGAATTTTTCCTGTGCAATATTTCCCCTGCTTACTCAGGAGAATGGAGCAGGACATCCAAGATTTTAAAGATATAATACACATTCTCTTTTGCAGGTCCCCACACCACAAGTAGAGTAGCTGAAGCCCATTCCATACATGGAGCCTTGTCTTTTCCTGAGGGAGGCACAGGCTCACAGCAGGAAGTGCTTCCTTCCCCTGAATGTGAGTGAAAATGCCAGCTATTGACATGCACTGTAGCTCTTCTGTTTTACATTCCACTGGCATGGACTGTGGGAGTGATGTGACTTGTTAGGGATAGGCAATGGAAAAATCACCATCTGGAGGAAGGATTTTCAGATGCTCTTGTGTCAATATAGATAAATCATAGGTAAATCATGTAAATATAGGTATAATCATTGAATATGGGTCACATACAACCAAGCCTTAAAGATGTCCAGACTCATGGATTTTCATTCACTTGGTTTACAGAATCTTGACTTTGGGCCTGACAGGTTGCAGCCCTAGTAACTAAATGTGTGAATGTAGTTTAAAAAATGTAAACTATTTAATAATATATAACCCAAACCACAACTTACCTTTTGAGTAAGTAGAGCCTGAACAACCTGATTAGCTACCTGAAAGAAATAAGTAAAAAAAAATTAAGTATGCAATCATGTGTGTTTGTGCATAACAATACCTTCTGTCCAGGTTTCAGCCAGGGCAGAGTTAATTTCTTCTCTATAGCTGCTGCAGTGCTGTGTTTTGGATTCAGAATGAGATTGGTGTTGATAACACACTGATGGTTTGTTTCATTGCTAAATTGTGTTTATCTAAGTCAATGACCTTTTTTTTCCCCCTGTCTCATGCTGTGCCACTGGGGATGTTCACAAAAGAAACTGGGAGGGAGTAAAGCTGGAACAGGTGACCCAAACTGGCCAAAGGAATATTCCACACCACAGAACATCAATCCCAGTATATAAACTGCGGGAGTTACCTGGAAAGAAACTGTTCTTATCTCAACATACAGGTTTGATGCTGATTCTCCTACCCATTCCACCAGGGTGGGGAGGAGAGAAGGGGGTTGAGTGAGCTGGTACGTGATTCTTAATCTCCATCTGGGTTTAGAACCATGACAGTCCTTTTTGGTACCCAGTGTGGGGCTCAAAGAGTTGAGATATGGATGGATCTGACCAAAAAGTGTATTAAAAGATTGTTATAAACATTCACTGTATTCATTTAAGTTGTTAGTGGCTTTACACTCCACTTTCTATCTACAAGCACCACCAATTCTAGTATTTGCATTATTTACCAGTATTTTAATGAGATAATACTAGGAGGAATATATTAAATGCACCCCACCTACTTCTGTGCTAGTCCTCACTATAAGCAAATGTGTATTGTATCAACTGCAGTGTGACATGATGGACATTTGGTTAACTTCAGTCATCTCTTCTTCAGAATGGATTGAACTTCCACAGTTCTCTATGCAGCTGGTGTGCATCAGCATGGACTGACTGCATTCACTAGAGTGGATTTTTACCAGCCAAGGATGGAGTCCTGAATGTTTTCATGAAGTTTAATTGTTTCTTGATTAAATATTGACAAAATGGTACATCTATCATGACAAGCAGAAACCATAAAGTTCCACAGAAAATTAAAGCACTTACTGTCATAGAAATGTGGTTGGAAGGCATTCACCCCACATAGCATAATTGACTTGAATGAGATTACACACCATTGATTAGCAGAACTGTATATTCAACAGGGAATTTTTGAAGTTATTTATTTTATACATCCTTTCTAATTTACATTTACCAGCAAGGATAGGGGCAGTGAAGTGAAAAAAGGAGGGAGAGAGACTGAGATAAGATTTTCTGTTGATGATGTCTAACTTGAATGTCCAAAACCATACATGCACATGTTAACACACAATGTGCTGAGTTACATTTTTGCTCCTGCATTTTGGCAGAGCAACTAGAGATCTCTCTCTGAAAAAAGAGAGTTGTGATTTGGTTTTGGTTTACAGAAATTACGGTAAAGCATATGCAGGGATCACCTAATCTGCATTGATTCTTCTTACCCTTGGCAAATTAAATAAAAAAAAACCCCACCACTGTGAACTCAGTTGGGAGAAAAGAGCTGCAGATAATTCACTTCTGTGAATTTATTTCTGTTAGATGCAAAAGTTATATTTGATTCATACTCATAAAACTGCCTAGTATCAATTTTTTTTTTTTCCAAACTGGTCCCTAACTTCAGGCAGCCTGTGGAACAATGATCCAAAAAAATAACTCTATACATGATTTAACAGAAGACACAGACTAATATTAGAACAGTAATAACCAACAGAAGTAAACATGTTAGAGTTTTGAAAGCCCGTGTGCCTTGCCCTGCAGGCTCTCAGGCTCTCCATCCGACAGTGTTCCTTCTGGCAGGTGCTCTAAGGTCTGTTTGCTCTACCTGAAAATTGAACAAACCATAGCAAATACATTATTTCTTTACTTTCTGACACGGAGTTACTTTGCCAAGGAAGAACTAAAAGATTCTTTGAAGTGTGCACTAGTCACTCACACCAGCGTAGCCTACAAAATGACTCCTACATCTTTACATATTGTACAGAGGAGTGTAAATGGCATAATATTCCAAATGGGAAAAAACGGAGCTGCTGATGCATATGTGACAAATTTTCCAGCTTTTGAGTGAAGATAGGTATCTAAATGGAAGTACCTGCCAGTGATCCACAGCTCCCATGGATCTAGATAACAAAGATATGTAACTAGGTTCTTTGGGAAATGTGGTTATTTTTTCCTATTATCTAGCAACTTGACAAACGGTGTTGTTATTACCGTTCAAGATTTTCAGGTCTGTATTTTTGGTATTCGGCAGGAACAGAGGTGGGAAGCCTTCAGTGAAATGTTCTGCAGTTACTAAAATTAATTTAGCACTCAATAAGTGGAATCATAGCCAAACGTTTGCATTTCAAATGAGGTTGCCATTCCACTCCTACAGCATATGGAAATGAGCTGCTACACTCCACAATCTCCTTCATTTTAACTTACAGGTATCAGGAGGCACCATGGGTATGAATGAACAACATGAACCAGCTCTACAAAACTGACAGTCACAACTACCAAAAACTGTGGAAACTGAGACCACTGAAGGCAGAAGGATTGACTTCTGAGATGAAGAAAATGTGAAAATGTGAAATTCCCACTTATATGAGGCATAACTGTGGTGAAATCCCAGCAAAAAGCAGGCTGTAAAATTACCTGACCTGTGATTCATGCAGTTAATCAAGGTGAAACAAGAAATAGAATAGAGATGGCTGGTTCCTCGGTCTGCTGTTCTGCAGGAGATGACACTCCTTGCTTTCACACTGCCTGCCTTTCCTTTGAACTTAATAGCTAAAATCTTTAAATGATCTTTCCTTTTCTGGATTGCAATAAAAAAAAAGATAAAAGATCCAGCTTCACTTTTTCCTTAGGCAATTATGTTTACAAATATATGTCATAAAGTGGTCTTAATAGAAAAGGTATAAAAGAATGGATCAAGGAAAAGAGACTCTAATGCAGCATCTGTTATTGCTTTTACAAGTACTAACATTTTACACAGCTGACTTTAATGTATGATTCCATATGCACAAAGACATCTCAAGTGTACAAAATTAAAGATTTATCTTTTATTCAAATCTTAAAAAGAGAATGCCTTTTTAAGGTAACTTTGCATTTTTGATTAGTTAATTCTTAAAACATCAGCAAAAATATCAACTACCCTAAGTTGCATAATTTCCTGCATGTAAGTATGGTGAGGCTTGACAGAAATCTCAGTGATGTGAACAACCATGATATTGCTACCTACCAATAAAATGACAGCTGAATTCCAAGCTAGGAAACTAGGATGAAGCATTTTAACCTCAAAGCCCAAATGTACAGGAAGACAATCCTGAGTTTTGCATTACATTTTTCAGCAACAGAGAGACACATTTATGGAGCAAGTCTGAAATTAAATAAGCTCTTTTCTTATTTATCAGATACTGGAACATTTCAATGACATCTTCTTCCAAATACTGCTCTAAGTTTTTCACATGTACACTTCAGAGATGAACAATTATTTTAAAATCAGTGAGTAATTGTTAAAATTCATAAGGGACTCTGTTCAGCTTGACCCATATGCTTTGCAGATTTAATCTCTCTGAACATTTGAGTTTCATTGAATTTTACCATGAAAATGATTACAGAGCATGCATTTTTATGTCACAGTTGCAAGCATTCATACAATATTAAATGTGGAGCACTGTATGAATGAAAGAACTATGTAAAATAACTGATTAAAAAAAGGAAAAATGAGAGAAAATAATGGCAAGCATAGCTTTAAAAACTCAGCCCTAGTATCTCTTTGCTACAGCCAGACAGAAAAATGATAATGGCTATTTTTACTTCAGTTTAATGGCCACCAACACCTGAGCAGAAAGCACTCTGTGAATAGCAAGTCTTTATCCAGCTGCTGGGAGGCCCGAGGGACCACGCAGGTCATGCTGCCAGGGTGGCCAGGTTAAATGAGGCTTGAATGCCCTGGGCAGAGTTTGCCTGTGGCCAGGGGAGAGAAGCTGCAATGTGAGGTTGCTGAGTGATGAGTCAAAGACGGCAGCGTTCTCTCAATAGTTATCAAATGATATTCCCAGCCTTCCTCACCTCAAGGGCCTGTCAAACCTCCCAAACATGAAACAGCCGGAACGGCCAGGTGGCACCTTTGGAGGGAAGCATTCCTTGAGCATCGGCCCAGGAGAAGTTCATTGCATTCCCCATTAATTTGACTGCAGAGGCAAAATTAAAATAATGGCTATAGTAGGCACTCACATGTTTTGGTGGCAGCTTTAGCTGTCTCAGGTTCGGGTGTGATCACAGCCTTGTGTTCCCAGGAACAGCTCTGTTCCTCACTTCAAACCTGCCAGGTTCCCCTGAGGCAAAGTGGGGCTGCAGCACAGACAGAAACACAGCTGCTCCTAAAATACATCTGCTCCTCAAAACACTGAACAAGTTCTGAAGGCCAAACTAGGGGAGGTCTGAAGAGACTGTCACTTTCAAGAAGAGGGGCTGGTGTAAGATGAGTTATAAACAGAGGAAGCACCAGACTGGAAGTCTTAAGGAAATTTTCAAGAAAAAGACTTTTAAAAAATATTTTTAAATTTTTAAAAAATACTTATGGACAGCATTTTATGTGCTTAAGATCTCTAGTAACAATTCCTGTCTGGAAAGGACTTTGTCACATGCAATACATCCTCAGAAGACTCTGGTTGGAAGTGAAGGTTCTCCAATCATTGTTCTGGTTATTAACGAATGACATTTGTGTCTCATCTCCTATTCCCTTTATTGTTACTATAGAGAAAGCGGGTGAGAAAGTGTGATTTCTTGTGAAGCTCCACCAAAGGAATGTGCTCAGCTGGATGCTAACCTGGGACTCCATCAGAACTTGCAAATATTAAATATGGTTTTCATGCCTCAGTCACTGGCAACAGCTTCTTCACCTCAGTGACCAGGAAGCATCAAGTCCAAGCTTGTGTCAGCTAAAACAATGCTGGTTACAGAGCCTCTGCCAAAGCAATGTGGGGGCTGCAAGGGGAAGGAGAAGAAAATTGTGGCGCCAAGCCATGGGGAATGGCAAGAGAAGTCACTGCACACAAAACAGAAGACAGAAAAAGAGAGGAAGATTAAAAAAAAAAAAAAAAAAAAAAAAAAAAAAAAAAAAAAAAAAAAAGGAAAAAAAAAAAAAAAGAGAAAAAAAAAAAAAAAAAAAAAAAAAAAAAAAAAAAAAAAAAAAAAAAAAAAAAAAAAAAAAAAAAAAAAAAAAAGGCAGGGAAGCCCAAAATCACAGGTGGCGAGTAGCACTTTCTCCTGAAAAAGTTGACACTGTGGGAGAAGATGGATACAGCTGTGACAATACAGAAGAACTGAAACCAGCCAACGTAATGTTGAAGATAATAAAGTTCAGAGCATAGTTTGATATAATTATATGATCTTTAAACTGCAACAGTGTGTGAAAAACAATCCTGGGTCAGAAATCGATCATGTTACTGCAAACATAATAAAAGCATATCTTCTGTCTTTATAATCTGTATGGAGTGTTTTGCTGAAATGGACAGTTACAGTGCTTTATTCATTTCCAAAATTAATCATGTAAGCAGATTTCATCCTAGACAATCAGAAAATACTTTTAAGTCAAGCTCTATAATTTAAATTGAAGTTAGCAATTATATGGTAATTTCACCCTTATCACCAAGATATCCATATATGATTCAAGTGTGAACTGAAAGCAGTGACTCAGGCCAATGCCAGTGAAGGCTCTGCTCATACCCCAGAGTCACAGAACAGGCAGAGCATGGCCTATGGGAAGGTGTATCTGTGAGTTCCCTGATGAAAATATGCCATAGTGGTGAAAGAGCGGATTGTTGATGAAAATCTGCACTGAACTGGAGGTTTCTTGTACCAGAACTGTATTGCTCATACCACAAACACTTCAGCAAATGCCAATTAAAAATTTAGAAAGCAGGTAGGAAGACTGGAACTGTCATCTGCTCTGGGTGGTTTGCATGCTCACGCACTCTTTTCTCAAAGGTACAGCTGGTGTCCTTTCTGTTTTGTTTGTTTGCATGTTAGCTAATTACTTATGTCACTTACACATCCTTATTGTGGGATGAGTAAATGATTTCCACTAAACAACTCTTCGAGCTACTGAAAGTTTCAAAACTGCTTTAAAGTTCAACTGCTCTGTTGAAGAGCCTTATTTCAGGATAAAAGGGAGGAACAAGTAAGCACAGTACATAACTGGAGAAAGCTCCAAGCAACAGGAGGTACTAGACACTTCTGGAACGTAAGCCTTGCTGGAGTGCTCAGACAGTAAGTGATGGGTGAATCATGTTTTAGCTGTAACTGGAAGCTCTGATCTGAGCCGTGTAATAGAAGTGAGCCAACAGTTGGAAAAAACCAGCATACAAAGCTGTGTATGTAACCCTGAGGGGGAGCTGATAGACTAAATGCCAGGGTTATGGAATGTATAATATAGGGAAGCTGGGGGACTCCTGATGGAAGAAGCCACTGCCATATGTGCTGCACTTTACAGAAAAGGAGTACACAGCACCTAACAGGCAAACTATAATCTCTTCCTCCCAATAAAAGCAAACCAGTTCTATGTATTGGTCACAGGGATACGAACTTTTCAGTGAAGAGGAGTGGTCAAAACAGGATTTATGGCAGAGGTCATGGAGAACAATACCTTTGACTGCCAGACACATGTTCTTGGAATTAATTAGAATGAGGTAATATGAAAATTGCAGAACAATGTCAACCTTTTAAGAGAAGGAGAGATTAATTTATATTAATTTAATTATAGTACCAGGTAAGAACAACCTTTTTATCTACCTTACCTCATCGAGACATCTTTCATACTGTTCTCTCTGATTTTCATTTTCCAGAGCCAGCGCTGAATTCTCTGCCTACAATAAAATGGAAAAAAAAGTAAATATGTAAATTAATCAAAGGATATCTTTCACTACAAGACAATTCAAAAAGATTCTCAGGGGTCTTACTGTACTTCTTCAAGACCCAGAATAAAACGCACCATACAATTTATTTTGCTACAGGTTGGACTTTGAGTAAAACCAAAAGTGACATTCATTTATGAGATTATTCACACCATGCATTACAATTTAGAACAATATCATAGCACGTATTCCACGTATGTCCACAATCTCATCTTGTCAGGTGCAATAGAGTTGGCAATGAAACATTATAAAGATATTGACGTATCTTCTTCTCTTCCTCTCCCTTTTCTGTTTAGAGTGAACTTCCTACCTGAGAACCCCTTTAACTGAACCAGGTAAATTTATTAGTCCTTACTTACCAAATAAATTCCTATTATTTCAAGAGAGGCATTTTACTACATCTAAATGCAATCTTGAAGTCAGATTTTTTTTCTCTCATTTTAAATATGATAAAGATTCCTGTACAGTAGGGCCTTTCATCTATCTTTAATTTTCATTACACTCATATTTTTGCATAGTGAAAACTTCAAAATAGCACAGTTTGGTATGTAAATCACAGTAAATCAAAGTATTTTTCTATATCTATCTTTCAGAATTCTTACAGTATTGGAAAAGGAAAATCTCTAAAGTGTGATGCAGTTTCATCAGAGCAAGTGACAACTCGCCTTGCCTTAAAGAATGAGAAACTGAAACAATATATAAAAAATCTATGAGTTAAAACTGGCTCTAGAAATCTCTCTGCCTCCCATGCATAACTTCACACCATACAATCATAACAACAAAATCAATATAGCCACATAATTACAACTATTATGCAATTTACAGTACTTGCTTTACTTTAACCTTCTGTCAACCTATAAAACTTAAACAAAGGCTGTTTCGAAGGAATTGTGGTTACACAAAACAACAGTCATAAATATAGTTAACATTTGTAGTTTTAGAGAAAAATTCATGTAATGTTCTGTATGGAAAGATTCTGTGGAAAGCTGCACAGCACCCTCTTCCTTGTTAAGAAAAGTCAATGACTCAACAAAACAAGAATTCCAAAGCCTATTCAACTGATTCATTAATAAAAATTTCAAATTCAGCTAAATCATAAAAATAAGGTTAGGGAGCAAAAGCAAACATACAGCATCTTGAAAGAGAGCAAAGAATAAAAGTGTGGTAAGAAACAAGGGCATGTAGAGTTTACTTATTTAAAAGTCTAAATAAGCAACTGTACAGAATCTGTGCTTTATCTCCAGGGTACAATTAAAGCCAGCAAAGGTGGTAAAATGCTCTGCATCATATTTTCACAATGTCACCTATGAATGGGTTCAACATATGGCTATAAAAAGTCTATGGGTGATCCTGCAGAGAGCACTGTGAGATGAGGCAGCAAAAAGTGCAGAGGCAGAAGTAGCAAAGTAGAAGCAGAAGCTGCAAAAGCAAAAGTAGCAGTAAGAAATCAGAAGGTGGAGGGTAAATATTCCTCCAGACTGAAGAGACCATCATACCCAGTTCTGCTTGCTTTTACAGACGCGTTCTTGCAGATTCATTGATAAAATAATGAGACATTCGTTACACAAAAATAAATTTCTGAGTTAAAGATTTTCAGATGTTTTCTCTATGAATATCCCCTACAATGCCATCCAAAAGTAATTCTTACTGTTTTGAAGCAATCATTAAAGGATTAGTCTGCACAAAGTTTCCCTCACACATGTTATATAACTATGGATTTAGTTTTCAATTTTCATTTTCATTAACATAAAAATATAATGTATGATTTTATCCTAAAATAGTTTGGGCAGACTGCTTCCACACAGAAATGTGTAAAAGAACTACAGTACACTCTTGAACTATATGAAATGCACAGAGTGCTCCCCATGCTTCTCCTACTCCATATTTGGAATGTTGTAAAATGGAATGCTAAATCTTGGATCTGTTCACTGAACCTCTGCTTTCAGTGAGCTATTCTTTTACAAATAGGCTACAAAAACTAGGAAATCCAAACCTGACAGCATTATAAATAAATGCTACATTTCACCTCTTATCAAGCCACAGTGGAAACATCTGTATACTAAAACCTATTCTCACACCACTGGCCTTGAAACTGTAGTGAAAGAATGCAATGCAGTGAATGTTAGCTTGACTTTTGTGTTTTTTGACTGCCAAGCAAATCATGCCTATTTATTTGGCATTTTTGTAATGAGGACTGGACTAGAAGGAAACACTCGACTGACTTTGCTTAAGATTCTGTGCCAGTTCCCACAACATGGGAAAACTAGCACTTGATATACTAAATCACTCTATATTGCAACTGAATACTTGATAATAATCCTCATTCCCCCAAAAGTATTCATTTGGAAAATTTGTAATAGCACTTATGGTCTCAAAACCCTGCCTCCTAATCCAAACCTTCATTTATTTAACAGAAATCACTGGGTTTTGGTGTTATTGTAAGGCTGCTCAATTTTTGCTCAGAAGGATCTGCCTGCCTCTCATATTATATGTTCGGGACATCCTTTGCCAGTTAAGCAAAAGCTGCTATTAAATTTATTTCCATTTTTATTTTCAGGCCACACTTAGAGAATGTTAAGCTGCCGCAAGAAGCCCCCCTCACGTCTCACAGCTTGAAAGCTATTGCAAAATCGCTGGCACCCAGGGGCAGTGACAGTGCTGACCCCCAGTGCAACCACTGATCCCACCTGGCAGGGAAAATCAAACTTGCTGACAACAAGACAACTGAGAGCACTGAGAACAGTACTGAGATAGCCACTGATTTCTATAGTGATTTCTAGTTTCAGGCATAGCTGTCCCCTAGGAATTTATGTGTATTTTATGTTACACGTAGAAATGAACCTTCCCTGTCCCTCAGCCTCACTAACACTAGAAGTGACACAGGCCAGCAAACCCAGCAGGACTGGAATACTCACATTATTTCTTTGGGGGGACAGCTCTCAAAGTATAGCACCATTCAGTCAGCCAGAAGTAACAGTGGCATAACTGACCACCCAATGAAACATCATTACATGTTGCTTTTGGATTAGTATAGATTCAAGGATCCTAAAATGTCAAAACAAACGTCCTTCCTAATTCCAATCTGGCAGCAGGTAATACACACAAGAGTCTCTCTGAACACTGGAAAATGTAAAGATTTCAATCATGACTTGGATAATGCTAAGATGCCTTCAACTTTCTGAATTAGAGACAACGTTTCTTTGAATTGTGAGATTTGAGTTTATGCAAAATAAGTTCGAAAGGCGACACTTTAGACTACTTTTAACAAAAGAGAGATCGCCTTTTCTTGCTACCACTTCTAACATACAGTCATCATGAGAGACTTTGTCAACTGATTTTAATTCCTTCCTTAGGATGAAAAACATATCTCTAGTAATGATAAAGATACTTTGGGTCAGCTAATAGCTTTCTGTCTCTTGCACAGGTGTTAAAGAACAGTTTATTTCCTCCTGCGGGGCAGCTGTTTGCATGGTCTCAATAAAAGGCTATACACCTGATGCTTCAACAGACAATCCTCTGCACTTTTATAACCACAACAAAGTTAATCAAAACATTGAATTTTCTACCAGAATGCGTGGATAAAAGTGAATCATATGGAAGATAGTTTTTCTTACTCAACCATTTTAGATTTGAGACAAAACAAAGGGATGGGAGGAAGAAGAGAGAAGAAAGCAGAGTATTATGAATTTTGCACTAAGAAAAGAGGAGATCACAGAATCATAGAATGGTTTGGATCAGAAAGGACCTTTAAAGATCACCTAGTCATGGGCAGGAGATGAAGGGCTAAAGGTTGTACATCTAGTTAGCAGCTCAGCGTGCTCTGAAGGTATCATCAATAAAGGTCAAGAGGAACAAAGTTATGACAGTGAACTTTAAAATCCCTGACAGAATGCTACACCATGGTTACCATGTGCACTTCTTTGTTATTCATCCTAAACCGTTTGTCCATTTACAGAAAGCTTTATTGATTTACACAGACACTCATTTGTCATGCCCAGTGCAGTGTATTAAGAGCTGTCCAACCACTTCAAATGTACTCAGCAATGTTTTCCTGCTTTCAGCCTCTGATTTCGTACACTTTTGTGGTCACAGCTTGCTACAACATATGAGAGGTCAAAACCTGTTGTTGGCAAAGTAAGAAGCAATGCTATTGCATTTCTTCCGCGGGTCCTTAGAGCATTTTTGGTAAGGTGCTGTTCTAGGAAGGCTTTATCACATGAACCACCTCTGTGTCTTTGGTCATGGAAACTTTTTGCATTATTCTGTCCGTTATGCAGAAAATTTGTCCTTTGAAAGACTAATCCAACAGATTGTCAAAGAAAAGTCTAACACCATACTTATGCTGGTCAGTAGTACTGAAAATTACATTTGTGCTTTTAAATCGATGTAATTGTCGCAACAAAAGCCTCAATTTAATTGTAGCACTATAAAAGCATTTCCACTGGCCACTTTCCAGTGCCTTTTATATTGCTATAGACAGCTCTCTGCTAGGAGTAAAATGGGAACTGCACCTCAAGGCCACCTGTCAACATTTGGATGTTTCCACCTTGTCCTTTACACTTTTCCCACAGTAGATCAGCACTGGGGCAACCATGGAGCATCTCCCTGCTGAACAGCTGTGCTTCCTGGCACCACATTCCCAGGACACTGAGACTGGGCAGTGCTACCTACTGATGAAATAAGCAGTACATTTAGTGGATAACGCTTTAGTGAAGTGCATTTTTTCCCAAATGTCCTAATCTGAACTATTTCTTCTGGATCATGGAGATGGGGGGAAAAAAACCCGCCTAAAAGAACAAATTAGTGATATGATGACAGTCAGATTTCTAATCCTTGCTTCAAAACACATGGGTCCTTACCCTTCTCAGTTGCATCATTTTCTATTTTATTTTTTAATAACCTGTTATATTTAACCCCACTTAAAACATTGACACATTTTATCTGAAATACTCAGCCACTGTTCAATTCCCATTCACTTAAAACATGGCATGAAAATAATACATGTATGAGGTTAAATAATAAAACAGACCCATACAAGTTTCCATTATGATTCTGTCTATAAAAAGGCCACATTAAACCTTACTGGGCAGCACTGGTAGGGATCATTCTTGCAATTCACGATTTCAACAATATCTTAAAAAATTCTTTACTGCTACAAAACTACATTAGACATCAAAAGTCTATCTCCCAGGCCGTGCTCTGATACCGCTGTGCTACCAATGAGTTTGTAGACTCATAGAGAGCAGTACAACCTTCTAATGTATGCTGGAAATCAGAAGATATTTATGCAACATCAAGAAACTAACCACTGAAGATTACAAAAAACCCCTGGGTTTGAATGTTCCTAACAAAAAGCAGCCCAAGTTCTGGGCAGCTGCATATGATGCTTCACCAATTATTGATGAGCAGATTCATGTATTTAAACATGAATTTACAGCAGAAATTATGTAACAGCTTTAAAGTTTGTGTTGATTTCATGCTGTCAGAGATCAGAACGCAGAACTTGCTCATTTATCTGCAGATTTTCAACAGATTGCAGGGAGCGACTCCCACCCAGGGTCCTGGACAGGGCTCAGAACCACAGAGATCTTCTCCTCTCTGTTGAGCATTTTCCAGCTCACACAAGAAGAAACAATGGGTGTCCAACCTAAATGATGAAGCCTCCCTTTAAAAACAAGGGTATGACTAGAATTCAATCCTTCAAATCTACTTATATTGGATAAACATACAAACTTCAGGAGCTGAATCAAACAAACCAGAACCAACTGAGATTCATACACTGCTGATGAGACTGTGTCCTAAAAATGACCAAAGTAAACTTCATATTCCTGGGAATTCCTCTGTGAAATACTTTTTTTCCCCCCAGAAGTTGGGGCTGGAAATTTTCACCTGATTCAAGAATGGCAATATTTGCCTTTTCTTCTTTTGATTAACTCTAAAGTAGTTAAGAATGACAAGCCTTTAAAACCTTCAACATTTTCCCTTCTAACACCACAGACATGTCTGGAGTTGACATTTTGAAGAGAAGGTTAGGAATAGATCTAGCAAAACAGACTGCAGTATAAGCTCAGGCTTATCTTCAAGCAAATAAATATCTAGTCTACTAACAGATATTTCAATAATAGTGTTGTATGTTTACCTGCATGCAAACTGTAGAAAATAGCAAATTCGACCAGTATTTACAGAGATAATAATAGACTTACAATATATCCACTGGAAAAGCACTGGCAATACAGGCCTTTGTACAAATAGGTTAAAATTATAAAGGATGTATTTTTTTCCCAAAAATTCTTCCAAATGATCACATATAAAACATTTTTTGAGGACGAGGAGTAAAAGAGATCTAAATAAACAGAGACAGGCAGCATACAACTGTATTTCCTAGAGTTAAAGAGATGGTCTACATAACACATATGCATTTGATAAAGCATAGAAGCACAAGCATGGAGAGCCAAAAGTCTCCCATCTCATTCTTTTTCCTTCCCCCTCTTATTTTAAGTGATTTGTTCCCTTATGGAATTGTTCTCCTTAAGAACTGAGAGAATTTCACTCTGACAGACTTACTGTGTTCTTAATGTACTGTGCTTCCCCACGTAACATTAACAGGCAGTTGTTTCTTCTATCAAAGAACTAAAAATTCCTGGTCCATGAAAAAAGGTATGAGATTCTGGAATTTTAAGTGAAACTAAGACTCCTACAATTAACAAAGGTAGATAAAGGCAAGCGGTGTGGCCCTGATTAATATGAAATTATATTTTGTATGTAAGACAGATCTAAGTATCTTTGCATTCAAAACTCCTATAGGAGCCATTCATACCAGATTTGGTCAGTTGCATTTGCTTCAATTTTTCATGCAAAGGGAAATTCTAAATCTTTGAAATAGTAAATATGTGAAACTAGTAAAGACTAGTTGAAAATCATTGACTATCTGTAAACCCAAGGCTGAAGCTCAATAAAAAACTTACAGTGCAGTTATTTTCAAAGAAAATGTTTGCTTTGCTTTGAAAGGAAACATTTTTGAGAATATTTTTATCCAATTTAGAAGTGACATTGAAATCAGTAACTAAATTTTGGCTTTGAATCCTTCTAAAATGATAACTATGGCAATCACTTTTTTAAAAGTTTAAAAAAGGTAGGTTTTCTTTTTCTTTTCTTTCTTCTTTTTCTTTTCTTTTTTTAAATTCAGGTCTTGAGGGAAACTCATATATTTCAGGACAACTTTTCAAGCAATAAGAAAGGCCACTTCAGAATTTACAGTAAATGAGTTATCCTTCAAAGCTGGCCAATTTTGACCATGAGCTCACTGACACTGTGACAGTTTTGTACTTGCTGTAATTCCATTATCAACACCTCCCTGAGTAGCACACTCAGCTTCAAGGTTCATCTAAAGTGGAGGTCGAAAAGAATAGGGCATTTCAGCTCTGTGTATGAAAATTAATCTTTGGGCAACTTTATTCCAGCAGAAACCACTCCTTATTTTCCCTCACTTGTCTAGCTGAGATGTTCAGAGCAAATACAGGCAATACCACCACTGATTCTTGGCACTGGGAATGTAAAAAGCAGGAAAAAAAATGAAGACCAAGGGTAAACCTGTCTTTACAGGACACACCTGAGTATCTAAACATAGGAATAAGTCACACAGGCCTTAAACTCACTTTCTTCTAAACGAAAATTCAAGAATTTACATAGTCCTTTTAGAAAATTTAATTTACCTTTTCAAATTTTGGCAGATCACACTAAACTAAACATAGGAATAGAATCCTATTGATTTAAAAACAAAAAAAAAGTATTTATTTTTCTTTAAAATCTAAGTTAAATTTAAAAATATAGTAAATGAAATTAAATAGAAAATCTTGAAATTATCAGGAAGACAAGGATTACATATGAGTATATTTAGGATTTTTTTTTAATTTCTAGAAATTTTATTTATCAAGAGAAGTTCTTATCTTCTAAAGTAGCTTTTATATACTTTTTCTAATACCACTGGAATGAAAGTAAAATATAATTTCACAGGTCAGTGCAAAAAAATGGCTTTAATGCTGTAACCGGTGCTTCTAGGCTGCTCAATGCACCTGAACTGAAGGACTGCTATTAAATTATAGTAAACAGTAAAAATTTGGAGCTCAATTTGGCCCCGTCTTCAGGGAACACCAACACCAACCTCCTCCCCACTCACTCATTCCAGTCCCCCGGGGAAATTAAGCAATTGAGTGTGCTCATGGGGCTGATGATAGAAAGAAAATATTCAGAGCTTTACTGCATTCCTGCTCTTTTCCCCCATATGTCATTTAATGCATAATCTACAACACAAATGTATCCTATATCCAATTATTTTGGATCTCACTGGAAGGTAAAACAACAGATGTTTTGCTCTGACTTCAGAGAAAGTGGATGCTGAATATTTATCAAGAAATATTTTTTCCTAATTATTTATCCTAAGTTTCTTCATTTAGTTCAAACAGAAATAATTATGAAATAAAATTATTTAAACTGACAGCCTGGAAAACACTGACTCCATACACTTAAATGTCACATTCACTGGCTGTGTGATGGGAAACTCATACCAGTTCTCTGCTATCCAAGTGGGAAAATTTTTTTTCTTCTCCAAAGAAACATGTATGACTTCTTTTTTTGAAAAGGAAAAAAAAAAACCCAGTTGGTTTTCCATTTAAAAAATGTCTCTTGAGCTTATTTTAATTTGAATTCCGAGAAAATGGCTTTTCTTTGCCATACTACACAATAGATTTAAAATATTACGCAATGGTATAATTGATACTGCCACAAAATATTTTTAAACACAATAAAATATAAAATATATTATTTTCCTCCTCCTATGCTGAATCATTTTACTCTATTCCTTTAAAGGCTTCAAGTTAAAAGCTTTCCACCACCATAAGCTATTAATGCCGACTGTTTCACACTTCGCAACATAAATTTATAACAAGTCCTCCTGTTTTAACTACATGGGAGCACTGAGTTATTTCTCAGGGCAATGTTTCCTGCAATTCCACTCTCTTCATCAGAAGTCACCCATAAGTCGAGCGCCCCAGGTGTTTCAAAATGAACTTCTCTTGATGGCTTCAGTTATTTCTGTCCCTGCCAGCGCCCGAGCCGCGAAGCCCAGCGGCACAGGACAGGTATTGGTGCTGTGCTACAGAGAGCACCAAACGCCACGTAACACTCGGCAATTGTTCTGTAGCCAGGAGCCGGCTCCATATAACTGAATCACAAAATTACTGCTCATTTCTTGCTAGCTGAAATGAAAGTCTGTTTGCAAACACCGCCTTGTTTCCCCCGAGAGCCCGGAATGTTTTTCAATGCCCCTCGCTCCGCACGGCGACACGTGGCACATTGGCTCCTGCACAGACAGTTGTTAAATTGAAAGTTCTGATTCATTTAGTTTTTAATCTTTTAGGATGGAAGAGTGAATTTGCAGAGTAATTGCATTTGGCCCAAAAGAACGACAACCCAGATCTCAAGTTTTGTCTTTTAAAAGATTCAACAGATTGGAGTTTTGTCTGCTTTTTCTGCCCTGTGCCGACCGTGCTCACTTAGACAAGATGGATGCATAGTGATGAGGATCCCTTGGAAACTGTCTGATGTGGCAGCACCTGACTGTGATCCTAACTAGCTGTATGAAGTTGTCTCCTACTGTGCTGGCTGACATCAGGTCCATCTAGCTTGGCTTTTTGGCTTGGATGAGCAGGGAGTGTCCTGACCTCAAGTGATTTTTCTGATCGTCGCACTGACCAGACAAGAGCTCACACCCTGGTGTGGCCTTGGATCCAAAGGGCTGGGTTTCTCTTACATGAAATGGGAAGAGGAACTCCAGCAGCTGCTGGGCTTACCCGGCTCAGTCAAACTGACCTCCCCAAAATGTACAAAACGCAACAGCTTGGCTCTGAGGATCTGTTCCTGGTACCCTGCAGTGCTCCCAAGGGAGGCACACAATTAAAACAGGCTGTCTTCCTAAATTAATAGGGAAGCCCTAAGGAAGTCAACAGGACAAAAACGTATCCCTTAACACCAAAGTAAAAGAGAGGCCTGTTGGGAAGGCTTTTTCTTGCACACAACAGAGATGTGCCAGAGGCATTTTTCTACTTGAATATTTTTATAGCTCTGTACATTATGAGAATAGAAAATACAAACCTCTACAGAAACATATACATTCAAGCCAGCTACATGGAAAAGTAAATTCTACTGTAATTATCTATTATTATGTGCTGCTGTGTTATATTAAACATTTTCTCAACTATTTACTTAACTTTGCTTTTCAGCATACACAAATTGTCTCAGATTTTGCTTTTTGTACTTACATTTGTTGGCAAACTACATCACAGGAGGTCCAAGAAAAGCCTTAGACTACACACTTTGGGAGAGTGTAGCAAACTAGAAGTTCTTAAAAAAACAAGGCTTGGCTTGGCTGTCAGTAACAGTCTCATATGGCACACAGATTAAGTCAAAGTTGATGGGATTCAGTGGTGCCCCAGTAAGAAGCTCAGGCATGAAGAGCACGGCAGCAGCAGCCCAGCCCTGATCTGCAGAATGAGCCAAATTCTCATCACACACAAGTAAGCACAGCTCAAGTGCAGCCACTGGAACTGCACCCACCTTCACTTGTCCAAATTCGATAGCCAAATACAATAACACCAGCATAAAAGATGAGGAAATGTTGCTGTTATCTTACTCCAAGCTCCTGTTCAAGAGCAGTATCAGTGATTAATCAATTGGCCTAAAGGGAAAATGCAGAGAAAAGAACAAAAATAAATCGATGTATGAAATACTATGCAATGTCACATATACCTAGAATTGATCACATTACTGCTCTGTCAGATTGACCTGCAATTGGGAAATATTCCTGCCTGGCAGATGTCACTAGCAAGGCAAATCACTCGCTCAAAAACACAAGCAATTCTCAACTCTTATTCCTATTCCATGCCTCCGGGAAAAACACAGGTTTTGCCCAATACTAGCAAAGTTCTTTTGTACAATGAACTAAGAATACCTGTTTTTACTCATCTAATTGAGTAAAATTTTGAATAGTTAACCTGAGACCACCATGAAGGGTAAAACATTTGCGAAAAAGAGTATAAAGACGACTATCACTGGAATGGAAAAAACCCCATATTGTGCCACAGCAAGAGGAGCCAAGAGGAAGACACAAACTGTTTCCTTAGAAGTGAAGTTATGTCAACACTATCTGCAAAGATCTGCTAAAGCTGGCTCAGGTTGCTCATGCATTGTTCTACTGGGGCCAATACCCTGGTTTTCAAGAAGAGCTAATTAGTTCAAATGAGAACTATTCCATGCAGCTACACTGCTCCTGCTACCTGAACTATGTTGCATGGCACTATATAAAAAGACTGTGCTGTTTATAAAGCTTGCAATAGAGCCTTTTTCTCTGTTTCACACCTCCTACCTTAATTGAATCAAATTTATGCATGTATGTGTGCAACAGTAATCTCTGCATGGCACTGGGGAGATGCTACAATGTCTAACAAAATTCTTTCTGTCATGATACAGATCAGATTTAAGGCTACAGAAAGAATGCTCATTGTTATTTAAAAAAAAGAATATTACACAAAGAATATCACAATGGTCATTATTGGTAACAGCAGTTAATCACATCAAATGCAAGACAGGACTGAAGGAAATGATCAAAGAGGATACAACAGGCCTTCCTCTGACACATCCGAGGTCTAAATAAGCAAACTCCATAAGGTTTGAAAGATATAAAAGGAGGAGCATTTGGAGCCAAGTAAGGAGAAACTTCAGCTGTTTCAGCCACATGACCTCTTCACTGAAAAGCCTCCACTCATCTCCAGCTTCCTCTTAACTGTTAAGAGAAATGCTAAACAGCAATACAAGAAAAGATTTTAACTTCTGTTTAAACACACAGCAGTCTCACATAATGCACAACTCTCACAGCCATTTCTCAGCTGATCTGAAACTGTTGCTGCAAAAACTTTACAGAGGATTTTGCCTAGCAAAGAAACCAATGTGTAAGTACTGCTTGGAGTTTAACAAAAAGCTGAATGAAAAACTCAAGTCTTACTTTCTTCCTGTAATTAAAATAACTTTTTCCTGAAGAATTTAAACATTAAGACCCAGAGCACTTAAAATCAGAAGGATTTTTCTGGAGGAACAGATCATTTGACTGAAGACAAGAAGGAAAGCTGCAGGCTTATTAAAGGGAAACAGCTGTAATTACCAACTGAGCGCTTCTCTTCTCCTACATAATTCCCAAGTCTTGGCCCTGTCCGAGTACACACTACCCAGAAGAGGAATAGGAGAATCCATGAATCACAAAGATGAACGAGCACTGTCACCACACGTGATGAAAGGCCAGCAGGGATCACAAGTGTCCCTGTGGGAAGGGAAGGAACTCTGCCCTCTAGATGGCATTATGTGCCTGTATATCCCAGATGGAACTGGAGAGCCCTGCCAGCAATCCAACCCTGTGTGCACCTGCACAGGAAACACAGGCCCGTAGGTCGGGACGATCAGGTGGCAGCTCCTGGCCTGCATGGCAAGGTGAGAGCTGCTGAAGGGCAGGGCAGGGGCTGTCCTGCTTCAGCTGTCCCATGTGGGAGGCAGAGGAACGGTGCTCGGCCTGAGATGAAAAAGAATGAAGGGTCTGACCCCACAGGGGGAAAGGCAACTTGGCTGGAAGGGATGTGCCATATGTGAAAACATATAATAAAAAACAAAACTAAAAACAAATAGAAAAAAAAGAAAAGACTGTCCTTACGAATTAACAAAACTCTCCTTCTTGGCGTTGAATAGCATCTGAAACAGACAACTGTAGATTAAAATGTGCATGTAGGTAAACATGTCCATACATATGAGGTTATATTGTACCCATGCATACCTGTTTAGACAATACACTGAAATTTAGTACTTACTAGTGAGTAATCAGGTATCTACAGAACCATCAGAGAAAATCAGTTTCCTTCATAATGGACTAAAGTCAGACTACTACACATTTGATTTATCTATTCTTTCTATATATTTATAACTGATCTCAAAATCTCTGCTTGTCACCATGACAGATTAAGTAGACTTAAAAATAATCAGTTGCGTATTTTCTGCTGTGGGCTACCAAATTAGCTGCATAACAAAGCCAGTGAATATTGACTTTCAAGAGTATGTTAATCATATAGATTTCACATGTGTAGTTAAGCATTTCCCAATGTAGTAACCAATAAACCAGTAAACAGTAACCAATCCTTACAGGCTAGAATTCAGCACAGCACCTGTAATTCTGGTGTGTAAGTGTAAGTATATCTGCCTGGAATCTCTGCTATAATCTCCCAATGCTGTATTTCTACAATAGGAACAAAAAAGAAATCACTACCAAATTAAGAAAAAGTGAATCACCATGCAGACCTCATTACTGTTTAAGCATTTTCAAGGTCAGTAAAGAGAAATTAAAGGAGAAATTATCTTACTACGTAAAAGTTGTAAGGGATTCAGCTCTAACAGCTGAGGTAAATTAATTGGGATTCCCTAAGCAGCCAGTGCAGAATGTCCACAGAATACTGGGATTTTTAAAATAGTTTGAAATGAATTGCAACTATTTATTTAGTTTAGGAACTGCAGAACTGTCATTACTGTCAGCCAAATTGCATGCATTAGTATGTAAATTAAAAATACAGGGCGTGATTCTAAAATCTCTGTCACCTGGAATCTTTCCTCTGAAACAAGTGCCACTCTGAGTAATGAGCAGGCTCAAGAAAGGGCTTGTGGAGAGCTGGGCCCAGAGTGCACAGCTGAGAAAAACTATTAAAAAAAACTACTGAGTTTCACTCTCTGAAATGATAGATGTGTTGGGATAAACACAGCTACCTAGATCTATAACACAGTGTTGGAAAATCTCATTTCTTTCAACAGGGAGAGTGAATTTTCAATTGTAGCACATGCCTGATTGCTGAAATAGGTAAGTTACGTTAACTACTGATTATCCGCAAGAAGGCACCACACATGGAAAGGAGGGCACTGAAAAACTATCATTAGATTATAAAAGGCAGGCAGAAATAGCAGATTCCTTCACTGCAGCCTAGCAAGGACTGTGTGCAGAATACAGTTAACATTCATTTCAATAGAGAAAATCTGACAGGCTTAATAAAACCAAGATGATTTTCCTTGACTTCTGTGACTTACCTTTTCTTCACTGACTACACCTATTCCTCAGACCTTTTGGCATCAAATCATTATTTTTGTAGCCATATTCAATACTTTGAACTATTTAAAGGCTGCTTGTTATACCAGCCAAGCAAGCACCACAGAGATTTCTCCGTGGTACATAGCTGTCAGAAAAGAGCCACTGGACTGGAATGTGGAATATCATTAAAAAAAATTAATTTATAACCTGCTTTTACAGGAAATATATGCAATTCCAGTTGGCTGTGGTAAAATGAACATTAAATGCTTATCTTTGTTCTCATTTGTTTTGGTACAAAATTCCAGATCTCAATATACTGTCTTGAGCATCCTATAGTTTACCTATTATTTTTACAACTGCATGCACCAAAATTTAGGAAAAAAAGTCAACACTATAGGTGAACTAGAAGACATTCTAAACAGTACCCTGACTAAAATATTAATGAGAAGTAAAAAATTGCATATAAGAAATTTTATCCTATCTGAAAAATGTTGGATTCACTGCCCTGGAAAAGGATATTTTACATCATTCTACCTTGAGAAGGAGCAAGTCAGAAACAGCATAAGTAACTTTGCCTTTCCAATGTGTTCTGTACCTCACTGGGATACACTGATGTGTGTGACGACCACTGAAATATCTGAAGCTAGAAAGTGAGTAACTTTCATTAAAACCTGAGATTACTGCATGAGAAGGATAAAGAAGAAAAATTCTGACATGCAGTAAAATTCCCTTTATTCAAATGATGGGGTATGACACAATGACACACTTAAAATAATTAAACATCAGCTTAAGAGATAACAGAGCAGGAATACTGGTTGAAGCATATTCTGTTGAGCATTTGGCTGAATTAGAAAATTTGAATAGATTTATGTTTTGTGGGTATCTCAGAGTAGAAAACAGAGAGTTGATCTGGAAGCTTTTACCTTCTCAACACGTGCCAAAACCTCAGAAGCTCTGCATGTTGTGACCCAAAACATTTCACTTCTGAACCACTGCCGTGGTGCGTCATAGGAGACGCAATTTGATATTCTTTTATTTTCCCTAGACCCAGTCAGAAAAGAAAACAATGCTATTTGTTACTCAGACTCAAATTCCCAGGAGGCACCCTGGTTGATTTTAGAAAGAATTATAAGCTTTTGTTGAACTGAACAGTGAGAAAAATGCAGATATGCATGGCCTTCTCCATACGTCCTGCACCGGTCATGGAGACAATGCCCCAATGTACAGTTATTTATATGGAGGCATTCTCCCATTTCAGGAGATGGAACTGTTTGGAGGAACAGTGGATCAGCAGTCTGTCTCTAGTGATAGCAGCAAATGGTTACAGCAATGACAAACAAAGTAAATCTGAACAGCTCTTCTTACATCCAGTGGGCAGAGCTATTTTCAACACCCCTGTTGTAAATTCATATCCCTACTAGATCATCTTGATTTTTCCATGCCAAAAAATAAATTGCCATGAATTTCAACTGGCTTAGGGAAAAAAAAAAATGTAAAAGGAGAGAGAAAAATAGAAAGATCAATATTTTACACATCTGCAAGAATTACATCCTCTTCTCTTAAATACTCACCACGTAACTGAATTGAATTGTCTGCCCAGAAGAGGTTTCTATTAGTCTTCATCTGTATGAGGATATTATTTCCATTAACACTCCAACCAATAAAGTGCACTGATCACTGAAAGCTATTCAGACTTTGTGCCAACTATGGAGCTTCACACCCTTGTTGGATGGCTGGAAAAGCCATAGTGGAAGCTAAGAACTGCGGGAGGGCATAAACTGGCAGGAGGAGGGGTACAAACATCCGGAAAGGAGGTGCTTTTGAAGAATACAGCAGGAGGGGGTGAGGACAGACAGCAAGAGAAAGCATCCCAGAGCACAGAGGCAAGGAGAGACAGGTAGCTGCCATGAGATTTGCTTCCCAAAGACTTGGATCAGCTGAGCCACTGAGGATCTACAGCAGACGAGTTCAAGTGCCAAGAGATTATAGAAAACATTCGGCTTGATAGTACTTGTTCTGTTTTAATTTAAAGTTTACTTATTGGAAAGCTAAAACAGTTTGCCAATACTATTATCTGGAAGGAGCTGGAATAAACTGGACTGTTTTTGAAACCAGTGATGCAAGTCAGTGCTGATTCATTATCAGCCACTGTGTAAGTTTGGAAATAAGGCTTCCCCTGCCTCATTGTCTGATCCCTCACTATAAAAAACAAAAGAGTTCTTAGGCACAGTTCAGAAAACTAATTATAAAAGTCTCCTACTGAAAAGATTTAAAAGTAAAATAATCCAATAATTAGAATTAAGTAAGTTGGCCTTTGGTGACAAATCAGCATAATGAATCTAGTTAAGTGGATGGCCAAGGCAATGGGCTAAGAAGAGGCTTCTGGCTGAATCAGATTAAACACATTGGCTGGAACAAGACTGGTTGCTACAAAGTTTTTAGAATGTTGCTATAAAATATTTAATAGTTTCATGATTTTTCTATGCACCTACGTCAAGTGATTCAAATTTCCAATACACCAGTGAATCAGCTGATTTTCAATAAACAAGAAGTCTTTCCTCACAGATATTTTCATAAACCTGGGCTCTTTGCCCCTGAAAATGGTGTGTTTCTTTCCATGGAAAAGAAAATAATTATTTATTTTCTTACCATTTTACACTGCAGTACCTGGAAAAGAAGAAGTGAGGAAAAAAAAAAGAAGAGAAAATAAAGAGCGAAATAAAACCCACCAGCATCCCACTCAAAGTTATCTTCTCAATCCCCTCAGAGGAATTATGTATCCTTCTCATATTTCTTTTTTATAGTTCATAGTTCATTGCTATCATGTCTTTCTTCCTCTGCAGGGTAGTAAAAACATAATATCGGAAATACTTGACATATTTCCTCATTTGTTTAATGGTGATGATACAGGGGAAATTATCCCTCTAATATATTTGAACATTTAGCTTATTATCCTGAGTGAGTTTTCTCTCAAAGCTCAATTTATTAAAACAAAACATATCTTTCTATGATGAACTGCAAAGGGTAAGAGGGCAACATTCTGTAATTAAAATTAGAGTGGTTTCATGACTCTACCCCAGCAGATGCTGCTTCTACTGCAGCTTAGTTTACTGAAACTTTCATTGAGTCTCACTCACCCGCAAGCAATGAGATTTTCACACATGAATTAGGCTTTTCATTTGATAACTTCAAGGTTTCAATTTAATGCTACCCCAGTGGTTTGCTGTTGGTGAAAAATGCAAGGTTGGGAGCAGCCCTCAATCAGTATTTTTTGAGAACTTGTGCCCATTGCACAGGGGGAAGGGGACACTTGACAAACCAGGGGAACCACTTCTTGGTAATGTTTATCTTAATCTGAATGTACATACAGTGGTTTTAACAAGGTGTTAGTTGTGCACTGTCACAGGCTCTGGTGGGTAAATCATCTCTCCTGATTACAGATGTGCTACCAAGGCACAAATCCTGTTGAGGATGCAGGAAATCCATTCTTCCTGAGTCTTCATCCAGTATCTATTCACATTCTCCTTTCCTCTTGAGGAACTGGGAGGACATGAAGTGTGTGAGAGGACACGACACCATCCACAAAGTGTGTGCATCTTACAGAACCCCTTTTTTGCTGTCAAAGTTCTGTACTGTATTGGCCAATACAACCTCCGTTAGGTACTCTTTGGTCATTTGGTTTGGAGCAAGCCCAGTCAGCTTAATTTCTTCATGATCAACCAAAAGCAAACACTTTCTAAGAAAGTTGCACTGCTGCAGTTGCAAAGAAGGAAGTCCAAAAGAGCTGGAGCGTTTCATAGAGTCAGACACAGTTAATTCATACTGAATTACCCTCACTGCATAAATGTCTGTGCAAATTACAGACCTTAATAAGCCTTCAAAGCTGACACAGTATTTATCACTGATTAAATTTTTAAAATCAAAGTAACTATAGCTTTTGCAGACGTGTTTAGATTAAGACTGACATTAATGCTGTATATCAGTTTAAATCACTTGCAATTATGCAGGTGCTCAGTCATTTGAGGCTAAATTGGGGCAGAGAACCCATAGCTCCACATTGGATAACAAAGCTCTGGGACAGTCTTAAGGCCTTTACAGACACTCTTTTTCTAATATAGAATATTCTTAAAGCTTTCCTCTGTGCACTGTAAATGTGTAAACTGTTCTTGCTGGAAAAAAGAAATAGTAGACAATCTTGCAATGAGAATCCATATAATACCTAACATACTCAGGAGAGCAAATTAAAGCTTTGTGAAAAATCCCCAACTTATATGTACATGACTTTGGAAATATAACATTATTGTTTTATTGTAATTGTGAAAATTGTGAAAAAAACCTGTAATTGCTGTACGGGGGCTGACGCATGTCCAGAATAAATTATACTTTTTGTAAATTTCTGTCTACAATTAAAAAAAAAAAAAAAGGCAATTCTTCTGGTGATGAAAGCAGAATAAAAAAAAGGAAGGTCCACCATGGAATTCATATGTTATTCACCATACTTCATTAATATTTCATTTTTTGCAGCACTCCAAATACACAGAGAAGTTATCAGAGAATGTTTTTTTCTTTGTGAGAGTTAGAAGGCATTTGATCATAACTGCTGAAGTAAATTAAATGGCATTTCAAGAGCAGCCAACTAAAAATGCTGAAGGCACAAAGGAGTTTTGATACCCAGGAAATCACAATTAATTTCAACTATGTAAAATGGGATACAAGACGGTATGAGCCATTTTTTATTTGTCATCTGTTTCATTTGATTAGAAACGTATGGTATTTATCAGTCAGTAGAGTGGAAATAGAATTTGCTGTAAATGATAAAAGATGTAAAAAAAAATTATAGGCAAAAGGAGCAATGGGAGAATATGTATAGATATCTCTTATCAAAGTATATGATAGCTTTCACTTGGGCTGACTACAAAGATACTTTATTATACTGATTTGTATTGTTCAGTGAGAAAACTTCCATGTTAACCAGAAGTTAAAACATAAAAGGTATTACTGAAATTTATTTGGCAATACAATTGACAGCAAAGAAAAAAAGAAATGTTAAATACAACTCCCATGACATGGAAGTTATTTAAACAAAGTTTTCCATGAAAATGAAGCTTAGCCCCTTTTTACTTTCTTACATTTGATAATTTCCTGGTCCATATCCAACTGACCAGGATGACTACAGGTTTTGTCAAGTTCACAGAAATTCCTGAAGAAAACCACCACGTACCTCACACCTACCATGTCAGTACTCCGGGAAGGGCAGATACAATGTATGAAACAGGAATTATTTTCCCATAGAGATATTCCAAATAAAAGAAACTAAATAATCTGTTATATTGTACATGGCCTAACAGACCAGCTTGTCACTGACCAGGATGGAGTAACAAACTGGAGTAACAAACAAACAAACAAACAAACAGGAAGAGGTATCAAAAGAGATATCAAAAGCTTTCTTAACATTGCTGATATTAATGAAATTATATTAATTGGCATTAACAGATTACGTCCCACGTTCTGACTATTACTTTTAACAGCTTCTGTTTACAGGCAGTCTTCAGATTCCAGAGGGCACAGATGGAGGACCAACTTCAGTGAGCACTTTATTAGCCTTTCTGATTTCATTAATTGTGTATGATACAGTAACATCTAATCACATAAAGTAAGATTAAAGACCCTGACACCCACAGCACAGGAACTAATAAACAGTAAGTTTTTGTTCCTTTCTAGATAGACTAATAAAATATTTAGAATAATTAGTCTGAAAATAGTAAAGAATTAGAACTGCTAATTGCATATAACTTTAAAAAAATGTCTCTTAATTAGTAAACCATACAGTCTTTGACATTACAATTTATATTCTTCAAGAGAAAAATAAAGCACAAAAATACATAATGTTAAACAACGCACAATTAACAACACTTTGTTTTGATTATATTGGATCACAATTAAGGTTGGCCCTGCAGTTCATCTTTCTACTTTGATAGCTCCTTAGACTACTTATGTAGATTAATTCTTGAAGTATCCTCTAATACGTGGTTTTGAACAAGCACAGCACAACACTGACACCAGTGAGGAGTTGGCTTCACTGCCCCTCCTGAACCAGATCCTGCCTGTCCTTAGTGCCACATTTGATACCTGGGCAATCTGCCACAACTGATAGAGGTTGGGACATTANTTTGATAGCTCCTTAGACTACTTGTGTAGATTAATTCTTGAAGTACTGGCATCCTCTAATACGTGGTTTTGAACAAGCACAGCACAACACTGACACCAGTGAGGAGTTGGCTTCACTGCCCCTCCTGAACCAGATCCTGCCTGTCCTTAGTGCCACATTTGATACCTGGGCAATCTGCCACAACTGATAGAGGTTGGGACATTATTGAACACCTTACAACCAACGGAGGGCATAAAGAACTGCAAATGCCATGCAGACTGATTAAGAACGAGGCAAAGCAAACAGAAATCATGCGTTTTTTGGAAATAAAAGACCACAAGGAGCTTACAATCATTCTCCATCAACAGAAAAAGCAGGACTAGAGTTAACTGTACATTTTTTAGAATTTTACTGCTTTATAAACTTAGTAGCATTTGAGTTTTTCCCAGGGCAAAATTTGAGTTATTTAATATAACGTGTTTATTTCACAAACAGTCTAAGACATTCAAGTAAAGTAAAAATGCAGAGACTGCCTACATCTTTCAGATTTCAGTTTCTGTGTTTAGATCCAAAGATGATCGTAAACTGTTCATGTTTAACTTTTAACAAAGTCCTCAAGAACAAAACCCCAGACTTTTTATTTGATCAGAGTACAACTCAAACAAAAAATTGTCATGTAAAAGACCCTTCACACTTAATGAGAAATGTATAGGCCCAGTGATAAACCTTTGTCTACCAATACCGTACCCTACATAGGTAAATATCACTAAGATCACTGTAAAGCATTCATTTATCCATACTTATAATGCTACATAGATACTTCAACAGAAGAGAAGGGAAGAAACACTTGGTAGGTTAAAAATATGACTTTGTAGCAGTTAAAACTTAGATTAAAATATGCAGTCTCTTTTTTTTTTCCATAGACATTGGAGCCCATGCCTCTATCAAGGAGCACAAAAGTTCATATATACAACAGTTTTACAGTTTTACCTGCACCTAGTCCACGGCTGCCCAAGAAAACTTTGAATAATTTCCTCTAGTTAGAAACTACCACAATGTGCACTATTTTGCAGATCCTAATTTTCCAGAAATGCACTCAAAATGTAGAGTGTGCAGTTCTCCGTGTGGTCTATAAGGAAATAGATTTTCCACAGCCTGGCAGTAAAAAGGCCTGAGCTCTCCCAAGCAAGCAGTCCAGCAATTAAAAATTGAGCTATAAACTACAATGAAGCAAAACTAGTTTTATGACAGTTGTTAAACCACCTATATTAGTCTTGCAATATTAATAATTGAAACAAAACGAGTAAAACCAATTTTTCTTATTAAATGGTCTTGACGGTATTAAAATAATGTATTAAGTTCTTTATTTAAAGATATCTTGTGCTCAACATTAGAGAGGGATCCTTTTAGTGGTTCTAAGCTTCTTGTTCAGCCTTGGTAAATGAATTGTAAAAAAAAATGCCCCATAACATGAAATCAGGTGAACTGTGAAAGATTAGATTAATACTAGAGGGTGATTCAGTGCCAATAAATGAATGAGGCAGGGGGAAGGGTGGTCTTTTATGTCTGAACCCGTTGTGCTTCTTACCTCCAGAGCTTTCAAACGCTCCAATAGCAATTTTGTTTTTTCTTTTTCCTCCTCGGTGCTGCTGCTTTCACTTCTTGAATCTTCATCTGCCAGTGTGTGAATTTTTTCCATGCTTTCTTTACATCTCCTACTGTCTTCTGACAGCTTTTCCTGAAATGATTTTTTAAAAATGTCATTACTCACAGGTGCAAATGAAGTTAACTATGCAAGTATCTTCCATTCTCCTTTGTGTATGAATGAAAAAAAGACAGAGCAAGTTGCTAGTGACATGATTAAAGTACTAAATAAGTGGAGTCATGAAGGGTCTGTGAAACATGCTATGCCAATTCTGCAAGTGTATGCACAACTTAACTGCTACATCTACTTCAGATTTTCAAAAAGCAGAACTCATCATTTCTTTAATAACTTCCATTTTCTTCTTCTAAAATGGCAATGAAAATTGAACATACCAGCTTTCAATGGAAGCATTTTGCCATTGAGATATAAAGCAGTTTATTGAGGAAAAGCTAACATATGTTCTTGCCTAATGTATTTCACCTTTCTTCATCTAGAGCTAATATTTGAATTACTGAATAATGGGCTGAGAAACAAGCTACCACATGAATACTGATTTAAAATCTGCACTAACATATCACTGGAGAGAATCAGGTTGACAGCAAAACTTTCAGAAGTGCCCCAGTCTATTACAAGTCATTCAGACTGAGTTGTTATCAGCTGCAGCTCCTGAGTGGACTGTGGCTGCTGAGTTTTACAAGAGGTCTGTAAAAATGATAGGAATGAACAGATAAATCCATTAATTATGTGTCCAAGTTCTCTGTTGAGAGAAAGAGTGAGCCAGAGCAATCAAAACATCCAGACTACAAGCAGGCAGTGTAAAACACTGCCCAAGATGACAAGGCAAGCACAAGGGAAAAAGGAGAACTCCACAGATGTAGAGTGAACCATCATCAGAGCACAACACGGAGGGGACAGGATCCACCTTGTAAACCACCTCCTCTAGCTCTGTGAGCAGATGCAGTGTGGCAAATAAGGAGCAGATTGAGAACAGAAAATGTGAGGTACATCAATGTGAAATACTGGGTCTCAAAACCAATCTAGAGAAATCCTTCAATGAGCATCTAGTCGTCTTTGTGTGCCTTTCTGATAATTCTTATGTACAAAGGCTCACATTTTCATGATCTTTGGGATAGTCCATAAGTGAGATGCATTTCCCATCACTACTACACAACATTCACTCTGTCTAAACTTAAAAGTGTGCATTTTCTTGAAGAACTGATCCAGCTTGAAAAACTGTGCAAATACAAGTCTGAGAGTTAATAGCAAGACATTATCTTAACTAAATCCCACAAATGTGACTGAATAAAAAATCAGCATTCTGGATCACATTCACAACAATGTCTTTTTAAAATATTAACTAGCTTAGAAATTGACTATTACTACGTTAAAACTTTAATCAAGAATTAATTTTATAAGATACGGGCTTAATTAATGAATACCCTTACACAAACCATGAGGCACAGGTCTCATTCTGAGCCCCAAAACATAGATGTCAATTGACATTCCATCAGGTTTCCAACATTAATGCTATCCTGATCACAAAGGAACCATAAATATAGTTTGGGCTTTTTTTTTTAATGCTTGCTACTCACTGATGCAACAATCAAATATCTGTAAAAGAGCCATTAAACCATTTTTGCTTCATGTTGCCCCAAGGAGTGCATTGAGATAAAACACTTCAATGAACTCAGGGGAAAGAAATGACAAAGGTACATCTCTGATGCAATTCAAATACAAACAATTATTTTTAGGAGAGAATGTGATGTGAATCAGATGTGGCTAACAACAGAAGAAAACATAAAGGTATGCCTTTATGTTATGACAGGGTCACCTTTCCTGCACAAAGTCAGGACAGCAATCTCAAAGGACAGGTAAAAGAAAACATAGGTTATGACATTTTATCACAGAAAGGGGAGTAATGTAACTTCTCACAGAGTAAATTCCAGCCACATAAAGAAGTAACCTGTTCATCTTCTAATTACAAAATGTCATGAACTTTGCACACTAGTGGCATAATCAAGAACACACATCCTGTTTTACGATGATGTGCACTTGAATACTCCAAGACACTCATTCCTGTTGTGGTGAAGCACAGCTCACATCGTTCCAAAAGTAGTTTATTACTGAGTAATAATACCTGAGTTTCAGAGTTGGTCTAAAAAGGTCCTTGATACGTCACCTGCCCTGTCTGGAAAAGGTGCAGAACAGAGGGAGACACTACTAACCTTAGAAATTGTGCTTAGGCATGCCACGTGCTGAGGGCACTGCCCTGCCAGGTTCAGCAGTTCCACCTGGGTGATGTACAGTGAGGGTAGAGTGGGAAATCCACACTCCAGAAAGCAAAGCAAACAGGTCCTTCTTTAAGCACCCTTTGTGCTAAGAGTCAAGGCCCTTAGGAAGGAGGATGACAAAGGCTTTTGGAATGACAGAAACCTCCTGAGTGGACAAAATCTGTTAATATCAAAGGCAGCTGACTGCTGGGCGAGGAAGAAAGGGGCAGGGATCTGCAAGAGGAAGTGTGAATCTCCTGAGGGATGTTGGTCAAATCCTCCAGAAAGCTCTGGAGTGAGCACGCTGAAGGCAGCAAACAGTGGTGTAAAGCAGCTTGCTCCTTTTTTACCCTAGGATCGTACACTTCTTGTTTTACCTCAAAAAAAGACCATCTTTGGCCACGCCTGCTCACGCCTCACATATTGCACAGTCACGGGCAGGCTGCTTTCAAGCTGAATAACACAATCCTCCCCAGTTCTAAAGTCCAGCAAAGGCAGAGTAAGTGCTATCCTGCTGATCAGTGCAGTTTAATTTCTGTGAAAAGGTAACATGGAAATGATGTTCCGGAAGTAAGCTGAACGGTTAAAAAAAAAAAAAAGCAAAGGAAAAAAAAAGCAATAACTCTGCTCTGGGTCTCCCCAGACCAATGAGTTTAAGACACATGCCTGTACCATGAGAGGACGCAAACACAGCAGCCTGATGAGAGTTCTGCAGTAAAGGCTCATCTACTTCTCTAATGCTCTGTGTCAACAAACAGACAATAAAAATATTAAAAATTCAAGTCTTACTGAAACTAGGATTATGCTGCTCACTGTAGACCCATTCCCACAGAAATTAATGAGAAACTTCCAATCGAGTCCCACGTTGCATAAGCTTCTCAAGCTGGTTTAAATCATCACTGCTGCTCTGAAACCAACTGTATTTTGCAAATCTTAAATGACATCCTGCCCTGACCATTATTTCAGTTTGCTCCATAAATCAAACAAGCCTTACACTGATGATGAACCCTTTGATGAAGCACTGTGGGCCCTGCAGCGAATAGAAAACAAGGGATGGAAACAGTCCCTGCAGCCTAGGAATGGCAAGCTCTCCAGAATCAATGAAAAGATATAAATCACTAAAGACATTGATCTATGAAGCTGTACAATGCAGTGGCCTGACTGAGACTTACCAGAAAGCTGGATTTCAGTTAGCAGAACTAGGAGAGAGCAGTGTAATATTCTCTCTTTCCACTAATAAATAAAGAACAAGAAAATAAGAGAGCAGGAAATCCACATGAAATTGCAAATGATAATTTACTGGAATTTGTAGAATGTAAAGCCAATTTTCTTTCTTCTCTCTTCCACCTACCTTTCAGAATACTGAACAAGAAACTGTTTTCACTGTTTATAAACAGGGAGTAACTATAGTGATAGAAAAGATTATATGGAAGCTTTCAGAAGACAAGAGAACAAACTGCCTATTTCAGAAATTACCTCCTTCTTCATCCCAAGAAAGGCAAAAGGCTGCTAACCCTAACAGTTAATCACTGGGATGCCTTTCCTGTAAGAACTGTCACCTTTTCAAGGAACAGGCACGTGTCAAAGGGACGCTTAGCCTGCTATTTCTTAACCATTATTATTTCAGAAATTATGTTACTTTTAAAGTTTTATTGGTAGTACCATCAATTAAGTGTCCTTTGCCTTTTCTTCTTTCTAAGATTCTTTCTAGGAATGACACTACACACATGCACACACAGGAAGAGAGGGAAAAAAAGAGCTCACCTTAAATAATTTCAATTTGTAACTATGAAATTTCGAACCAAGAAGAGTAAATATCAGAAGACACAAAGAAAAAAAAAGTAGCTAGCAAAAATTATTATATATTTTCTTTTTTATAGTGAAAACTACGATTAGGCACTGGACAAGTGACTTTAATAATACAAGAGAGCATAACCTAATACTGATATAACTGGATCTGGGCTTTAGAGCACTGATTATAAACAGCAATCTCTCATAAGCACACGTGACAAAAATCTGATTGAACCAAACAAGAATTAAAAAACATCAAGATCTTTGAAATGCTGATTTTCCCAATCAGCATCGGATGACTTGAATTGCTTGTCTGGAAAGTGATAAATAATAATTAGAGATGACATCTTTGCTTGTTGAAGCTAAAGATCATTCTCATGTAATAAACACAAGTCCTTCAGAGAAGTGAAGTTTTTCAGATGCAATGCAGTAAAGATCCCTCAGATACAAAAGATCTCTATTTCAGTTTTGGGTGTCAGATTGTGATGCCTGAGTGGGATCTTCATTTCTGAATTCCTTTTAATTCTTCAGCTTCTGAAATTTATTAGAGACAAAGATTTTATAATGGTTACAAATTCGAATTCTTCTGAGAGTCATGCCTGCAGTTTTCCAAAAACACACTTTAACCACACATTAATCACGCAATAATAAAATGTATGTAGGATATATAGTTAAATAGTGCTTATGATTGCTCATAACCACTTATTTGTGGAAAAAAATCAAGAAGATTCACAATGTTGCTATTAATTGTTCTTATAGAGAGGCAGTGGTAATAGGCATCCAAGAATCCAGCCTATGTGGAATCCAAGCTATGCTGCTAACTCAGCACCTCAAAACACTTAATGCTTTCTGTGGTGTGTCCAGAGCTTCCACAGGACCTTCTAAATAAGATATTTACTGGACAGTTATCTTAGATTTCAGTGACTGGATGTGGTGATCTGAGTACACTACACTACACATTCTAACACTCTTTCTATAATAAGGGCAGACTCTTCCCTCCAAACCCAAGCTGCAATTTACAGATCCATACACAGAATTGTTTACGTATGCACTGCTTTTGGCTGGGGTAGAGTTATCTTATTTCTCAGTAGCTGCTATGGGGCTGTGTTTTGGATTTGTGCTGGAAACGGCGTTGACGACACCAAGATATTTAATTACTGCTGAGCAGTGCCTACAGAGAGCCAAGGCCTTTTCTGCTCCTCACCCACCAGTGCGTGCACAAGGGGTTGGGAGGGGACACAGCAGGGACAGCTGACCCCAAGTGACCCAAGGGATGCCCCAGACCATATGGCATCATGCTCAGCAATACACAGGGGCAGGTTGGCTGGGGTCCACAGCTCAGGGGCCGGCTGGACATCAGTCAGGGGGGAGTGAGAAGTTGTTTGCATTTGCATCACTTGTCTTTCTTGGGATTTATTTCTCTATCTTTGTCATTTTCCATTTCCTTACAATTTGTTGTGGTTGTTTTTGTTATAATATTTCAATTACTAAACTATTCTTGTCTCAACCCACAAGTTTTCTCACTTTTACCCTCTTGATTGTCCCCATCTTGCTGGAGTGGGGTGTGGGGCTTAGTTGCAGCTGCAGTTAAACCACAACAGTGTAATTATAAATTGTGAATGCTTTTCCTTGCAAGGCCATTCTACACTTTTGATGTATTCTTAGATGATGTCTTTTCAGTGTTGTTTACACTGCAGACCTCCTAGTGTTCAACACTATTCACTGTGAGCAGTACGAAATGAGAATTTCTAGACTGTTGATGAAGATAAAAACTGTAGATGAGGGTTTATTTGTACTTTCATTAAAAAAAACAGCCTCAAGCTATGCACAAATAGCTCAGTCTGACTGCACAAGCTGAAAAAAGGCAGAAATTGCTCCAAGGGCTATAGACTTAACATTCCAACAAGGCTAAATTTGTTTTACAGTGGCACCTTGCTCCTCTCTCCCCCACCATGACCTCTTTTTCCTAAATATACCTTTTGAAAATTTGCAGGATCTTCTGATATGCTTTATAACCCATTTCACTTAGCAAAACTTGAGATATATAAAAACCACATATGTTAAGTCAGAGCAATGTGAAGCAAGACTGGTGAATTCTCAAAGTGTGTCCTGCACGATGCTCAGTACAGAAGCAATCACGGATATCACTATGATCTGAATATGTCTTTTCCATATGCAACTTTAAAAAAAAATTCTTTATTTGCCAATGGGAATCCCATTAAAAACAATGACCCAGGTCTGAAAAAAACCACAAACCGAATCGTAACTGAGCAAACAAGTTAGAATATTAAAAAAAACCCCATATGCAACCAAAATTACATGCAATCTAAATTATCTCTGACTATAAGGCTACAAAGATGACTTCTGGTTTACCTTCCTTACTTTTATCTATGTATTCAGCTGTTTTCTTTTGCTTTCTTTTCTCCCAGTGGAAGGAGAGACTAAAATATAGCTTTGCTTTAGATAGCACATCAGTAAGTGTAATAATAATATATTTTTGTTTAGCTAACAGCTTTTGTTCAGAACAAGCTGACCAAAATTGAAGGAAAACAAAGGAATGCAACATATCACAAAAGTTTACAGAAACATCCCAAATTGTTCATGATTTAACATTACCCTTGTCAGAAAAACATATTAGATTCTTCTTTTTCATCTCTGGATTTCACTTACAAAGTAAGCAGAGCGAGCAGCAACGTTCCCTAGATTAAATACATGTGATGGATAAGAGAACCAAGTACATACTTTATGTTTCTGAGAAGTGCCTCCTTCCACCCGCGTATCAATCTAAACGTACTACACATTATTCTTCACTCAGAGCCCTCCTCACCAGCACAAGCTATCATCCCTGCTGAACAGTTCTCAGTAGCATTAATAAATTTCCCAACTATGCTTTTATTGGCTGTTCCATGCATCAGAAACACATATTTCTTTCGAAAAAGTTCAGATCAGAAAGGACTGTAAAAGAAAACCTTCTGAGTGCACTTCACGACTAAGTGTCCTCCTCAGATCAGTAAGAGGAGATGGAGTTTCTTGTCCCCAGGTCCCCGGCCAAGTGCCAGCTCCTCTCTTCAGTGAGTGGATATTCCCACTACCAGCAGCACTGTCACCTCTGGCACTGTCAGAAGTGGAATCATTCTGGACCACTCTGAAGGTGACTCTGCCAGGCCGCGTCTCAGGCACAGCCGTGGCAGGGCAGTGCCCAGGAGCTCCTTGTGTCCGTGGTTCCTTCTCAAAGTGGGAGGCTTCAGTTACACTGATTAGCAAAGTTACCAGCAGAAAAGAGAACTGATCTCAGAAGCGAAGCTATTCCTTCTTCATATGTGTATACATGATAATAGGAGAAGAATATGCAGAGTGATTTTTCATGCAGATATTCTCTAAGAAATTGGTTCATTATAGTACCATACTTAAAGTAATCTTTCCTTCCAGGAAACCTATATGTAGCATTTAAACTTTTGTGAAGGAGGTTGTAAGTATTAAAGTAACTACACTTGACTAAAGCTACAGCATTAAAATACCTACCTTTGACTGAAATAGAACTAAGCCAAACTATTCTGAAATTCAAATTCAGTAAACTTTATGTAACACCAATTAAGGCAACAAAATTACTCTGGATTTAAATTGCTAGAAATAAGCCAATCTTCCTTCCCTAGTATTTTCGAATGAGAGCAACGTATTAAATGACTAGTTTTCACCAGAAGCACAATTGCAGACACTGACCTAAGAAGTTACCTGTGGAATTAGGAAAAAAAGAAAAATTGGTGTATTATTACATAACCAAGTAATTTTTTTGCAAATGCCAGGGAATAGTTGCCATGTCTCTCAGTCTTGTCAGGAAAACTTCTGAAAGATCAGAAGGCATCTTCACACAAAAATAAAATGTAGGAACAATCATTCCAGATTAGATCAAAACTTTGACTTTTCAAATTTATTATTATGGTTCAGATTAACAGTCTTAACTTTTCCTGATCAGAAGAGCACATTCATTCCAAAGTAAATTTACTGGTGTACCCCTAAGTGTGTTCTTCTGTTAAAATAATTTTCAGAGACAGAATGGTTGTGAATACAGTATAATCTCCTTTTCTTTCCTCAGAAAATAAGCAGAATTTTACTTTTTTTCCCCAACTTTTAAGAATTTAATAAATAGCACTGCTTTCTTCTGCTTTGAAAATATCAAGGAAATAATGTCAAACTGCAGAATGAACAATATCTTTTATGGAGCTGTGGAAGTAGGGAGAGAGCAAGTCACTTGACCCCATTTCTGGGAATACCCAGAAATACAAACTGGGTTTGCACCTCTTCTGTCCAAACACTTCCGACACTACACAGGTGACTGCAGCAAATGGTCTCTATTATTTCTCATTCATTTTCCTTACACAGAAAACACAAAGGATTTCTTAGATAAAAATGTTTTTTTCCTCACTAGACCCACCCAGAGCCTCTTCAACAGCAGCCCAGGTTGGGCAATGCTGTGCCAGGCCAGCAAGGCACGCCTGGGACCTCACAGGGACCGGGAGATGCTACGGACAGGCGAGACCCCCTGAACAAAACCTGCTTTTGGGCAAGAGCCAGGAGGCACACGACAGACCTGGGCACTCGGAAAGCAGTTGCCAGATGGGAGATGACAACAATTCCCTGGGGGTTCCACTGCTCGGCTGAGAAGGGAGCGGGGCTGGAAGCGGCGCTGGGTCCCGCGGGAAGCGTGTCACAGCCGGAGGAGGAACACACCAGATAAGGAGCCAACAGCTGGCCCTCACATACAAAGACACCAGCATCTCTCCAAGCAGAAGGTAGATGATCTTAAAGCTGGCATTTGCTGTAAATTCTAGGAATTATTCCAGTCTCTGAGACTACCAGGCAGAGCCATGCTAGAGCCAGATCCTTTTGTCTCAAATACATCCCCTGAATTAGAAAAAGGGCAAGCAGAAGAGCACCATTAAGGGCAAGATTAGGGCTGCAGACACCCTGCTGTGCATAAATGGGAAGTCCCTGTACACATTAGGATGATCTGTGTCGGCCAGGCTGTGAACCACATCACCACATTGCTTCCCAAAGAGTGGCTCTGCATTTCTGTTATGCCTGGCAGGTCAGGACTTCCCACTAGCAGGCATAAAAGAAAGAATAAAAGTACAAACCCACCAATGTTTTACGCTTTTTTTTCCCTTTTTTTTTTTTTTTTCCTTTAGAAGTAGTAAGTAATTAGGTCATTTGTTTGGGGATAGTGGAACTTTCAAGTACAGGCTTTAGGCAATGTATATGGGTGACTTTTCTTGATTCACTCCAAAAGTTAGAACTAGAAGAATGATACAGCAAAAGACAGAAGCACTATATTTCAGGGGAAATGTAAATCTAGAATTACAATCAGTGTAATACAATATAGTGCCATCAAATCAGGCACTCTTCACCTCTTGTGGAAGGATACCAGAGCAGGATATATAGTGGATGTGTGATGATTAAAGTGGTTGTATAATGGCACCTGTACACTGTGAAAATGTAGATCTATACCTGGGACCTCATCTATGCTTCTGCAAACTCAGTACTTCAAGGATTGGCCTTGCATTCTCAAAGTAAATTCCTGACGGCAAGAAAGATGGTCATCTGAATTACAGAGTCAGTCAGAAACTGTGTGTGATTGGACAGAGTCAAAGACCACACAAATACGTAGATAACTCCTGTGCAAACACAGGGCATCCTTATTTTGCTTTCTCTTTTATGTTACTAGTACCTTGGTTTGAGTTGTGGCCAAGGTCAGGTTGGATGGGGCTTGGAGTAACCTGGTCTCGTGGAAGGTGTCCCTGCCCATGGAAAGATTTGGGATGAGATGGTCCTTATGGTCCCTTCCAACCCAAACCATTTTGTGACTCTGTGATTCTGGGAAGGAAAGTAAGAGCTTGTTTTCTGAGAAACAGGCACACAAATGGCACATTTCGGTTATGAGACTTTGCTGTGTTAAACACAACTCCATTGCTGTGTTTCTGTATTACAAACAACCAAAAAGGGAAAACTCTTTGTACATGTGTTCCTTGCAATAAAACTGTAATTTTGAACAGTGTCTGGAAAGCACCATCACCCTCTTTTGGGGAAAGAATCCAACCTCATTTTTGTTAAATATAGAAACAAATATCTATCAGAATCTTTGCATAGTGGTGGAAATCTACAGAAAGCTATGAGGTATTAGCTGTTACTGAGCTAGCCCTGGATTTCTCTGCCTGGAAAAGCAGTCCAACGGCAAATGTTTGTGTCCTTAACAGCTCAGGATTTCCAGTGGAGCTCCCGAGAATGCAGATGGCTCTTCTCTGTCCTTCTCTGTAAGACACAAATCTGCTAATATTTGCCCAGTAATGTAGTCCTTAGTTGCTTAGGACACCTGCTTCATGCAGTCTCCTGTGGGCACTTCCATTCCAGACATACACATTTAATTTTAAAGATATATTTCCTCTTTCTGCAATCAAAGTTAGCATTAAAAATCCTATGTGGATTTTAGCTAGGGAATTCAACTAGTGCCTTTTTTTCAATGCATGGACATGCCCCACCTATAAAATGTTACATTACCAATGGCCTGAGCAATAAGCTTGTATAATTTTGTGTTAAGATAAAATTATACTGCCAATAGTTACAGCTTTTCTGCTCATGAAAGAGCTGTTGACACCAACGGCTGTGCAAATTAGAAGTGACAGTCACAACAACTGTTCCACATTTGAGCACCACAAAAGCATGCAGACAAAAAACTGGGTCTATCTGGCCAACAATGCCACTTGAAGAGTGCCTCTATCATTTGTGTATGCTTTTTACCTCTCCAGTGCGACTTCACCATGTCTGCCCTGAGCTTTAGTGCACATGTCGACAATTTCAGAATTATAACAAATTGTGAACTTACAAAAAATTCTCTTCCTCCTCTATTTTGATCACTGTACACTGACATGAAGTCAAAATGAGTTAAAAACCCCTCAAAGTTTTTGAGTGATCTGTAATCAGGTGAGACTCTACCTAGAGTATCCTAGAGCATTGTGATCGAACAGGAAAGAGACTCTAGTTTTTGATATCCAAATCACAAGGGCAAACTTAGGAAGGAAGCCTGTGGGGTGTTTGTTTTAATATCTGGGGTTCAAGTACTGCACACAATTCTTTCTAGGGAATACATGAGCTATTGGTCTGGCCTTTCATGATTATACTTTAGGGTGGTCAATGTCTCTCGGAAACATCGTAAAGCTCTTACACACTAGAGCCTTTGAATCAGGTAAACTTTAAAGCAAGAAATATGATGGTTCATGGCAACTCAAATTACATGCATTCTTGTCTACATTTTGTGAGCATTCATTATACATTTTCCCTCTATTATATGTAAAATGATAACAAAGGAAAATTTTATTTACAATCCTGCTTCTTAATTCTTTTGCCTGAAAGAAATCACATAACTCATCTGTAAATCCAGTGAATTAAAATCCCATAGGGCATCTAGCTCTACAGAAAGAGTTAGAACATTTTGTTTTTACTAAGAATACTGGCAAGACCTAACACAATATTGCAATAATACTGCATGCTTTAGGCTCCACCTTATTATTGCTATTATTCTAACATTATCACTAAGCAACATTTAATGTTCATTAGCAAGAGTATTTATTCTGGAGTCAGGAATATTGGTATTATAATAAGAACACAATTTCATACATCCCAGAGCAATTACATTTGTGAAAAACAAATATGTAGACAATGGTCGATAGATCAAAAGCATTTATTGCACAGAGTTATCTTTCATGACTATTCAGATATTAACTTGAACAAGCTTCACACACTAAAACTAATTTACCACGCTGTGAGAGAATATGGGACATATGTTGATAAGTCACACTGCAGATCACCTCATTTGTCCCCATTTGTTATGAAATACAGGGTTGTGAATCTGCACTAAAACCCTTACTCCACTGCACTGAGTGATCACATAGTTTTGATCATAGCACAGTAATCGCAGAGAACAGGTGAGATTCAGAATATATTCTCTAAGGTAACTGATTGTAAAGGATGGCTTTCAGAACAATGTTAGTATTTATACACTCGGTAAGTTTTCTGTATGTATATTACTATATACATATATATATATAAAACTTCACCTATACTTCTTTTACAAATACAAGTTGATAGTATGTTTATCATGTTCCCAAAAAACCTGAATACATCAGTGTTTTTAAGGAACATTACCTGCGTTTTACATTCAAGTTCTATTCCCATTTGTGAATTACCCTTATAAATCTATCAAAAAACCGTCTGAGAACATTTGGAAGAATACAAATGAAATGCCTTTGTTGCAATATTGATGTATCTTGCCAAATTTGGACGCAGCACTCACAGTAAGATTCATTGTCTATTTACATGGTATGTCTGCCCATGATTTCCACACAGCTGGTTTCAATAATGTATTAATGATTCATATAATGCTTCATTAATGTGTTTTTCAATGTTAAAATACTTTGTAAACATTCCAGATCAGCGGTTCTTTACCAGCTGCCTGTTCTGAAGAGCCCTTCAGGTGTGAGCTGTCGCTGTGACACGCGGTTGCTGCCCACGTCCCACTGCACAGCTTTTGCCTTGTGACTGTAAAACAAGCACACACCGAGTGAACCCATCTCTGACCTACGTGGCAGGGAGCCATCCCAGGGCAGGAATGTGCTGCTCTGCACGTGGATGCAGCCATTCCTCGAAATTCCCAGAAAACAAGCTATTTGTTCAGAAGTTCGTCATAAAAGGATGAATGACTCAAAGGGACGTTCACAAAAAACCCCACAACGTTCACAACACAACACAAATGCTCGGCATTTTTGACCTATCTTACCAGTCACAGACTGGTGTATGATGCAGTAGCCTAGCTATTCCTCCAGGAAAGGAAAACCCATTGCTTCTGAGTCATGGATTAGGAGAGGAAATTCATAAGCAAAGAAGATTGCATACCGGCAATACGGAAGAAATGTAAATTGCTAAAAACCAAGCTGAGTGATATCATGAGTGAAAATGTTCCCAGGAACAAGAAGAGGACAGGAAGGGAAGGAAGCTGTTATGAGTGTGGAATACAAGATTTAAAATAATCCCAGAGTAACTAGTATATGGGTGTTTTAAGGTCCTGAGACAGAAACAGCTTCACTATATAAGGAAGCAAAACTCCAGTTTAGAGAATCTGCCCTGAGTACAACCCAGCAGATTCAAACAAAACCTTGTGTCCAGAAAGAAGGAACCAAAAGGGGTCAGTCTGCTAGGTGGAGGGGGCTGTTTGCTAGAGCTGAAGAAAAATGAAGAACTGTTCTTGCCATCAATAACTGGGCAGAACTGCCTTGTTCTTTTGTTGCTCAGAAAACAAACCCAGGCGATATTACACAAAACACACCACGGTGCCCACTCTCCTGGCTGGCTGGAGACAACAAATGTCTCTATCAGTGTGGCCCAGAAGGAGAAAAAAGCAAGACCATAACCAAATTGTCTCTTTTTTACAAAAATTAAGAAACAAATAAAAGATAGTGAAAAAACTACACAGAAATATACAAGCACCAAAACTGGAATGACTGGTTTACCTCTCCTCTGGGAAAGCAGCACACAAAATTTCAAATTTCAAAGACCACATAGCTAATTTTTTTTCAGTGTTTTTCCAGTCCAAAAGAAAAATAAAGAACCCCCAGACACTCAGTTTGATGAAACAAAACTGCAGGGGTTTTCTGCTTTTCTTCTTGAGAGTGCAAAAACAAAACCCAAAGAAGCTGAAACCTAATTATGGTACCATCTTGCTGTGGTTTCCACAGAAGACAGAACACAGAAAAGCAGATAATAAAATCATTCCAGATGTCTGTTATGAACACACAGACAAGTAATCCACCTCAAGGAGGGACTGACATCAAGCTCACTTCAGAACAACCATTGTATGGTGGCAGGAGTGAGCAGGATGTATAGATTTAAATTCTGAAGTAAGAGAAAGGAACTGAATTTCAATTTTGCACCCCAAAAGGATAGTGCATAAAATAAAGATGCCTTTGCCTCCAGTTTCTAAAAGCACAATGTTCTATTCTAATTTCAACAAAAAATTTAATTTGTCCTGAAATTAAATTTTACAGGCTATCATTTTAACAAGAAAATTTGATTATATTGAAGGTTAAACTAAGAGATTCCTTTCTCTTCAATCCAAGCTTAAGAAGAAAATTTAATTAAAGTGAAAAGTACTCTTTAATATACATTTTTGTGTAGCTATATTGCTGTACTTTTGATCCATCAGCTCTAAGAATGAACTAATATAACTAGAATTTTTGAAAAGTATTTTATCTGATGGATCACCACCTACTATAGCCTTTAATATATTATCTCAGTATTTTATGCTTTATAAGAATGCATATTCTGCTTAAAAAGATACAGTACAGGACTGACTTCATTAAGTGGGTTTTTTTAAGAATTCATGTGTCCAATATTTGATTAACTGAGATGTATCTCATTCCTGTTTCCAGACTCTTAAATTAAAATGTTTTCCACCACTTCAAGTGCACTGTTTCCAGAATGCAACAATACATTAGGAAAATGTAAAACCCTTCTGTCTTATAAACAGACCTGATTCCCTTTGAAAAACCTCTAAAATCTGTCTCTCCTAAATTCTGTCCTGATCCACTCTCTCTCTACACCAAGTGAGGGTGACAAAATGCACCTGCCACAAGCAGGGATATGAAACTATGAAGCTTGATATGGATCCCCACACCCAATAAGAACATGAGTGGTTAAATTATCCATCACAATCTGAAGGTCAAATTGACAAAAACACCTATGCTTATTAGAGATGTTGAAACATATGACTTAAAATATTAAGTGCTTTAATAAAATCTTCAAAACTAGTTTCTTTGTCCCCTGTGGACTATGAGGAGCAACAACTGCAGATACTACAATGACAGTAAAAGTGAAAAACCTTAAACTCTGGTGAGAGAACACCTGGGAAAATGTAGATGGTACCAGCTACCACTTAAAAGTATTCATAACTAATAAACAAGTAGAGGAAACAATGCCAGACACATTTCTCTCAGCAGTGGGATTTTTGTTGTAAAGAACTTTTCCACCACAAGAAAACAGATAATAAGTCACTAATACCTGATATACCTTCATGATATTGACAGTTCCTTCTCCATGCTGGCCTGGGGATCCTTGACTCTGTAGCAGATTTCTCACTGTCTCCTCCATTCTAGAGAATAAAAATATTTATAAAAGTCAACTGTATGGAAAAAAATTTAAGAGTTGCATTCCGTGTTTTTGTTCTTAACAAGAGCTTAATGCATCCATGGCGACCATGAAATTAATATTTAAAGACAATCCTAGCCTTACAATGTTCTCATGCTCCATGTTATGAATAACACATTAAAGGCACTCTTTTATCTTTTAAATACGCACTGTAATTAGTTGTATTGTTAAAATCCTACTGGAGGTCAGTTATAAAAACTAAGAACCAAATGTGTGCAAAAGACTCAAGGTTCATTTACACCTTGTTAACAGTGTAAATGAACACCACGAGAACATTATTGCCATCCAGGAACAGTCAGATTAAAAACCCCACAGCCTGCTGTGCTCTGAGCCAACAGTCAGGTTGTCTGTCTGTGACATTACTGGCTTTTGCTCGCTGTGTTATGGGTGCAGCAGTCTGTGCCAGTGCCTTGGTTTATTGGGGCACGGCTGCTGAACACATTCACCCCTCTCTGCCCTCTCAAACAGGTGTGAAAAGCAAGGGCAGGCTACAACCTGGTGCCCCCATCTCACAACAACACAATCAACTTCAGCTCCATCCGTGAAAGGAGGAAGGCTTGTACTTCCATTTCAAAAGGTGTTGATAGACACCACCAAAACGTCCCTTGGATCTACACACATTCATCAAGAATGTAAAAACTGATAATAAGGCTAGCCCTGCTGAAAATAAGGAGTTCTGCCCCTTCCCACAATAGGACTGCTGGAAATAAGGGAAGCCACCCATGAAACACTGGTCCCATTCAAGGCAGATCACAAATTAAATCCCACGGGTTTAGGAGATGTCACAGAGGCTGACCACAAGTAAAGGCCCTGGGACTAGGGCTGGTTTCAGATATGTGTAACAGGAGGAAAAGGATGAAAAGCCAGAGGAGCAGTGATGGACACAAAAACAAAGATACTGAGTCCAACAACAAAAAATGCTGAGTGGCAATTCAAGCCAAAAGTCCTCATGCTTCTCCCCATTCCCCATGTCCTACATAGATTCTCACTCCTGTACAGCTTCTTCTCCAGTGAGTTTTCTGCACTCTCCCTTTCATATTTTTTGCTCTTTTCCTTTTAAACAGTCTAGGTCCCTTGAGATAGTTGGAAAAACAGCCCAGATGGAATAGGGGCTGGAGAAGGGAAAACTGCAGTGGCACAGGCACAGAGGTGATGCAAAAGCAGGAGAGAGAAAGGAATACCTTAAATCATACTGGCAGATACACTGTATATTAAAACAGTGACCTTGATATAAGTGCCAGTATTCCTGGGCATATCAGACCAGAAACTGCCTGCTGTTGTTTATTTCTACTGTGTTTAGGGAAACATGACTTTTGTGTAGTATTCTTTCCAAATGAAATTGAGCAGAAGAATTATTCACAGTGTATCTTTTTTATATTTGTTTATTTCTAAGGTAACAATCCAGCGAGACACAAAATATTAGCTAACTGCTCTGGCCAAAGGCCAACAACGTTATCTTTTATATGAGCCTCATAGCCGTTCTGTCCTTTCAGTCTTATCAGAATGAATGGCACTGACTAATTTAGCAACAATGTGATGTTATTGCAGGTTTTCTCCTTTCAAGTCAGCCCACTACGCTGCTTCTCAAGAAGCTGACACTGGGTGTTCATTCTACTCAGATGAACACTGACATTCTACTTATTCGTATGATGTTTTTTTGTCATTGATGTGCAGACTTCTACACTGCCAGAATGCCCACAGAATAGTTTGACCATCTGTTGACCAAATGTGCATAAAACCAAGCCAGCTCTAATCTCTAGTGCAGACAGTGGTGCAGTTTTTCAGTTGCAGATTGGAACCATTTCTGCTGAAAGGCTGACCTTAATCAGATGCCTTTTACATGAAAGAACAAATCATTTTGGTTCATACCATAAATTCCTGTGCAGCCCTCACTGAGAGATTTAATTTCTTTACATGCTCATCATTTAATTTTTAAACTAATGGTGTAATAGGATTCTTAATTATTGTGTTTATCTATGCATATGCAGTTCTAACTCTAGTCCTCCACAACATTCTTCCAAATTAATAAGAAAAAATGGGAGAAAGAATAGATTCAACCAGCACTAAATCACAGTTTTTCAATTTAGACCTAATAGTACTAATGAAAATAAAATCTACTTGCATATTACTATGATCACTTAAACCAGCTCAGAAAAATTATGAACTCTTAAATTCAATAGGTCCTTTAATCTTCAGTCAAATTCAGATGATCTATTTTGTAGACAGGCCTGTCTTGCTGCAAAGCCTTATAGGGATTGGTGAGCACGGAATTTCTTGTGGCAATCAGAAACACCTCCCATTAGCACTAAGATTTCCAAGCAATAGAGTTTGTAAGCTGCTGCTTCTTCATTTGCATCCCAGTTGTCCATTTTTAGGAAGGACTGCCCAACCAAACACGGTACAGGAGGATAATTGAGACTTGTTTCTTATAAATGAGAATTTCTGATGCATGAGTTAATGGCACCTTACTTGAAAAGCAATTGTCATGTTATGATCTATAATACTCTCCACAGTGACAGTACATGCCAGAACAACTGAGTACAAATCCTATTTAAAGAACACAAAAATAATGGAGCCTCTATAAATCTAGCTTGAGATTCCTTGTTTTGCTCCCTGATCAAGGCCTCCAAAGGACATGCAAATTTTGGAAGTGAAGCAGAAAAATTATGAGCTTAATGAAAGGCTATTTCTACACATTGACCTATATTTTTCCCCCTTCTGGTAACCACAAAAGGTTATGATTCTAATATCCCAGCAGGACCCACTCCAGCATCAAGCACTTCCTGATTACATCTAGGATTGTTATTCCCACAAGAGCATTCTGCCTTGCTGGACTGTTTTGCCAAGGATTCTCTGTATCTTATGTAACTACCAAGCTGTTAAAAGCTGAAAAATCGGTCTCTAAAACTCATCACTTCTGAGTCTACATTCCTCAAGCACTATTTAAGAGCATTTATGTTCCCCTTTCTTTCATATTTTATTTACTGTGTATTCATCTGAAGCATCTCACATAGTACCATTAAATTTTCTGTTACATCTATTATTTGAAGGGAAAATTGATGTTTTCTTAAAACCCAAGTGTTCCTTTCCACTTTTATTTTTTTAAAAATCTACAGTATTTTCTTAGGGGAAACAGAAATGAAACCCACGTTTGACACAAGCCTCTTAAGTTTCCTGACATAATGTCATTTTAGAGAAGGGGAACAGTTCTCCACCAGAGCTAACCTAAGGATAAATTTCTTAAAGCACAAAACAGAAGAAGAAATGAGGCATTCAGAAACCAGAATCTGTTCATGAAATATAAGAATTTAAGTAACATAAAATATTAATGCTACTGTGGAAAGCACTGTCAAGATTCCATCTGGAAGATATCTGCAATTAGAATCACCAGTGTTCAGGAGTGGCCCCTCCAGAGAGGATTCCATGAATGGATTGCTAGGAAGCTGTTCAGAAGAAATGACAGCCTGTGCCATGAGAAGAGACTGAACAACTCGCCAAACTTAAGAGACCAAGGGCTTAAGAGACCACATATTACTTACACAAAAGAATCAGCTAGAAAAAGTAAAATGTGAAAGAAAGCTACATCAACCTAAGGCCAATGATTGACAAAACAAGTTGGGAATATAGTGGTTAGAAATACATTCAGGCTGGAATTAGGATATTTTTAATCACTGAAAAAGTGATACTCTGAACCAGCCTGCCAGGGAGAGTAAGAGTGTGAGAAATCCAAACAGTTTTAAGCCACAATTGAGCCATTTATGAAATTAATTACACATCAGGGTCAAGAGCTGAGGACTTGAACTTATCATCAACAGGTACTTGCTGCTCTTCGTCCTGAAACAAAATCAGTCATTCCTACACTTGAAATATGTAATTTGTCCTCTGCTGTTGAGAGAATACCAGGAAAAAAATTCCAATTGCAATGGACAGTTATTAGTTTTGGCTTTGTTTCTGAGTATGTTTCTGGGTAAGGGGACAAGAGGAACCTGTGGAAAGGAGGAAACCTCATTGCCTGCCCAGGGAGCAGCCCACACGCACAGATGCGCCTGTGTCCGAGATGGCAGAAGAAAGCTTCCTCTGTGTTTTTGCTGGAGACTTGCTTGTAACACTCCTTGATATCATGTTTCTGACAGCTCTGCTGCCTCCATCTCCTGCCTGGCCCCGCTGGTGCAACCCACAGCAAGTGCCACAGCGTGGTTTCAACCAGGCCAGGCTGGGCAGACCCTGCTGGGGCTGATGCATCATTGCTGGGCAATTCAGATTCTGAATTTCCTCTGTTTTCTCAGGACCATCACTTTCATAAGTAGGCAGGTCCTCTGTGCCATCCTGCAGCAATGTCATGGTCAGAAAACCTGCTTGCTTTGCGCCTCTCCTAGTTCTGTCATAAATAAATACCCTCTACAGCCCATGCTCTGCTCAGCCACGTCCCACACAGCCCTTTTCGCAGTTCTCCCTCCAAGGGACAGGTAGCACGTAGGTGTTCCAGCACTAGAAGGTACACGACAGTTTCAACCCCTTCCCCCTTGACCTACTTCCTTCAAGATTTCCACAGGCTGGCAGCTACCTTTTGCTAGGTGCTACCACCTTCCCTTCTCATCCCCCTCAAGCTGATGTGACAGTACTTGGTGCTTATTTCGAATGCATGTCACAAGAATTCCTTCAGCTTGACACTGACTTAGTCCTACAGAGATGCACCCAAAGGCTTCTACAGAATCTTACTGCAGCAGTTGAGGTTTGTATTTCAGCTTTTTCTCATGTCATGCACCAGGTGCAGGATTCTTTACAGTCTTGGAGAAAAATGTCAATAACAGATCTTTCTCGATCTTCAGCTGAAGTTACTTCAGGGTAGTTAAAATTCTCAGGTGGGTATTTTCTTCCAGCTCTTATCTGTGAGACAGTGAAGCTCTTTGCCTCTCTCCTGGGCAGTCTCCAGTTTAAGTCTCTTGACTTCTATTTTTAGTTACAGATTTTCTGGATATGTGGTCTGGGTTTTAGCTGCTTGAGCTGTCTCAGCCATCCCTACCACCTGATCACAGATGAAGGAACAGGTTCCCATGTGGTTTCCCAGCTCTTTCAGCTCTTGCTCACCTGTGAACCAGCTGGTATTTTCACCAGCAGGACTTTGGTTGTCTCTTTGGAGACTGCAATCTGTCTGGCCTTGTGGCTCTATTGTGCTTCTGTCTAAGCTTCCCAGCTCTCTCTCCAGTCTCTCAATCCAGCCAAATAAAGAGCTTCCAAAGAGCTTCTCTGACTAAGCTCCCACATAAATCTCTTTTCTTACTTGTTCATAGTTTTGAACTTCAGGTTTGGGGTTACCTGCATCTCACTTCCCTCACCACTCCATTCAAAGCTCTGCTATGGATCAGGTTAGACTTTCTCCTTACAGTGAGTTCCTCAAACAACCAAAAAGCTTCAAAGTTAACAAACAAACATACACCCCACCCTCTGCTCCTGAACAACAACAACAAAAAAATCAGTTTTTAGGTAAGGCACCAGAGCTTTTGAAACAGGGAAAATATCAAAGTGGTTTTACAAGATGTAACAGAAAAAAAAGAGCTCATCAACAGCAGTTCCTGTTCACTGAGTCCTTGTGGGAGTGTCTTTCCTTCTACCTGGTTTCAATTACATTAGTGGCTGTCTGAGCTGCAGACACTGCTGACTCCCCTCTGTCTCCAGGGGTTCCCATCAGTAACAGACACGGCTGCCTGCTCTCCTCAGCTCTCCCCCTGATCTCAGGCTCACCTCCAGACTGGGCAGTGACCTGCCAGCCACACCGACACCCTCAGTGAGCCATGGTGGTCTCCAGGACAAAGTGGCCCCTCCTTTCCGGGGCTGTGTCCCAGCCTGCTGACCACAGCGACCTCCTGCAGAGCCCCTGCAGCCAGTGCTAGCCCATGGCTTCAAGGGTGGGTGGCCAGGAGAAAGACACAACCTTCTCCAAAGGATTTAGATACTGGAAAAGGGTTGAAAAGAGAGAGAAGTGAATATGGGTATGTGATAAACTTCAAAGAGAGCTGACAGATGGGAAATGCTGTGCTTTAAACCCCAAGGGGTTTTCATTCTGCTTAGGATACAGCATTGGTACAAGCCTTATAGCAGAGTGCTGGGTGAAGCCTGCAGAATGCTCAATGTCCCCTTTTAATATTTCAGCTGGAAAATAAAGTAATAATATCCTTCATAATAGCAACTGACATGCATATGATGTATAATTTATGTTTATTCTTTCTGTTCATCAGTACAGATGCTTATCAATCCAGAAATGTCAAGGCAAATCCTTCTCCTGCAGCACCATCACAGCCCTTTCCCCACCACAAGCTCTGGGCAGCCAGTTCAGCCCTGTGGCATTTGCTAGTGGCAAACCCAAACTGCACGAGCCATGCTCTTTTCACAGGGTCACACAAAACCCTCCTTCCAAAACACACTCAGAGCATACTCCAGCTGTTGCCCAAAGGGCAGCTATCTGGGGAAGAGGAGCATCCTAAGAATCTTGTGCGTGATGAGAGCAACTATCACACACTGGAACAGAACAGGCCTCAAGCTCCAGTCACACGAGTAGAGGAGGATCCTTCCTTTGAGTGGACAACCTAAGTGGGTGCTCTGTCCCCTAGACCACACCACCACTCCTAATCAGACAGAACCGAAAGACTGAGCACAACTTCTACTTCGTTGAACCACTGGCCATTGAGCCCAGTGGAAAATTTCAAGGTATCCTTAAAATAACATCTCTGGTACCTTGAGTACCAGGTAAGTAGGGTAGGATTTTGAAAGACCTCAGCGTTGGCATATCACTGCTCCCACACAAGTCTGAATTCTGCTATCACGCAATGGCAGGCCTGACATTTCTCTGAAACTGCTCTAACTACCATCTGAGCCAGGAAATGTTGGAAGTGTTTCCATTGTCTCTCTCAGTCATACAGATTTCACTCATCAAACTTCTATCTACAGCAAAAAGCTTCTGAACTGCAATAGAAATCAGTGGTGATGTTTGTTTCTGTGTTGACAGATAGACAAATGCCATATGGACTGCATGGGTGTGCTCCATCACCAGCCCTGTATATGATTTTGTAAGTTACAGGCATGGAGGAACACAACCCAGTCCAAGACTAAGCCTTGTGGAAAAGCTTCTCCCCAGCAATTGAAAGGATTTTTCAACTGAAGGACAATCCCTCCTGCAATTCCCCAATAACATATTTGGGACCTTAGGACAGGAGATATTTTCATTAACTAGAAGTGGATAGAACCAGGCACACACAGAAAGTTAATTGTTGTGTCAGCTTAAACATATGCTCACAAGTTCAAACTATATTCATGCTGGAGGCACCAGAAATAGTCACAACTAAAAGCCTCAGAAAAAATTACAGGCAACTACACAGACCGTAAATACTTCCAAATTCAAATAATGGAGGGGTTTTAGTTTTTTTCTTGTTTTCTACATTTTAAATAAACATTTGTTTTTCTATACTTGCAAATGTTTAGCTAGATGGAAAGATGTCTCTACCAGTTCCTCCAAATACACATATTTAATTTTGCATATCAGCACCCTGATAGAGACGAACCGCTATTGTTTCAATAACTTACAGAAATGTAAAGCTGCTTAAAACTAGAAAGTTCTTGTTCAGTTCTGAGTCACAGCCTCGAGGTGGTACCAAGACCACCCTCACACAGCTGCATAAATTTCTGTGTTACATCACAATGTTATTTTTATGAATTTAAGGACTTTGAAGAACTACCAATGGAGCTAATGGGACTCTAAATAAACAGACATTCAAGGAACCATTCCTGGTTTAGTTCAAGAACCTAAATCTTACATCAAAAATCACACTAACATGAGAGCTCCAGCCCCTTCCTGACATTGTGCCGCCAACTGCAAAGGCCCAAACTCCTCCACACACAAGACCCAAGTATGAGAGGAAACCTTCCCACTCTGAACTTGGATTCCCCCAAAATGGGTCACCTCTGATGCTCACAAAGAACAGCAAGAAACAATGCTCTGATTCTCAACCATGAGATTTACTTAACAGTACTCTGCAGGGAGTCTTAAGAAATATAATTTCTTCTGAATTTTCAGACTTCAGATTTTCCAAATTTCAGCTGAAAAAGACTAGAATAAGAAAAGAAAAAAATGGAGATTTTCAATTCAGCTGTGACTTCCTGAAAGCCTCTAAATGTAAGATCACCAAAGATGGATGAAATGTGTAGGAATACTCCAAGTGATGTCTTTGTTACAAATAATGATACAAAAATATTTTAGTTCCTAAAGGGGATAACGTGCTGCTGCAGGTACATCTAAAATTTGTCTTTCCTTTTTTCTCCTCAGCAAAGAGCTTGATTTGAATCTTCAAATAAACATTCACAAACAGAGGGTATGAGACAGTTCTAGGCTGATCAATTGTGATCAGGTGTCTTCAGGAGAAGGTGATGCCCTGATGTCCCTTCTGGAACCTTCTCAGTTGGCAAATCCTCTGCATTACACTCTCCAAATTACCAAGCTACGGAATGAAAAATATATAAATAAAATGCTTCCACGTGTTTTGCCTCAAACTAGACCTGAAATGACTGCCAGGAAGAGTGAATGCCAAGTATCTTCTCCTGAGCATAAAGAATGTCTTCTTCCAGGTGGGTTTCCTGCAGCACTGGAACAACGTATTTTCCTATTCTGATGGTGCCCAGCTCAAGGGGAGTTTACTCTTCTGCAGGACAGAGGCAGAAAACAGCAATACATATCTGCTACCACAGAAACCGCCGATGTACAAGCAATTACTCCTTCAGTCTAATTTTCAGGTGGTCAGAACACACTCCCAAGAACAGGTTGTGTCAGAGACATCAGAATGAAAGCCTTGTGGCTGCGGATTTCCAAATCATAGCAGCACAGCAAAATGGCCTAAACAAGTAAAACATGGTTAGAATAATGGTCTCCAAGGGCTTAATTACCTGTGTCATTAGGTAGTGGTACTCTCTCTAAAATTATATTGACAGCTTTTCTACAACCAGGCAGTTGATAATGAGGCAATAAAAATACATGACAAGGCACACAGAAGAGTGCTGCAGTAGTGTCATAAACAGCATCATCAGCTTTGATACCAGCAAACAAGAAGAGCTGCGTTAAACTAATTGTGAACTGGTCACAAAAAAATCAAGGACACATATCCTTTGTCATTAACAGCTTTCAATGTTCTCCCTTTCTGTATGTGTGCAAGCCTATCAAAAGCAAAAGATAAGAAAAAGAAAGGAAAAAGAATAATATCAAGGTGCAAATGAGATGTAAGAAGAAAAAATTAACAGGTGCATTAAAAAAAAAACAAAAGGAAAAGGCAGAGACACTTTCATGCCTTTTTGTTAAGTGCCATAAAGCACTCCACCATCTTTCCAAACATATTACTCTATCACAGAAATGGTATGAAGTAACAACAGGGAAAAACCACACCAGAATACACAGGTTCAAAATGCCAAATTTGTCACTATTGAAGCCCATCTCTTTAAATTGCATTATCCTGGAGACAAACCGAATAAATGCAGGGGAGTGTTTCTGTATGTAGGATTTGCACTGAAATATACAGAAATATTTGCTGTGTGGGTATGCTTCCACTACTGCCTGCTCCCATTCAAGGAGAGAATGGAGAGAAAGAGAACAACACAAGACATGAGGACCAGAAATAAAGGCAACATAGCATAAAGGATGTAAGAGAACTTTGAGAAGGAGAAAAAAGGACATGAAAAATTTAAGCAAGATGTAAGAAAACAGAAAAAGTGTAACAGCAACGAAAAAGTTAAATGTATAATGAAAGGATATCTAGACATCTCTAAGGTGCAAATGTTTAACCATTTGTACTGTATTGGTATTTCTTTTGAGAAACAGAAGAGCTATTAGCTGACTTCCAACAGGAGATCATTTAAGAAGGATTTAGAGAAGGATTTTCAGCCTAACTACAGCCCTAAATGGAGAATCACAACATCACTCCGTCCTCCCCATTCAAGCACTCATTCTTTAATCATGTGTCTTCAGCACAGCACGGGACACATTTTCAAACAGCTCTGCAGGATTTTAGCCACATGGCTCCCATTGTGTTTAATGGGAATCCTGTGGGCACAGCTCTGTATGAAGCTTTCAGAATATACTCCAAAAATCTCTAAATAATGCACTAGTTGAACATTACCCTGCTTACTTCTCATAGGACATGACTATAATGAAACAAAGGTCATTTATAAAAGTAGTATTTATTGCTAAGCTCATTAATGTTTCCTATAGGGATTTTTTTTTTCTAAGAATATTTAGCATGACTATTTAGGATTTACTTTTTCCATAATATCTAAACCAGAGAACAAAATCAACTCAAACCACATTTGCTTCAGAAAGAAAGATCCAGCACACAACACATCAGCCTAAGATTCAAGAAGCCTCTCTTCAAGACTTCCCGCTGTCATGGGATACCTCTGTCGCTTTGTTTCAGATTTTTCCTCTGAAAATTAACAGTTTCTGTTTCATAGCAGCTTTATGATGATTATAAATACCAGCTGAAGCACATGCAAGGATTCATCAGAGACAGAAAAAAAGCCCCATGAAAATTTTGAGAGATGTAAATCTTTGCCATCCATGCTCTATATAGACAAGACCTTCATTTCTCTGCTTTCACCTTTCACAAGCAGCATCCAGAAGAGATCCATGAAGATACACCTTCAATTAACTTCGTGCACCCAAGCAGTAGATCATATTCCGTCCTCCTTTGGAATACAAACCATACTTGGGCACACAGGAAGTTTCAGGGATTTCCATTTCAGGGGACGGATCCTCAGCCTTTGGAACACGTGCTAGGTGGAACAGCACTGCTGCAGAGAAAAGGCTGGTACACACACTAGGCAAAAAGTCAAACCAAGGAACAGCAAACAGAGCATATTTAACCTACATTTCTAGCTTCAGAAATTAACATTAGGTGTAATATTAACGTCACTACTTTACTACAAACTGTTACCTTATCCATGCAACTTGTGAAAACGTAAGATCACCTCAGGAATACGTAAATACATTTATGTTAAGATACCTGAAAATTTGGCTCAGCAAATAAAATCCTTATGTTGTGAGCTAGACAAGCACTTTTTTCCTGGACTTACAGAACAGATATGGGATATGGCAGTCTACTATGAAGACCTCAAGAAATATGTGTAAGACACGAAGTTCAGCACTTTGCAAGATTCTGAGTTTATGTCAGTAAAATTCAGAAAAATTAGATGACTCTAGAAACTCCTTTGTCTACCAGTTTCAAACTGCACCAGCATGAATTACTGCAAGATTGCCTAACTTTGAGCAGAAGTCATTCAATTGAACTTAACAGTTCATTTCATAGAACCAGGGCCTTTGTGACTTAAGTGAACAGACAGCATGTATTTTAGCTAATCTGGTGGAAACAAAGCCTCACAAGGCTGCCTTACGAGGACATAATTTAGTGGTCCTCATGAGGGACTTTTTTTCCCCTCTAAGCAAGAATCAACACAAAGAAAAAGACCCCTTTGAATCCTTAATTAAATATTATAAAAAAGTTGAAAGAAAACAATCATTATCTTATAACACACCATTACAATGCTGGAGATTGATTTCTGGAAAATCAATTTAGATATCCATGTCCAGGAGGGTAAAAGGGCAATAACAACAAAAAAAGCTGGAATGATACAGGAAAGAGAGGCTGGGCAGGACATACTGGGAATGAATGTTAAGTGCTGAACAGCAGCATCTCACAGTGCCAAAGCTTTAAATATTCCATTTGTTCTTCAGAAAGGAAGGACAGTTTACCTTTATCATGAGCAAAAACGCTACATAGGGCAGGAAATCCTGTGCATGACAGGGGATTCCAACAATGTGAGAAGAAGGTACGTCAGGTCCTTTAATATCCATAGCTGGGCAGGTGGAAAAGCTGGACTCTCAGCCAGTCATACAAAAGCAATATAACCTGTGGGCACTGGAGACATCTAAGACTCCTGCTTGCTCCATTAAGTTAAGCTCTCTTTTATGACACAATTATAACAATTCACTCAGGTTTTAATGTTCTGTAGTTATAAGGAAAAAAGATCACTTTTATTATGGATGTGACCTGGAAGGCCAAGTCAGGATTGTGCCCTCCTGCTGCCCCAAACCCAGGTGGGCAGAGGGTGCAGGGTGGGCTCTGGCAAACAGAAATGAGCATGGGCCAAACCTCCCTCTGAGGGCTGCACAAACCTTCCTTAGGCAGAAAACACAAATCCTGCTAGACGGCTTTAGACAGATGTCAGGCAATAGGAGGCAAAGGGAAGGACAAAGAGAGAGGGCAAAAGTCCTAACCCTGCTAAAAAATCCCCCCCCAGACCAGACTGGTTCTGCACAGCAGCACAGAGCTGGTAGAGTGGGTCTATCTGCTGCCTGCCTTCACTGCAGGGACAACCCTACTTGACAGAAATACAAGCAATGTCATCTTGCAGAACATCTAATGCTGGCATTCAGCATAAAATTAAACTAAAATGAAACTGAATTACTTTAGATCATCCACATTCACTTTATTTTTAAAATAACTGCTATAATAGCAATCTGTAAATTATCCATATTTGCCTGTTTTATTAGTGTGTTCTAAACAGCATTTTTATTTCAAGATTCTTATAAAATAAAGATGCTGCCAGTATTTTTATTAGCACAGTGCTAGCACAGTATTTTTATACCTTTTTCAAGTTCATTGCTAATGATTCACTTCAAAGTAATTTCAGAATACTACAATAAAGTGTAATAGATTTCCTTAATCTACATAATCTCAAACCCTAATTCACTGCTTGATGCCATTAAACACATTGCATGTTCTGAGAAAATGCTTGGCCTGCAAACGGCATAAAGTAAACCTGCTAAAAAAACAAACGTACTGTTTGGAAATGTAAAAATTATAAATCCAACAGTATTTGGAACTGCTGAAGGAAGATGCTAACTTATTTTACAATAAAGGCCACATTCTTCTTCACAGAGGCTTTTTTGTTTTGATATTTATACTGATGCATTTCCAAATGAAAAAGTCTTATGGGAGGAAGAGAGACAAATCCTTAACTGGTGGGGGGATCACTTTCACTGTTTGACTCCTAAGGCTGTTTGCTAAAGGCAAATCTTTTAGAATTTGAGCAAATACATCTTGATTTTAATAGATTATATCTACACCTCTTTGAACAAGTGGAAAGCTTCTGGATTTTTAATTCATTTGGGAACAAGTCTTTTAGTCTATGACTGATGAAAAATTAAAGGGAGAGAAAAAAGCTATTGTTAACTTAAAATGTAAGCAATCAACTCATTTTATGGTTGAGTATTATTTATTATTTATCAGAGGCTGCTGTTGCCAAGAGGCTTGTTTCAAGCACCTGCTTACAAACAATATCAAACACATACAGACTGGAGGAACTCAGGTGTTAGCAAGCATTAGGGGCTGAGAAATGGTTAATACACCTAAAAGACAGCGTTTTAACAGCAACCTAAAGGAAGAATGTACCTCTCGTACAAACACACCGTTAATAAACAACAGTTTTCAACTGTGAATATAAAAACCCCATTTTCCTGTATTCTGTAGAATACCTGGCAGTGTAAACGTGTCTGACATTCCTTTACTCTTACAGCTTAAGTCATTATTATAATTACACAGCTAAAAAGCCAAACATAGTTTTGAATTGTTCTTGGTTTGGTTTAAACATTGTTCTCTAATCCCTATATTTATAATACACACATGGTCTAAATTTTTGGTTTGTTTTTTTTTTAAACTTTCCCTGGCATATGAATAAAACAAGTGGAACAGAACAGACACAGAAATAAAAAACGAGTTAAGTGTTTTTACTGTCTTAGTACAGATATAATCCCAGTATGAGATAAATGTACATTAAGAATTACTGGGAAGTGGATTAACAAAAAATCAGTTTTGTTCTAAAGTCTGGAGAATTTTTTTTACCAACTAAATTTGCAAGTTGGTGTGACAACCCCACCCAAGTCAGATGCACGTATGGCTGGATGTTTACCAGGTTGGGAAAGAGTTGGGTACTCAGCCAGAGCAACAGGTCAGTCATTCCAGAGAGGGAGGAAAAGCTGTGGATGGCTATGAGCTGCACCACAGACCAAACTGCTATAAAATTTACAGACCTATTAGATTTTGTCATAGTCATTTAACATCTATGCCTGAATATTACTCCTGATTCCTCTTACTTGAGAAATCATTCAGAAAATGTTTTAAAATTTTAAAATTTGTTTTATCTAGACAAAAAAAAGTTTCATTTTTTAACAATCATAAAGACACTTCATTTGGCAGCAGAAATGAACAGGTCACCTTCAGAGTCCAAACATACATAAACATGGGAATTCATATATAAAACCTGTTTAAAAAAAATACTATTATCCATTCTATATGAATGTCTAGTAATATAGAAAAGAGAAAGTACTGTAAATGTGAAAGTCTGATTTTGAAGAAAAATATTCTTAAAATTGCACTCTATTCAAGTTATGGAACTTGAACTTAAACTTTGCTAGAGGACAGCCAGTTCCAACTGTTAATTATTTTTAAAATACCATGGGACAAAAATTTATTGATGTCTAATTTTTCACTCATGTTTACTTTGGGAAGAAAAATTTTTCTTGAGGTTTTCAAGCCATGCAGACTGCAAAGATTATACTGAATTACAACACTCATGCTTTATTAAAACTCACAAGTATATATACTAATGAATGTCATCTCATATAAAATTTATATATTTCTGCCCACACATTGCATAAAATTGAGATAAAATGCCACATATATAAACGAATGATAGCTAAAGTTTTATGAACTATAAACACAAGGTCAGTAGTGCTTCACTTCTGCAAGATAAATTTGACATTTGGACAGCACTCTGAATCACAACCAGAACTGCAATGGCCAGGGAATATAAACTGCCTATTAAAAAAATAAACAAAAAATACAGCAAATTACTCTTGCACGGACTTCTCAAAACATTGCACCACCAGAAGTTAATGCTTCTTTCAGCTACTGCTGAAACGGTACCATCCTCCAAAGAATCATGAACTCATCCTCTGAGCCAAGGTCTTTCAATATGATTTTCAAGCCCATTTGTATATGGACTTTTTATATGACCTAGTAATACAACTAAGTAAGAATTCTCTTAGTGCTGTCCATTTTTGTCAGTTTTCTTTTTTCAGGAGGTATCTGTGCTCAACACCATAAGATTACATGCCTTCCAGAGTAAAATAATTCTGCCATACATGGCATGTATCAATACTGACAGAAACACATACTCAGAAAAAATTGTACTTTAAATGAAAAGACATGCACATTAGAAATGGATTTAACTTCAGCAAATATATTTGTTTGACTTTTTTTGGTGAGCATGCCTGTATTTAGGGTTTTATATTTCAAGATGCAACAGGAGTAACAGGTAGAGAAAGATGCTCATGTATGTTTTTAAAATAATGGCTTAATTCAGGCCATCTCCTAGAAAACGAGTCTTAGCAAAGTTGGGGTCAGGTCCTCAACTTTCTTCAATGGGAAAAAGTCCAAAGTTAGAGCTGGATGATTGAATGGGTCCAGTTTGAACAGTCAGGAAATGCTGGGTCGTGCTTTTCATGCATTGCGTTGTTTTTAAAAAGAAGAATCTTTTAACTTTACCTTTGCTACTCAAGACTGTCACTGCTGTTTTGATTGAATGTTATTTACACCATTACATGTGCACATGATCAGTCTGGCTCCAGGGCTTCCTCCTTGGTGCCCTATTTTTAAATCTCTATAGAAGCTCAGTCCCTGTGCTAGATTACTGTGTCTAGTGCTGATACTGCCACAGACATGATAGGCAGATTTAATTTACTCAAATCCAGAGCCAGCCCAAATTTTCACATGAACTTAATATTCAATTACAGGAAAAAATCGCAAAGAAGAAGGAATTCCCATTAATATAATTTCAAAAATTCTGCTGGACAGTTTTCCTTAAATATTTTGACTGCTTTTATTTCTACAGTTAAGAAAATGGCATCTCAGAGAAGCAGTAATGCTTTTACAAGAATTTATGACTGCACTTTCATTTCATCTGAGTTACTAACTAACTGAGTATATTCACCACTATAAAAAGCAAGCTTAATCTTAATGCCAAGTTTTTCTAACTTTAGAACTAGATAATGCATGCACACGTTACTTAGGAACATGTAATAAAGATCTATTAATAAACTTCAAAAACAAATTCTCCAGAAGATGCTCTGATTGTCTATTCTGCATTATCCTAAAGTTTTGTTTTGATATCATTGTTGATCACTGTACTATTATGGGCCCACTTCAACAAACAGGGGAGTACAAATTTTCAGAGTTTACACGTTCACACCAATTTAGCCAATAACTCACAGCAGCTTAACAGTAATTTACAACCTTTTAAACACAGAACCTCCTTTTAGTCTTGACTTGTTTTGTTCCATACATTCCACTATGAAAATAAATATGCAGGTATTACCCATAAGGGGCACTGTAGAAGTGATCACCAATACAAAAAGGCACTGGGTGATACCTTTTCTTCTCTGTTCAGCTTTTATTTTATAAGCAAATATTGATTTATTGAATGTTAAGGAAAAAAAAAACCTATTAAAAATGTTTTTAAGATGTCAAATGCAAGAGGAAAAACCCGCCCCACTTTTGGTCCATCCCCAACCTGCAGTCACAGGCTGCTGTACAACCTTCCCCAAGCCCACTGTACACAATCAGAAAAGGATAAATGGGATCTGGAATTAAGTGGATATTGCTGAAAACTATGATAAAAGACAACATAAGCACTCAGAAAATACTTACAAAGTCATCCATTTTTTAAAACTCACAATTAACAGAGACATAACAACCACAAACTGCAAGAAGCTTTAAAATTACTGAAACCTTTCCTATCTACCTTCCTTGTGGGGAATATTTTCAAATAAATTCTGTTGTAATTGCACAGCACTCATATTCAATTTAATTCAATTATTTGGAACGTGTGCACCCTGCAGGACAGCCTCATTAGGATGGCTCAGCAGTTTGTTTCCAAAAGGGACCAGTAAGTCAACATTTACGATTAACCATCACAAAGGCTGCCCATGCACTTTAATGGTTCAGGATAATCAGTTATCACAATTCAAAACAGCCAATTCAAAACAGTGCAGAACACTGAATAGAACTGTTCTGCGCTTGTGTGTAAGGAAGATCCAACCTACCAAGCAAGAGAAAGACCCTGCTGGAAATTTGTGTTTCCCATCCCGCCTCCTACCTGTCATCCAGAACAGCAAATTATTCTGTGGGGATGCTACCCCCACTGTTTTCCTCAAAGAAAATGGACTTTAAGTCCTCTGGATTCCTACAAGAAGTAGAGTATTGAAATAAAGAAGAAAAAGGTGTTTTGACCTCAACAGCACCAGTAACAGGTTGACTTTAGTACACTGCCTATCTGCAATACATTAAACAGCAAAGTCTTTCTATTTTGCCCTAAGCAGGAGTACAATCAAATGTTGTTCAGAACAAAATTCTTCATGCATGTTTGTTATATTTTTCCTCTTCTCCCCTGGCATGTCTTCCTCTCCCGATTTTAAACACTGTTTCTCTCCTTAAATAATTCTTGTAACATAGGAACAAACTGCTATAGAATAAACACCAAGTGTTTGTGACACATTAATGTGATTGAGGGAAATTTTTGAGCACTTAAATAGATTTTTTCTTTTAATCTTGGCATCAGAAGAGGCAAAATATGCTTCTTTTTCCACTAGCAGGGATATTTTGGTAACATCAAAATCATTATCATATTAAATCTGCTGGTTTGATGACAACAAATGTAATAAGACCTCAGGCATGAACAGGGGCCCATTGTACAAAAGCATGTCTGGGAAGTCAGACACAGCTAAATCCTGGGGTTCAGGGGCAGGTCAGCACAGAGCTCTTTCCAGTCCAAGTGAGCAACTGAAAAAGAAATCAGCAATATCTGAAAACCTTGTTTGAAATCCTTATTTAAAACATAGTGTTAGTAAAGCCAACTTTTTTATGGGATCCCTCTCTCAGTAGCATCACCACCAACACTAACTATGTATTGTGCTTTCCTAAATTAGTCGAAACAGACACTTCTCCAAAATGTATTCATATATTCATTTATTCAATTATAAGGAAATTTCATTTAAAAAAAAAGAAGAAAAGCACAGTTATTTTATTTTCAGACTAATATTCACACAGCAAAAACTCATAGAATTATTAGCTGGTCATCAGCTTCTCCAAATCATCAATATCCATTTGCTGTATAACCCAGTTCCTAGATCTCAATTTGGCCAGTTCTTGTCTGGAAGTTCTCAGCTCATTTTTCTATCTTCAATTTTCACTTTTATTAGTTGAGTCATTGGCTGGCAGCCATGACTGAAGTTCTATTTTTGCCATTCCCTGCAAAGTGTCAGGGAGGTCATTCAGTTTCTGCAAGAGTGGTTGCCCTGCATGGGAAAGACACTGAGAGCAGGTGAAGAGACTGTGGGGGTCTGACTGAGTTCAGTGGGACACAACCAGACTGAGGGCGATGCTTTGAGTGATGCAGCCTTAGTACCAAGGCAAGGATCTTGCAACAGCAATGACTTCTACTTAAAAGAAGAAAAAAATCGATATGAGTTTGTGTCTTTCAACTTACAAGGAGGAAAAAGCATTTTAGAAAGGCGAAATAGTTACAGCAATTTTGGCACTGTTTATGGGTAGAAATTCAGACATTGTGTCTTGCCCAATGACACGGGGAGTTATGACAAACAGTAACAGACCATAAGTTCAAAAACTCTTCCCAGAGCTGCATCACAGCTACCCATGAAAATTTTGTAATCCTTTCAGAAAGCAGCACTCTCTAAAGTAGAAATGCTACTGCTTTAATTTTGCTTGATGGCTAAGTGTACCCAAGTAATGTTTTCGTGAGGCACCAGCGTTACCCCCCAGTAACAAATTGTGAGGAAATAAGGAGATGCTAAGCAAGTACTTGCACTAAGAACACTGTAACTACATGGTTAATAAGGTTCAGTGGTTGAGCAGGAATACTTATCTCCTCACTGCACCTATCATCTCTTGTTACTATTCATGTCATTACTTAGCTGTAGGTCACTCAAATTCATTTTCCCAGGGTAATATTATAACCTTGCAGGTATTTGAAGCAGACATAATAAAACAAAAAGGTTAATTGTGCATTCTGTCAGGACCATGTGGCATCAGGCCATGACCATCAATTGCCTGGTAAATCTTATCTCAGTTTTCTTTGCTATTTAAACTCTCCCTGGCTGAATGATAATTTTTCTTTGTCTAAGCTGTCTAAAGGGTAGGTTTCAAAATAAAGTTTCAGGTTCTTTTGCTCATACCTTGGTTTAACTTCCTAAAAGCCCTAATTTTGCTAATGCTCAGTAGACCTTACAGCTCACTCACTTCCTAATTATTTAATACTATTTGCTTTTGTAGTTTAAATGTGTTATGAGCCTAGTCTCCTTTTGTACATGGCTACAAGTGAATGCATAAATTATCTTAATAAGCCATAATAATACAAACTTTAAAAATTACATTCTTTGCTATCAGCTATTGTGACAGAGTGAGGCTTGTACACAATATAAAAAAGGCTGAAACATTAAGCACTGTAGCAAATTTTTGACTCTTTCAGCCAAATTCAACTCACAGAGGAGAAAGTTCAGCCATGCCAAGGGCAATTTAGGACTTCATCACTAAGATCACTGTGAGTTGGATTCATGAGTGAGCTTGTGCACGTGAGGCAGAGCTGAGTCTGATTTTAGGAGGCAGGCCCTTCATGTGCCACGCAGGGGACACCCTCCTGCAAGAGAGCAGAGCAGCCAGAAACCCTCACTCTAAGCCGTGTGCTGAGACCGTGTCTCCAGTTCTCCCTCAGGTGCTGCTGCCATTCATTTCTCCTTCCAACCAGTTAAAAGACAAATTCTGAGCAGTCCACCTGTGGCACATGAATGAGCTCTACGAAGTGACGCAGGCTGTCCCTCAGCTCTAGCAGTTTCTCACTCAGCATGAAGACTTTTGGAATCACCCTTCAGAAGCATCTTTCTCTGTGTGTCATAGTGGGAACTTGAGCACCTAATTTCGGCTTTTTTATCCTCTCTACAGGTATATTTTTATTTCACTTGAAAGTCCTTTCCTTTTTATATTAAATTCCAACTATACAACAGACAGACAAAGCCCAGAGAAAGTAGAACTAATTCATGCCTGCGTTCCTTAAAGACAGCAAACGCTTTCTTACTCCATTTAATATGATGCTGTGCATGCAGGAGCAGCCAGGCAAAGATATTAATATTATCACTGTTACAGTAATTAATAGCAACTCCCCTCACAGCTCTGGTAAGATGGGAAACACATTTCATTTCTTGTCCTTTCCTACTCATGAAATATTAATGGAAGAGAAATAGGTACAAGACTCTTGGAGTGACCTTGTATTAGGACTGGAAGTCCTCTAAACTGACCTAGAAACAGGATGGACCTTTACGAGTTCCCAGCAGTAAATGGGATGGGACACCCACTAATAATTTAGAGAGCATGCAGCTCAACGAGGCATTTCCGTTCTATCACAGCACATTACTAATGCCAATTACAGCATGAAAGATGCTAATGTGAGGTACTTCAGAGATCAAGCACAACACCAATCAATTCTGGAGATAAGGTTTGTCTTAGTTACCAGTTTTCACGCCCAAGCACAGATTGATCTGTTGAAATTTTCCAACCTGTTTCTTTCCCTGTCACTTTCAGAGGTACCTAGAGCTGTAAAAATGGAAAACTAGGCACAAGCTTTCCTCTCCAGAAGAAGAAATAACTAATAAATAGGATAAAGACTCCACATTACTATTGTAGATATGTCTTCATATTTAATTTCCATAAAATCCCCTCCTCTTACTCTCAGTGGAAGAACGACACACACATCCCTGTGGAGCTTGGAGACGGGTGTGGAACAGGCGAGATGGTAATGCTGAGACATGTTTTTAAAAGAAAAAGCAAAATAAACATTTTAAGAAACAAATTAGGATATTACCAAAGAACATGCTGAGTAAAAACACATTTGACTGCCACGTGTTCCTTTGGTATTTATTTCACTTATGATTTCTCTTCTGTGGGAGCCATCACTAGCAAATCAGTCAGATCAGATTTCTAAGAGATTAAAGTGCCCTCTTCCAATAAAAACAAAAAGAAGTTCTCATTAAAAAGCAAAACAAGACAACAGGGTTTGATTTTCTCACTACATAACTCCCCTACTCAGTACTTGCCATCCCATGGAACAGATCTAATGGCAGAGGCACTGGGCTTGGGTATCACTGAGCAAATCCAGGCAACAGGAACAGGTCTTACCTCAATACTTTGGTGTCATAAGGAATATGAGATCAAAAAGCTGCTGAAAACCATTTAAATGGCCAATAAGATTTGAGTAATTCAAGTAATTTTAATTAAAACAGCATTTATGTTACAAGTGTAGTCAGACAAATAGAAGAACTTGCACCAGAGAAATATGAAGCTCTGCTGAAATCAGTGAGAGGTTTTTCACTATAGAAAAAAATGAAGAATATCAGATATTTGGTACTGATATCAGGCTCATGTGCAAAATCACAAGAAGTATTCGAAATATGATTTTCTTGTACATGGCAAAGCTTTTGCTTAAGAACTCCTAACAAAATGAGCGGGCAGCAAATTAAATGCTAACCATCTATTAACATAACTTACTCCAGCATCAGCTGCCACATTCATCCTCAGCTGGAAGACATTTACTTTCCTCACCTGCAGCTTCCTCTCTTCAGCAATAGCCACAGGGACTGTTACAATCTATATTCACATATGTCTTTCAGTACAAAGACAGGATTCTGAAGTATTATGAAAGGTTGGTTTATGTGCATGTTAATGTATGCCTATGAATTATGTAACTGCAAAGAGAGCCAAAAAAATACATCCTAGACCATCTACCTACCTCTATTCACATAATGTCTAACAGTGTGGCTTCACAGGAGTAAGGTGACAGCCACAATTCACACTTTTTAGGGTTTGACTGCTGTTGAGTAGCTTCACATCTTTCTGCTTCTACATGTCTGTTGGCAAAAGAGGTCTCTCCTCCACTACAGGGGATTTTCAATCTAGATTAATTACTTATCAGATCCATAAGAGCAAAACATCAAGAAAAAAGCTCCTAGTGAAATGTGAGATAGCGGTATTTGTTCTTTTTGGTTAAGAGCCTTGGTTTATTTTTCTCCAGTGGTGCTATAGTTCTATAATTCAATTCCTTTATCAAAAAATACCTTCCCAAAGTGTTCCTTCTTGGAAGCTATAAATGAAAGAAATTCCATTTTTAATCTCACATGGTTTCAGTGAGATGCAGGCATGTATCTGTCTTTGGACAAGTTGGCAATCCTCCACAAAATCTGAGCATGTGAGGACTTTGCCCATCTCTACTGCACTAATCTTCAGCTTCACAGTTTAGAATCACAGCTAGAATATTTAACTGCAGAACTGCAACAAAGACTTCTTGCTTTTTACTCTATTTGTAGGAAATTTGATGACAAACTTTATAGCAACTATATGAAATATTTTTACTTTTTTCACTTCCAAGTGGAAGTTCGGAATTATATGCAAAAAAGGTAGTCATCCTTTTCCTTTTTTTCTCATGTGCATATTTCAGCAACTAGAAGATACAGGTGTCATATACCCAGGCATGGAAAAGNTTTTTCTCATGTGCATATTTCAGCTACTAGAAGATACAGGTGTCAGGAAATGGAAAAAATATGTGGCATTTGACATTTGCTTTGGGTTTGTGGGTTTTACCATTTCAGTTAAAATAGTTGTCTAAAGACGTCTCTACTTGCTATGCCTTTTAGAGTCACAGAAGCAGATTTCCTGAATAACTGGAAAAGATTTTGTATGACTAATTAGATAAATTTGGATTTCCCCTATATAGTCTCCTCATTTCTGGAGCTGAAAACCATCAGTTGTGTTTTGACAGAGGCTTATGGTCAATGAAGTATCTCCTGAGCACAGCACTGCAGCACGAAATGCTTGAACACCAGATTTTATACATGGTAACCTCCCTGCAAGAACAAAAGATATTCATGATATTTTAAGCACGTGGAAATTCATCGTTGATAGAACCTGTTTTAAAAAATGAGTACTTTTAACGTGGGCTTAAATAATGATTGAGATGACAGACTGAAAAAAAACTGAAATGCAAATTTAAACCACCAAGAAACAGAAAATTGATAAAATAACCTTAGAATGGTGATATCAAAAACTGTCCTATTTATAGGACCTTGAGTTGTAAATACAGATAAATTCTTTTAAGTCTGACATGTGAAAGCTTAACACATGAGAGCTCAAACTGAAGAAAACAAGCCTACATAGTGATTCCTGTCAGAAACCATTAACTTCACCTGCCAAAAAAAGGCACTGTTGTTGCTGAAACAATTCCCAGGAATACAGTTCACCAGTTTTAAAGAAGGCTGCACACTTAGCACAGGATTTCTCTGTTAGGATTTTATGCGGGGCTGAGACATACAGAAATGCCTATAGATAAATTTTCCCATTTTGCTGCTGCATTACACTAAGTGGGTGGAACATACCCATGTAAAGCAGCACTGTTAGAGCTGCTCTGTGACCAAAATTGCCTTTATTAAATTGACTGTACAAGTTGAACTCGAAAGGATGGATGGAGAAGAATATAATTCCTGGAATTAAACATCTTATTATATATTTGTACATCAAAAACTGCTTAACAAAGTTAAAGAAAATTCAGCTGTACACAGCCTGTAGTCTAAACAAACCTCTCACCATCTCACCTCAACTATTTTTACACAGCATAACACTGGATAAAAGACATAAACTATTTTCAATATCCCTAGTATTCTATATGACCAAAGTTTTTTTTTGTTTTATTTTGGATTTTTAAATTTTTATCAACAGAATCATCTCAGAAAGGTGCTTAACCTAATAAGACAAAGAAAGGAAATACCCCAAACCTCTGCATAAATGTTGTCACCCAGGGTACTGGCAATAGGATGAAAGGAGGATGAAGAGACTGTTCCCACAAATGTGCTGAAAACAGAACCCTCTTGTCATCAACAGGAAAACACATACATCTACTGAAAATAGATAGATAGATAGATTAGATAGATAGATAAGATAGATAAATATCTTCATCTGGCAGATGTAACCGAAGAGAAATTCCACAGTTCACGGCTCATTGCAATCAAGCTGATCTATACAAAACAAGCAGTCTACAAAACATTAGATTGGCCTAAAAATTAATTACACCCAGCAGGAAGAATTTGATTCATCCAGATTAGTTACTGAAATGCCCGCAGGGGGTAGATATAATCTTTCCTTAGAAATGAATTAAAGATACGATTCCAAGTGTCATGCTTTGAACATATAGTCAATACTCCCATTACCAAAATTTCCACTGTGAACTGCCTTAAAATAATATCAGCAATTTTGTGAGATATCTGAAAGAAGAGCTGACAAGAGGAAAACCTACTGTAATACAGGACAAAGGCACTCAGTTAACCTCGATGGGCACAACAGACTCCATTGCAGCCTGCACGCATTTTCCAGCCACTTATTAGGAATTACATGCTATGGAAGCACACTGATCACCAACAGACATAGCAAGGTGTATCACCTGCAAATGAGAACACTTACACTACAAGGTTCTACAGTTGAAAGATGCCCGCAAGGAGCTTCAAAGATGTTTAAGCTACTGCTTTTACAACATCAATGCACAACTAATTTGATTAGCAAACTGACAACACACAATCCATCACTTATAAGTCTTACTTTTTTCTTTGAAATTCAGCTACTCTTGTCTTTTGCATGAGGCATCCATCCAAAAGATGCTAGAAAAGCCAAATAAGGAAAACTATGATGATGATTTCATATCTGATCCTGATTCTAGTTTCAACTAATCTTGAAATTTAAGACTTTCAGTATATTGGGGCTAGAAATTTAAGCTGCTGATACTTGAAAAATATCAAAGTTACAAACCAACAGACTTGCTGTTTCTTACAAAGACTGCACAGCACTGTATCAGGAACTTCTCATTCTCTAGCAATCCTTCCGTGCATTTTACAAACCTTTGCACTGTCTCTTCCTAGACACCAAGGGTCTTTCTCGATATCAAAGCTTAAAAACTCAGGGACTTAGCACGACAAAAAGAATTCTGCAATTCTATTCTACTTCTGTGAAGACTAAACTGAGCAACTTCAGACAGTGGAAGCAAGAAATTTTTAAAAAAGGAAGAAAAAAAGACACCTAGTGCTGGGTTTATTAGTAAGGGTTTCTTCTAACTGTTTACAGCTATGCTCTCTGTTTCATCTTTGTTCTAAATGCCACTCCTTAAAAGAGCAATTGAGCAGCAAAAAATCTAAAAAAATGCAAATGTAAGAGTGAAAACATATTAAAAATTATAAATAAGATGGAAGCTTAATGACAACTGCAAAATTGTCTCTAATGAAGGCAAACCTTCAAAGATCCAGTCAGAGAGGCACATGAGAAAGAGCTGGTCTGTGTGCAGTCAGTTCTCAGAAGCCAGTGTCATGACAGATTTTTAAATAACAGGAATTTTAAAAGTCAAACTAGGAAGGAGAAGACAGAGGATGACTAAAATTTGGAAATTAGATTTAAAATCAACAATACCATTATCACAACTTGCAAACGAGATTAAGAAAGCTGTCAGAACACTTTTGCTGCAGTGGAACTAGCCCATGATAAATCTATGAAACTATTATAGTAAAAGTATCTAAATCATGGGTAAATTAAATTTGTGGCTTGCATAAATCACACATTGCTACATATCAGAATTATATAGTTTCCATGGCATGAAAAATGATGAGATTTCACATAAAACACTGAAAGAAGAAACAGTTCTTCTGACCAACATTCCAAGTTCTGCAAAAGGGGTCTAAAGACCTCTTCAAATGGATTGTACACAAGTGTGAACTCTACCAGTACATAATCAGCTCTATGAATTTTACTGTATCATTCATCTTAAATTCTCTCAGACTTAACACAATCAATAAGAAAAGTTTCTCCAGAAAGATGCAATACCTGCAAACAGCCTCTCTTAGCATGAAATTAAAGTCAGGCTCCAGTGAATAGGCTCTCCCAGGGACACTCCTCTTGTGCTCGTTCCGGGACATTGCCAGTTCCTTTTCCTGACTTGGACAAATGACTTCTCACAAAGGGCTACTCAGGAACTGAGCTGCTTTTTAAAAAAGCATTAACGTGGCCCCACACCGTGCAGAGACTCTTCTGCATGAAGCCTTCATTACTCATACATTTCAAATCTGTTGCACAGCACACAGGACAGCAGAACTACTCATCCTGTCTGGTCCTCTGCTTGAAAGTCCGCAGAGCTACCCTTTCCACTTGCTACAGGGGAAAACAGGCTTTTTCTTCACCACATGTTAGCTAGTGTCTGACCTACATCAGGAAGAAGAATGAATCTTCCACTAATCCACATCCTAATAGCCAGACTTTCTTAAACTCCAAACAGGAAAGCCAAGCATGTGACAAGAAGCGCTATTCCTGCCCCCACCTTTCATTAATATTCTTGTTCTTCAACTTCTTTTTCACATCCTTTTATTCTCTTTGCAAAAATACATCAGAGCGAATTAATGACATTTATAATAATCTACTATGTTCAGAAATTACAAAGATATGATCTGCCATTACTCTGTTTATCAGAAAGATAGGCATCTCGGTTGTATTTAATACAATAAACCTTTTAAATCAGCTTTAACAGAACTCAATCAGAACATGCTTGCAGTAAATAATATTCTGTACTGGACCTGCAACTTGTTTATTGAAATAGCATCATCTTTGCCACATCAAATTTTGAAACCCCAAATTATACACTGGATTGATTTTTTTTTTTTCTCAAAGATTCTTAAACTGATTTGGGAACCTACAGACTTAGACCAGGTAAGCAGAGTTTTGATCTTCTCAGTAAGTGAGAAAACTGGTGCTGACTGAAAACTTCACTACATTGGACAGACATCTTTGGAAATGTGTATCAGGTATTTTTCAATTTAGGAAAATTGAAGGCTTTTGGAAAATGCCTTTGTAAAAGGTCTTGAAATGTCAGCAGCATACTGGTGGTTAGACCAGCTTGCTTGGAAATAAAAAGCCGGTTTACTGACATCCAGAAACACCGGTCTCTTCCATCTACCCCTTTTCTTCATGTGCAATTTTAATCTTCTTTAGTATTTTTTAAAATTAATTCAGTGTTGCTTAATAGGCTTGATGAACTGCCCTATGTTTTTCAGGCAAGCTTTCAATGACTGATGAAGAACTCAATCCTATCACACACCTTATGAAGTCCATCAGAGTGAAGGTTGGCATCTTTAGTCTCAGATGTGACATTGTTTTACTAAAAAAACCCAAATATTTACTTTGCAAAACATATGAATTCTACAGTTGAGAAGTCCCATGTGTAAGTCTCTGTATGACAACAGATTTGCTTTTCCTTTCCTAGTATTTTCTTCTGCTGCCTCCACAGGATGCATGAAGATGGGGACTGAAACCCGTGTCTCAGAAACTGGGTTATTTGGCTCCCAGCTCCCAGAGCTGCCCTACCCAGACCAGCTCCTGGTGATGTTCCAGGGACACCTCCTGCATCACAAACCCAGGCAAGAGAGACCCACAGTGAACACTCTAAGGAAATCAAGACTCTTCCCTCTCAACCCTTCACTCCACTCATAAAAAGGGGTGACAAAATGAAGCCGCCTGGTCTTCCACCACCTCCCAAAAAATAAACACACAGATATTGATCAGGTGGCTTGTTTATGAGGTTATTTTCTTAAAGGAGATGAGACCTAGCTATAAGAACTCTTTCTACTCACATCCCACCAGGGAATTTAATTTTGCTGTTGTAAAACTCCTGGGGGAGCACTTGTGTACCTGTTCTGAACACCTTAAAACTTAAAAAACCATTACAAACCCTAAAATTTTGTAAGCAATATTTAACCTCACTTTGTTTTCAAATACGCTTTTAAAATCATCATTTAAAATTCTTGACAAGAAGCGTTCCAGTATTTTCTTGCTCACTAAGTACAAGTTACCTGAATTTATCATTCTTGATTCTGGAAAGGGAGACAAGACATACAAAGAGTCTTCCCTTTTCCTGCTCGGTTCCCTCTGGATCTTTTTTAATGGGAGTTAGTTGGCTGGGTCAGAGCAAAGGCATACACTGTCTGTGGTATAATCACCATCTCTGTCCATAGATCCTGTTTCATAACATAACTGCACCATTTTGATTAATCACACCAGACTCAGGTGCACTGTGGTCTTTTGTTACTCACTCATTAAGAACACAGCACCAAAGAACATGCTGGATTGGGTGATTACAGGGCTCTTTTCAGAGGTCCACGAGGCAGATTTTTTATGAGCATAACATGTACAACGACTTTGAAAGACATCAGGTCTGACGATCTGCCACTGAGTATGGGTTAGAAATAATGGGGTCAGTAGCCACTTGAAACATTTTTATGGCTTCCATTAAATGCAATCTGTCTGTGAAAGACTTGACATCTGTTTAGAGTTCATTTGTGGCTTTTCATTCGTACGTCTATCTTTTTTTCGCCTGGTGGATGGACCAGATTTTCAGTTACCAAGGTTTTCTTTCAGTGTTTAAGTATTTCCCATTCGATTTCTTAGTGCTATCTATAATTTCACAAGAATATTAGTTAATGAACTGTTCAGAATTTCTCTGTTTGCTCATCTGTGAAACGTCACTATTTTCATTTAGAAGACAACAGAGGAAACAAATCCCGAGAGATTTTGAAACATTTTCATAATCTTCTTTTAAAGCCAAGTGATTTAGATAAAGAAAAACAAAGGGTGAAACATGTTTACACAAATGTTTCTTCAGGTCAGAAACAGAAAATTTCAAGCTACGTATAGTCTGAATTATTACATCATATTGTTAATTAGACTTGTATCAGCTTCTGTAAATCAATCTCTGCAAATCTTCTCTATTTCCATGGACCAGGAAGGCACTGAAATTATTACTACTATTTTTTAAATTAATGCATTTTTCAAATGTAGGTTTTTAAATGTCAAGAAAGTGTGATTATTAATCTTTGAAAGCACTTCTTATCCTCCTGAGATGCTTTGTTGAATGTTAGTTCTGCAGGATATGCCTACTCTTCACCAAAGGCAATGCTGCAGCTCAAATAACCAAGCCAACTTTCAACAAGCTGGCTTTGGTCCTGACCAACAGCACTGCATTGAGGAGCTCCCTGCATGGCAGTCAAGGGAATATTCCCTGGGGGAACAGGCAGGCTTGGGGAATACACTGATGTAGACCCCAGTTCTGGTGCTGTGCTACTCACTGAGTACTTAGGAGTTAGCTACCACCACAATCTGGATTTACCTCTAAATATTCTGCTGGGACAAGGAGTGCTATTTTTCTTTTTCATTTATCTCTGTAGCTTTACAGGCTATTAGTTAATTGTAAAACCAGCACTTGTCTTGGAAAATCATAGCAAAGCAGTGAAATCAAGTAAGCTCTCAGAATGCCTAAAATGTACTCTTGTGTATTACCTGTATTACTATTACTGGCATGTACACACAACACACAACAGCAGATGCATTTACAGGTTTAAACACAAAACATTAAGAAATAAAAGATAGAAAATATGATACTTTTTAATTTAATCCCAATGCATTTATGAAATTGAGAGCAATATCATTTACAGAATAATCAGCAAAGTTTTGGGTTTGTCTATGTACTAGAAATAGAACTAGCACAAGAATTGGCTGGTGCTTTTTAAACAGTAAATTAATCTCAATGCTGCAGACATAAATTTCTCTTAGAATTACATAATATACAGAGACTAAACAAGATGCTTAAAATAAAATATATTATTATCTACTATATTTATGGGATCACAAAATCACTGGCCCACTTCAACTTAAGCATCACAGAATGAAATCACATCCTCAAAGGAATTAGTTAAACATCCTAATCCTTCATCTTCTAAATCCAGCAGTACCTCTCAGCCTTCGTATTGTTTAATCTGAACAGTGAAGGGGACCATCCTCTAGTTCTCTGAACAGCATGATGATTAACCCTTCAAAATGAGAACTAATGCACGGACTAAAGACTCAAGGTGATTAAGATTCCAACACGGAATCAGTGTATTTAGCTAGAAATGTGCCTAATCACATGAGCTTTGCTAAACAGCAGATACTCAGCAAATACCAGTCTGTACCGAATGCAAGCATTACAACACCGGCCATTCAGAAACTCTGCTGGGTGTCAGTCAGTATGCATTTGTAAAATCAACCTGATATAAGAGCAAGCATGCATAAACTGAGCAATAGCATTGTGTGCACGACAAATAAGAGCAGTTCAGTGCAGAATAGGTGTGCAGCAGCAACAGTTGGACAGAATTATTCTACAGTGGGCATGGTGAGATCGTGGAAGGATTATGTGCCACCATTGCTCCTGACAAGGTAGGGCACGAAGCTTCTTGGCCTAATTCGAGACACGAAAATTTATACCTGTCGTGTAAGTAGAGCAAGTCAAGAAAACAGAAACAGTGAACTAAATTACCTGATTATAGTATGAGTTACAAATTATTCTCCGCCACAGGCATGTTGGTTTGTACTTATAACTAGATTAATGTCCATATTCAAATGCCAGGTTATTGCAAACAAAGGCTGTATCTTTTAGATTTAAAACATCATTAACTACTCCATAAACTTGGAGGGGAGGGTTCTGAAGAACCTAGGCAAAATAACGAAGCAGTGAGCTTTTCTCATTGTACAGTATTTCGTTCCATTAGAACTTCATCAATGCCAATACTGTTCCATAGCATGTGCCAACCTAATGATAAAAGGTTATTTCAAATTTTTATATACTCCAGATGGCAATGATTCAGAAAGAATCTCACTCTTTATTTCAGCAGGATTAGGGAACCTCTTATGACAACCTCAGCTGACATTTCTCATTCTGCCAGCACTACAATGGATCCTGGTGCCTGTTTTTCACATTGCAGTTGCCTCTATAATTGTACTATTACACACTGATTGAGAATATACACACAGCACTGCAGTAAACACTAAATCTGTCACAAAAAATGCAACACAGGGCTCACAGAGAAATGCAGGCAAGTTTGGAATAGGAAAATATTGCTCGTTATTTTACAATACAGTATGTTTCAGCTGAATGAAGCCCAGAATATTTAAAATATTTCTACAAAGACACACTAAAGTCTGAAATTAGTGAAACCAGTGACCCATTATTCTCTCCTGCATACACTAAAATTGTCTTCAACAGGTATTTAAGAAACAAATCCAAATGGCCTCCCTGAAACTCAGTATTTCTTTAGCATTCTACAGTAAATTCACACCAATGTAAGAAACCCACCATTCACTACTGCACAGGCTTAGACAAAATGAGCTTCTTTCTCAGTAGAGGGGTGGGACTGTGATATAAGAACAGAATCTGACAGACATTTTCCTTTTAAGAAAGACATTGACAGCTGGATTTTGTGGTTTTTCTCTGCAGTTTGAGAATAAAAGTGTAGTAGCAGCAGACATTTACTGGAGAAGATTAAGAAATAATTTGTCTTTAACAGAATTCATATTCTGAGATACACTTGCACTCAACGAGCCAATGGGAGGGATTCCACTGTAGACCCCTTTTAACATAGACTCACTTTGATATAATTGTAACTATAATGAAGTCAGTCAAGTCCCTGACTTTTAAATCTACTGATTACCTTGCTCTGCCTTACCTGCCTTTCAGAAAGTAGTAGAGTTGCTCAGAATTTTCTGTTTTCTTACTGATTTTTCAAGAAAAAAGTAATGTACATCAAGGTTTATTGTTGCTTGCTTATCATCCACACATGACCTATAAAGGATCAGCTTTCTCATGGTTAGCAAATACCAGCTAGAAGGAATCTGCCAGCTGAAGACAAACAGAACACAGCAATAAAACCACAATCCACTCAGTGCCTACAGGAAGGCTTTAGGATGAAGGATGAAACCTAGAGCTAAAGGCAGAAAAATGTTACTTTCTGATCAGGTGAGACAGTGTCACAACCCATGCCACATTCATTCAATTAATAGACTGCAGTTTGCAAACACTGATAAGGGTACTACCACTTAATAATCTAATCTGTATTCCTAGAGAGTGAAAACTCAGTTCAAAGCACAATTGTCTTGGATTTCCAGTTCAGGCACAACGTACAGCAGGATGTGCTTTCTCTGCTATGTATCAGCATGAAAAAATGGACAATTAAATCCCACAAATATAGAAGAACAAAAAGGAGGATTAAAAACACTTGCAGAAAAAGGTATGTCAAGTTCTAAAATGCAGCACAACCTCCTGTGCCAAAACAAGACTACGGAAATCTCTGTTCCTTGCAGTGTTAAGCCTCATCATCTCACATCTCCTCCTAACCACTTTCCTCATGAAAAATGTAGCTCTTGGCATTCCACTTCTTCCTTCCTGTCTGGATTGGTGGTGAAATCCAAGGAGAGTAAAATCCCTTATCTTTCTAGAAAGTAATTGAACTGGGATTCAGTTATCATGAAACAGAATTATGCCAACGAAAAATCTTCTCCAAGACATAGTTTAAACTGAGCGTGGATGAACAACCTAAATGACACAACACAACATGGAGGGATCTCTAGGATGTGACTTGTTCTGAACAGGATTTGTAATTTCTCTGCATCCTTTTGCAGCATATCCTTAATTATATGGTTGTCGCAAGAGGAGCTCATTGTTTTATGCAACATAGTATTCTACTGACATCCTTGGGACAACGTTTTCAGGATAAACTGTCTGCAGTTATTATACTGCACACTTAGAAGATGGATGTTTTCTGAAATACATATTTAATTAACGCCATTTAATACATAGTTTGACTGAAGGGTAGTAGTGCCCAATTCGTAAAATTTGAGATTATGGGGCAGGCCCTACACATGGAATTAAAACCATATTAAACTGAAACAATCCTTCAACTCAATCTACATTTGCTTACAGTATCTTCAAACTGAAGCACACATTATGACCAAAGATGACCAACTTCAGATTTTTGGCAATGCTCTACAATAAAAGCTATCTGAAATAGTAGACAGTGATTGTTCCCAAATTGTAACAGAATCCCTGAAGAGTTAGGAATTATAACAATATTAGTCATATAAGTTCAGCATGAGTAATGACACTGCAAAAAATATCAAGATCATAAGCAATAAACCCCTTACAGGCAAAGCCCACAGTAATTACTGAGGTCCCTTCCTGCCATAAGCCAGAGATACTCAACTCTCGTTGCATTTTTAGTGCAGTTACCTGGCACCTTTCAGGAACAGGTGAGGATCTGGCCCACCAATTTTCCTTATTTATTTGAATAACTTAAATCATGTCAGATGACTTAAAACAGTTCCATTTGTCCCTCACTGTTTCATCCTTAAGGAGGGAAATGCCTGTTCCTTTCCAAGGGACACTGCCTTTGCTAAGTCGAGCCCTAAACTTGGTGAGAAGCAGAAGAAAGACCTCACAGCTGTCCTTACTGATACTGATGGACTAAAAGCAAGCACCTTTTCTTTTTTAAATCCCATTTTTTCCTCTAAACGGCATATACCAAGAAAATGAACATGCCACATCCACGCAGCTTAAACAAACTTCTTATGCCTTCAGGAAACAAATCCCTGAGGTTGCACCTGTAGAGTTTCTATGAAAGTGCAGTACCAGAGTAAGGGATGAATAAGTAGAAGAACTAGGTCTATAAGCTGATATAAGGAAAACAAATTCCATCCTGTTCTCTTAAGTTTATCACAGACCCTGAGAAGCAAAACTCCACAAAAGTTTGCACCTAATACTGCAAACTTTAACAATCATATTTGAAATGTTTGCATAGAGGAAAACACACATACAAAACGTTTCGATAAAAGAATAAGATTAAAACAAAATTTTTTAAGTTGCCCTTTCCAATTTTGAGCACTGAGAAACAAATGAACTGCTGCTGCATGGCCTGTTACATTAGAACAATACTGTGGAATAATTACAAGTTCTAAGATAAAATTAAAATTACCATAATAATCCTCCTGTGAAACAATCCAATCTATGCAGACTACAAATTGCTACTAAGTTGAAAAAATGCATTACCACCTCAATTCAGGCAGATAAATAATTCTATTTTCATTAGTTAGTGTAGATACTTAGAAGGTTATGCAGAATAGGATGAAAAACTGATTATATTTGCAAATTATGCATTGGTCACATTCAAAGACCAGCTCTTTACTTGTACACCAGCATCAGAAAGCCAGCTATGCAAACTGTGAGTAAAGATACGATTCTACAAAAGTTTCTCACTGAGGAGAGCAAAAGTCCCAACCTACAGGGCCCACCTTTGGGTACAACACGTGGTATCAAGACAGGGACATCTTTGCGCCTGTTTTCCTGTGGTGTTGCTTGCACAATTTCCTTTAGAGTGTTTCTGAGAAAGCCCTTTTCTCCTCCCTGCCTCATATACACATGAAAACCAGAAAACCTTGCTTTAAATCTAGACAAAATAAAGTATTCCTGCATTTGTCTATTCAGAGAGACAACAGGCAGGATGACATGATCTTCTCCTCTCTTCCACAAATCTATACCTCTGTATTATTTGAGGTGTTTAAATCCCCAAAGGTACTTGAAACTCTCTTTTCCTTCTTGATTCACCTTAATGAGAGGTGAATCATGGAATGGTTTGGGTCAGAATGGTTCGGGTTGGGAAAGACCCTAGAAATACTCTACTTCCAACTCCACTGCCATGAACAGGGATGCCACCCACTAGATCAAATGTACAGAAGTCACACCAGCATCTTAAAAAGGAGGAGCACTTTTCTGGATCAGATTTTATCTGCCTGCAATTATAATGGGAGTGTAGGCTCCCTGGTTTAGTTTGATGTAAAACTGTAAAGGCAAACCTTAGACTCAGTCAGCCAATGAACTTTTGAAGATTCCAATCACGCATATAAAAGAGAAGTTTAACTATGGAGATCATTTGATTTTATGTTAGCTTTTTAATCACAGTATTCCCTCATGGTTTAATTTGCTCTGTACCTACCACCATCAATCTGAAGGCACACCACTGCCCATTAATGATACATTTACAGTTTACAACACAGGTTTTATAGTACAGGAAAATTACTAATACAAGCCACCTCAAGCATCTAACAGAGAAACAACCACAAAAATGGTGATCATAAACACATTACTCTCTGATCCATTAGCAAAGAGAACTAGTCTATAATCTGCAAACTGCATATCAAGCATGGGTTTCCAATCATATGACAAAAGGAACCACAAGTCTGAATGGATCAGTAAACTAAAACAGGATAAGTCCGTGTTGTTTGGGTAGCTTAAAGCTTATTAGCTTAAAGCATTATTAGCTTAAAGCTAATAATGAAATCAGAGGACCAGTCCAATGCATATTGATTTTAAACATGTGTGTCTTTTTGACTCTCTTGGAGAAAAGCTCATTTTGAAGAAATCAGTCTCAAAGCATGGACAGCACGTGTCTGACTGAGAGGAGCAAAGGAAAGACCAGCAGTGGTGACAGGCACATGCACTGGAGATGTCAAACCTTTCCTGTCAGTTCCATACCATATCCTCTCCCTTCCCAGGAAGAGGTCACTGATCAAAAGTGCTGTTGTACAACACTTTTAAGAGTGCCTTTTAAAAACAGCCTTTTATTTCACCAGTCATCCATAATAGATCCTGAGGTAACACCTGTTCTTTGCTGGCCTTCTTCTTGCCTGTTCTTACATAGCTTAACTTCTCTAATAATTTACTGAGACATAACTTCCATTTACATAGATCTCTGAATTACTGGGTTCAAAAAGGCAAATGACAGCGCTGTTTCAAAGGTGACTCTCCATAGTGTTATTCCACTGTAAGGATTTAAATCTTTATCACCACACTGGCATCTGGGTATTTCCTCCATTTCCTTTTTAATATTCTTTTGTTATACATATATTATGAAATGTAGATAATCTTTTAAAAGACAGGTACACAAACAATCGGAGGCAGGGAATTTTCCATGTTCAGGTTCAGAAGGATGGATCTGGCTTTTACATTAAGAATAAGCTAAACTTTGAAGACCTCTATCCCAATGAAACAGGAAGCAGAATATCATTTTGTGACTGATAAATCAGTAAAAGGCAATAGATGCAACCTTCCAGAAATATAGGTATGATGAACACTGTGAGCACATAGACAAATACAAACCAAACACAGGATTTTCTGAGCACACAGATCACCACGTTTTTGCCTGTGGAAGATAAAATTACCTATTTCTCTGGGCCCAATGCAAGAAGCTTTCAGCATCTAAGGGCTGTCATGAAACACCACCACATGATTCACTAGTGCATCAGGGTACTGAAACAGGGCTGGCTCTTAATGCAGCTTCAGGGTCCACAGGAGATGGAGATCTGCATGTTCCTCCCTGTGCATCTCGAATAATGCCTGGAGCAAAGCAATCCTCCACTCTCTAAAAGTGTTCCACAAGTCAATGTACATCATGCAATACAATTTGCTGTAACTTCTGGTCCTGGCATCACTTCTGTGTTTCAAGTACACTCTGGTTCTTCAGCCCTCTGCAGTCACTCTGAGCTCATTGCTTTTGTTCTTTCTCAGCTTCTGCATGAAAATATTATTTCAACCTGATGGCTTCTAATGTGAAAATGAGAATTTAGTTTTTGAAGAAAACTGAGACAACACATTCTTTGAAGGTATTTCTCATGCGTATGTACTTTCAAAACCACCATATTCATACACAGAACAGAAGAGTGGAAAAAATTTAGCCTGGCATAAAAAATTTTAAAATGTATTTTTTACTTCTTGTTGGTCAAACAACAGGAAACCAGCATACTTAGTTCAAACTAGCCCAGACACTGAGTGGGGTCAAATTCCATATACAAGTTGGGGCAACCTCCTCTTTGTGCTTAAGTGACAGTGACCAACCACAGGGCCCACTGAGGTGTCCTACTGGATTATACTTCCCAGACATGGTCCGTGTTGCATGTGGATGGCCAGTCATGGCAGTAAGGGCACGGAAGTGAGAGCAGGTGTGACCTCTGCATCAAGCAGACCTCAGAAATTACAATGTGATGATCAACATCAACACGCCGATGCAATGCAAGAATCTCCTTATCACAGCTGCTAGGAAAACAGCTCTCATTCCCACTCACCTGTTGACAAGACAGCATGGAGCAAGGGGAATTAATAATTGGAAAAAAACCCACGAAGGAGGTGCCTAAGCCAACAGCCACACTGTCCTTTTATGCCAAGTGTTGCAGTAGTCATTTTTCCCCTTGTCAGAAGCAACAGGCTTAACCCTAGGGGTCAATATTAATGTGAGGGGAACACTGAAACACAGTCTAATGAGAATTGCATCCCATTCACAGCACCCTGGCAGATCAAACAAGGACCATTTCCTACTTTTCCAATAACATCTATTCTTAAAAGCCTGAGGCAGTTTTCCAGTCACAGACACAGATGCCAATAAACAACACAACCTTAAGTGAAAGAGTTTTTGAAATTTACCCAAAAGGGATTTTAAGATTTGATAATGGCCTCTTCAATTACCGTTTACAGATATACTTTATAATAGTGTTTATTGAACTTGTTTCCTTCAGACCAAAATAGCAATCAAAGTAACTTAAGTAAAGCTACCTCTTCTACTGCTTTAACATTTAATCCCAGTTTAGAGTCACCTGAACTGTGTGCACTCAGCAGACAAAAATTTCTATTGCTTACTGATGTACAGCAGGGAAATGCAATCAATTTGTATTGTGTCTATTAGTGTGCTTTTTAGAATGATACTATAAATCACACCTACTGCTTCGGGCAGAGTTGTTGCATTTCTGTTCCTACCACTGTAGGAAAATGCTGAAAGTAGGAAAAGCACAGCTGAAACCAAGAACAAGGAGGTACATGAGACACAGTGTATTTTCTTTTCTAATATCCAAGATGTGAGAAGTCCAAGGAGAAACTAATGTTAAATTTTGAGTGAGAAAAAAAAAAACCACTCAAAAATAAGCAAACAAAAAACAAACCAAAAAGAATTCACCTCATTTATCCATAGATGAATAAAGAAGCAACAGTTTTCCTTAAACACACCTTAAACATATTCACCTCCAATACAATTAAAAAGCAAATTTAAAACTACATGGATACACCGCTTTACAATTCTGGAAAAGAAACTTGGTTTTAAAAGCTCTTTCAGCAGCTATCACATATTTATCAAACTAACCACTGTGTCACTTTAAGGCTCTGGCAGATTTATACAGTTAAGAAAGAGAACTTCGATTTATTTCAGACTACTAGCCTGAAATATTGCTTACTTGGTAAGAACAGAAACGTCAATCAATAAGAAAACCCCTCACCTTCTGAAGTTCTCAATCTCCAACTATATGCTTATATGACAGATTGAAGTTTTCTCCCAATTTAATTTAGGAATAGGCAGCTTTGCTCTCCTGATTACAAAGGTCAACTTACAGATTACCACCAACTATTATATTTCATTCTTTCAATCATGAAAAGAAAATAGTTTGAAATGTAAAGAAAGATATGTAGAAATGTCTACGTAAATCCACCCAGTTCAGGAATTACACATATTTAAAAGATTTATGCTATATATTCTTACTTTAGTCTACCTAAAAGACAGAATGTTTGAGCCCAAAGTATTATTCACTAGTCATCTTCTTCTAAAGTGCTTCCAATTCACTTGATTTTAGCATTTTCTCCCATCACCATTTGTCTCGTCCTGTTAAATTGTGCTCAAATTGAAGGAAAAAAAAGTCACAAATCCTTCAAACAATACATGATCTCTAAGCAGCATTATCCATTTTCCAGTTACATCATTTGTTCAAGCAGGATAAAAAAAATTACACTAATTTAGGGAGAAAGTCTGTTTGTGTAAGCAAATATCTTAATATTCTACTAGACATCAGCAAAAATAATCTTTAATATTCATCATAACAAACATTATGTTTTAAAACAAAATAAAATATTTAAGTGACACATTCTCCTCCTAGCATCTGGCCTACCCTAAAATAAAACCACAGCCTGATGAGGCCAGTGGGAGTTTTCCTCACTGGTAATAACAGGGCCAACCAAGTTGCCATTAATGAAAAGTGATATTTAAGTTTGCCTTCAAACCGTTTAGCCAACGTGCAGACAGCCTCAAAAAGAACATAATGCTGATTTAGAGGACATTCACCTTTATCTAAATCAGAGCTACAGACATAAAGAGACAAACAACTTTAATTCAAAGAACTTGCATCCCTCTGCTTCTTGATAGATCCCAGCAAGCTCGACTGCAAATAGCAACGGAAGAAAAAGAATGGATTAATTTGAAGATAGTGGACTTCAGGGATCCTAACTAATAAAATAGTTATTCTTTTCAGAAACACAGTAGAAATGAATCAGACTACAGCAGTTTCACAGGAATAATGAAGAGCTATCCTGAAAATATCTGAATACGCAACAGTTAAAATTTTATGAAGGCACTGGGAGCATCTCTCTGGAGACTGGCTCCCCTCATCCCTTCTCTTCTTAATCATGGCTCCATCATCTTCAAAGTTAATTTCAAAAGTTTCTAGCTATTGCAGCAATAATACTGTTCTAAAATCAGGACCTCAGGAAATTCTTCCTTAAATGAAGATTAATATACAATAGGGCAAAATATTCTAACCAGGAATACTCATGGGCTGGATTTATTTTGTGTATATTACTCCAGGAGTCTCATCAGAATAAGTAAAATTGAAACCAAGGATCACCGAAGAGGAACAACAGAAAACTAAAAAAGAAATATCCTTAGCATTTTTATTGGAGAATTTCAGACTTAACTGAACACTTTATGGTTTTTCAAATAGTTTTTTGAATTCTGAAGAGAATTAATGCAAATATTCCAAACACAAAATAACAGCAGAGAACAAATTTTATTATTGCTATCAATGGTTTTTGCAGTGTTGCCTAGAAACCCAGATTCAAATCAGAAGAGTAGCATGGCAAACATTGAAGAAAAAGAAAACATAAAAAATGCCCAAAGCAGAAAACCCTGAAAGTCCCAACAAATACAACCAATGAAGAAAATCACCCCTCAGGTTTTTTTCACCTTAGAAACTGAACTTGAAGTTTTCAACAATTAATTGGTCCAAAGGACTGAGTTAATATTTAGTCTTGATGGAAAATATAAAACATAAAATTCCACTGTCTCTTTTGATTTTTTGGATTGTTTTGTTTCTGTTCATGTGACAAAAATAATAAAAAAAATCTGTTTGAGGTACAAGATCTCATCATGCATCATGAAAACAACAAATAACTTAAATCCTTACAATTATCATATGAATGGTTTGTCTTAAATCCCCATTCTAAGCCGGTTCTCTCGTAAGTGGAGCTCTGTTCTAGCCCACAGCTCTGGCCCAGGCAATGCAGGAAGAGATTTGAAGCATGTCCAAGCAGGATAAGCACCCAGCTGCTAAAAGGCTTCACTTTTTTTTTTCTCTCTCTCTTTATTCAGATTGATCAAACCCATTCTTTTTAACAGAAAAAACCAACCACATACTGACTTACCAATGGCACGTACTTTTCGAGAAGTGAACACCTGCACTTAGAAAACTATTGTGAATTCTAACACAAAATCTCCAGAAATGAAAATTTTCACCATTCCATAGAAGGATGGCATAAGACTTTAAAGGATTCTAACAGTCATTTGGCCAAGAGTCTTTACGTTTACAGAATTTCAGAGGGAGAGCACTTCTTGCCTGAGATTAGACCCATTCAGGTTACCAACAGGTCTGATCAATGTTTCTGCACCCAAGTATGTTCTTCCCATGTTTTGAGCAGGGTTTACTCGTGCTCCATACCTGGAAAACTGTTCTTGCAGGCCCCGCATCTGAGCCCTGCTCCGCTCCGACTCCAGGGTCACCTCCCGCAACCGCTTTTCACTCTCAAGCCTTAAATGCCTTTCTTCCTCCAACTCATGTATCAGCTTCTCACGCTGAAACAACATAAAAATTTGTTGATTAATTTCACACATAAAACACGCTTTTAGGGAAAATTTGAAATTTAATTTGGTAAATAATCAAAAAATCAAAATAATTGCCCTAACAACCCAGGCCCATCGTTTTTGTATAGCATTGCCACAGAGAGAAAAAGTCTTTTAGAGTATCCCATCACACTGAGCTACCCTTCCTCAGCTCACTCACAGATGTCAGCATATCGAAAAAAACCACCCACCCTCTCCTTCAAAACTATTTTTCAGCTTCATTCAAAATAAATATAAAAATTACATTTGAGATCTGTGACCTATCTTGCTTGAATGCAGAACATGGGAAGCATGAAACAAGTCAAGAGGACAACTTGTCACCTGTCCCTTAATGTTTCAAACTCCCAAGGAAGAAAAGGACCTGGTTCAGCAGCCACTGGTTTTCTTGGTTTTGCTGAGAGGAGGATCCCTATCAGTAGAACAGAGTCTATTTGAATTTACTTAGTGAAATACTATGACAATGAATATGTTTTTAAAAAGTGAGTACCAATCCAATCAATATAAAAGTGATAAAAGTCATTTATTTTACTAACTCATAGGCAAATAGCTGCTAATTCTTAAAATATAGGACCAAAAAACTCAATCCAAAACATACAGCACTACCTGGATAAATCCTTATATGTCATGGCCTAACTGGGTTTTTTTTTAAAGAAAGAACATGTAAAAGGGTACGATTTAAAAACCCTATTTCAAAAGTAGCTAAATGTAATTTAAGAGGAGCAGGGAAATTAACCTAAAAGATATTAAAAGTGCTATTGCAATTAAAAACATGTATTTACAGCCTTGTCCATGCGACCCTGTTAAACAGAAACGAAATTAAATTTTTCTTTGAGAATTTAAATGAGATAGCAAGTCAATAAAACCCCCAAGCATTTTACATAGTACTACATTATACTCTGTCACCCATGGGCTTCCAATGTCTGAGAACAGGTTAAGTCACTGTAAAGCTACAGTGGGTTCACCACCCATAGGCTTTGTGCCTATGGAGCAGGGAGATTTCCAGCCTCTCAGACAGCCTGGTGTAGTTCCATGTCTGACCTAAATTTCCATGACATACCTGCAAAAATTTATATAAAAATTATACGTACAGTTTCATTAGTAAATAACAAAGGTATCTTAGTGATAAGCCATTAAATGGGGGAGACAGGTTATTTGTACAAATCTCACAGCTATAAATCTTACTGGATAATAATTTACAATAGCAGTAACCAGGGGACCAAAAATATGAACATTGCCAAGTGGAAAAAGGATCTTAAAGACAGTGATGAATAAGCAGATGCCACAAAGGGAGGCTGCAAAGGTTTAAATGAAATATCTATATGCTTGGGAAAAAATAGAGGGAATTACTCAGAGAACAGAGGAGTTCTGTCTGGTTGGCCATTCTGGAAAATGGAAAACCGCACAAGAAACAAATTACTGGCCAATAAATACATTGTTCTAACTAAATTATCTAATTATTGTCCTTAGTGTTACACAACCATGTCATGCCAGGTGCTGAGTGATCCTTGGATTCTGCCACACGCAGAAGAGCAGAGAGTTCAGCACCAGGGAGAAGATACACAGCAGTGGCTCAGAAGGCTCACGAAGGAATGTTCAGGCTAATGAGATGGGAAGAATATTCACAGCAGTCAGTATTGCTCCAGCTTAGATCCCATCAACGCCAGCTTCAAAATGATACTGCTCCAGAGGCTCTTGCTGAATACTGTCAGCATCTTCTCTTGTAGGGAAGTTTCACTGCTGCTAAAGAGACATTTAGGACTTGCCAGGTCAGTGGGTAGCAAGGACAATAAAAGAAATACATAATTACCACCTAGGACTTAAGAAAAGCTTTTGTCTATAGAAACCGGGCTTAAAATCAAATATGCAGCTCTCCATACAGTAACTGAGAAGCCACCTTGGAGGAAACTCAGGTACTGCTATGAACACCTGAGTGACCAAGTTGACTCCAAGCATCAGGCTGTGCCTGAGCTACCTAATGCAGCAAAGTTTAACTACGGCACTGGACTGAAGACCAGAGATTAAGCCACGCCTTCAAAGCTCACTCAGCATCACGACAGCCACAACGATCTCAGTCTGATACAGCAACTGCCTCTGTATGTCTGCCACACTGACCATGCTCTGGTCCACAAATCTTTCTACATTTTGTACAAAGCCAGATCTCCACGGGGTAGGAGAGACAAAAGGTGAAGGAAAGCAGATGAGTGTCCTGTTGTCCATCTCACTGCCACGGTGATTCGCAGGTTGCTCACAGCTCCAGTGCCTGTCCTGCAGATTGACTGTGCTCTACCTACAAGCTCCTGCTAATCACAAACCCACACCTAGCAGAGAACCGGATATACAGCAGAGAGTCTCAAACCCAACCTTCTCCCTACAGGTCAAAGAGCTGTGCAAGCTGTTTCTAGGCTTCATTTACCTCTTGTTGATAGGTCAGAGAACACTGTTGCTGCCGTTTGCTCCTTCTATTCACGTGGGGAAGTCTGCTATCACCCTACACAAAAACATCAGCACATCCACATGCAGCCATTGAGTTTTTCTTAAGAAGAAAGGATGCAGGAATTACCTTAAAAGTGCTCTTAAACCAGCAACATATTTGCATTACAAGAATAACGTTACAGAAATTAAATCCCTGAACATGAGGAATTTCTGGAGTGAGTTCAATGTGCAGTCCCAATTCAGCCACCTCAAGGGCAAGAACTACAACGCAGCATTAGTTACACTACTACACGTGTACTGCTGCTGTACACACCTCCTGCTCCCCTCAGGGTAAGGCATGAACAACAAACCAGAAGAGAAACAAAGGCACTGGAGAACCCTGAAATTCTGGGTTCTCTTCCTAGCTACCCAAACTCTCCTGTATGAATGGAGCAAAGATTTGCTCACAGGACAGCTGCACAGCAAACACACCATGAGCCTTCACTTTTGCGATTCTTCACAAGAATTTATTGGCAACCTTGCAGTACTTCTGCCATTTCTTGCAGGGAGAAAGCAGATCTGCTTTCAGCCAGATCACAGGCATTAAATACTGTGAAGAGGGGAGAAAAAGGAGTATGAGACCACCCACACGTGGGAAGTTTTCAGTCTGCAGGACACAAAACACTCATGTACGCTACACACAGAAAGTAACTCCCTGCAGTAGTGACCTTATCTACCATAAAAGAGAATTAGATTTTTATTCAAACCCAGGAAAGCCATAATGAAGTGTCAGAAGAGAGAAGTGAGCCTTACACGTACAGAAAGGCCAGAATTAAACAGAGATTTTTTAGATTTTTTTTTTTTGTCTCCTGGAAGAAGAAAACATATCCTTGAACTTTGCAGGAATTTTGCAGTGACATAACACCCTTTATAAGCTCCTCTTTGCTAACCCCACTTTATTCCTGTGCAAAATAAAGGTGTGAGAAGAAAATAACACAGAACTGGATGAAAGTTTTATAGTGAATATAATCTTAATAGAAAGTGATAGAATTAGCATGCTATGTGAAGAAAAGGTTACATTAAAAAAAGTATTATGTGAAATGCATCAGTTTACTTTAACATCAGAAAAATCACTGCCATCTTCCAACGAAGTTATGTGTTCCCACTTGCCAATTCCTCTTTAACTGCAGATTCTGCTCTCCATGAGCTCTGCTCAAACTACTTCTCCCTGCTTTCTGTCCCTGCCTTCTGCAGCACAGCTGTGCACTTCTCCTCTTAGAAGCATAACCTTTACTTCACTCTTGCTTCCCCTTTTCAGCCTCTCCAGAGAGCCTGACTTTCATCGCATCACCCAGCCAAATTCCTGATAACTTTCCAAATAGGCAAAAATTCCATGTGAACAAACCACAGCGAAAGACAGTGTTAGCAAACTCTACTGACACTTTCGTGCAAGTACCAGAAATTTTAGCATTGAACAAAGTTTCACGAGCTGCTCATTACGCTCCTGAGCCAGCGCTTGCACTTCAGCGAGCTCCTTTTTGTGTAGCTGTAGAAATGTTCGTGTCAAAATGTTTCATTCCTCATCCAGTCAGGGACACGTACCACACATCAAGTCATGTTCTAAAAGTTAAGGAAGGAATCCAATTTGAGGTACTCACGATCAAAACAAAATGCATGAAAACTATTTATAACTAGATTGAATGTAACGCATGTATTTGACAGAAAAATATGATTTGTTCCTCAGCACTCCACGAAGAGACCAAGAGACAACATTTATTCTCAGAGTAACTGGCTAATAGCTGTGCTCTCAGTCTAGGGACTGACCCTGTGCAGCCACATAAGCATCTCCTAAGAGGAGCTCAACCACTTATGTCTCCTTTAATTCCCTTGGGATGTATCACAAATGTCAGCACCTGGTTCTCTCACATCCCACCAAACTGCAAATGTCTTGTCTGTTGGGTGAGGAAGCACGAGCGTGGCTGGGGCGGGTGCAGCCCTGGGAGGCAGATGGCAGCACGTGGTGCACAACAGACCCCTCGTTTCTGAACAGCCTGCCACCAGCACGCAGAGGGAACCTGTGGCACAGTAAGGTTTGGTGTGGAAAGGCTGATGCCTTGCCTCTTTTCCCTTTCAGGGCTAATTACTTGTTAACTTTAAATCGAGACATGGATGACACTCAAGCCTTCCAAGTCAGGGACTTGGAGTTTTAACTCCTTTACCTGTCACTGCTGGTGAAATCACCCGGTGTCTCATCGGAACAGCAGGGCCAACTCCATGACAATACTTCTCAGATAAGTACTCGGTGACTTCTCCTTGTGAGGGTCAAGCATTTCAGTAACTCAAGCAGATTCTTCACCGCAAACTCTCCATCTCCCAGTCTTTATCTTGATCTATCAGCCTTTTTGTCATTTTTTGCCCCACGGGTCCAGCTGAGGAAGGGGATTGAGTGCCCAGTTGACCCAAGGCTGAGGTCAGTCCACCAAGAGCATTTTATTTTTAAATTTTTTAACTTATCTTTCACATAAAAATCGTGCCACCAAAATCAATAATGTTATCTGTATGTTAAAGAAAAATGTGTCTGTGTGTCAAGATTTAAAACTACAGATAGCTGCAAGTGAAGAATTAAAGGGATGAGGCACACACACGCCATGTGTGCCATGCAGGACATTGCTACTCAGCAGGGACAGCCCAACACTTCCATAGGAACTGGTCCCTCCTTCTTCTGTCTAGCTTATGCTTGAGTCTTATTCAAAGAAATTCTTCAGAACAGCTACATATAGCTGGACTGATTAGCTCAAATATCAAAAATGTCTTAAAAGGGGCACACGTAATCTCATCATTAAGGTTACCTTATAAGTAGGAGAAAGGGCTACTGTTTAAGTAGAAATAAGATTCCTCTATTCTTTAATTTGTTCTTTGCTTCCCCAGTGCATCGTAAGAAGGGCTTTACTATGCTACTACTAATTATGCTAACATGGGACCACTATTTCGCAAAAAAATGTCTACGTGAGAATCTTTAACACAGGCTTAATGTTGCTCAAAATCAGGCTAATAACCTTCACATTAAATTTTTAGCAACTATTTTAAAGCATTTGCTAAAGAGGGTCACAATTTCTGTGTAATTAATATTGATTTCTAACAGATACTTTGGAATGAATTTAAATGATGGGAAGAAAAGACGAAAATATTTTTTGTTTAGAATCTGAAGTACCATTAAGTTATTGCTAACCTAAACTGAGTATTTATGTATTTGTTTTTAATGCATTTTCTGATGCTATGCATCTGATACCTTGCCATAAAAATTGTAATTTAATAGACTCATAGCCTGGTTTACAACAGAGCATCCCACAAACCAGAGAGAAAATAGCCACAGAGTAGACAACAATGACAACAGAATGAAGCAAACAAATAGCAGCTACTAGAAGCACACTAAAATTAGTTTTTCTAGCAAGTCAATGCCCAACACTGTTATGAGTAAATATGCACATTCAGAGTATTCAAACCCACTATTTTATCACCTTTGTATGCCCTTTTGAAAGACTGCTGCAGGCAGGAGCCATAGAATAGCCTGGGACAAGAGATGAAGGAGGGATGGCGGAAGAGTTCCATTTTTCAAAAACTAATTATGAAATATTAATTGTAATAGAAACTGGAATTTGTAACTTGGTCTCCCAGTTGGTTTAACAACGTAACTCGTTCTTTCGATACAATGAATATTTAATTCCCCTAACATAATGCATGGTGATCAAATGGCATTTGTTCAAGTGCCACAAAATATACCTGAGCCCCAGCTGCCCATGGCCCAAGTTGTTGGGGAAAGGGAAGTACAAATGTTCTCTGTGTTACAGGTATTTTGTGAGAGCTTGTGTTTGGGTCCTGCAAATCAAACAGATCAAGGTGTCCAGGGTGGTTCGCCTTCATCTCTCTTACACAGAAAGTGGATGAGATCTCTTTGGTGAGATTTTACCTCTCTCCAGAGGCAGGTGGAACAGCTTCTCCCCCTCCTGCAAAGCCCAGCACTATTTCCAAACTCCCCATGTGCGACCTGGTCCCAAATCCAGCACACAGGATACTACAGTCCTCTATCTAAATTTCACTCACAAATGACAGGAAAGAAATGTGACTAAAAAACAAAGAGCATATATCATTTTTTATTTCATCATAAATTGCACTGGGTACTGTACTTTCATTCAAATTAAAATGAGTCAAACTTCAGTGTCCTTTGTTTGCTACTCATCGATCCCTGTTAAACCAAATGTTTCTCATTCTGTAATCAATACTTCTCTGCAAAAATAAACCCAGGCACTGACAAACAACTTTGCAGAACATTGCAGCATTCCTTGTAGCGGACTTTGTCAGCATGAAAAAACATTACACCAAAGAATGGGGAAAAAAAGAAGTGCACTGCTTATTGTGCTTATTACAATTTTTACAGGATGCTTACAGCTGAATCATTCTACTGAGGCAAGATTTATTAAATTAGCCAGCTATTGAAACCAGGGCTCTCCAGTAGTGGCAGTTAATATGCCTTTGTCCCTTGTTACTGTTTCCAGCTATTCTGGGAATACTGACAAATATACTTAAACACCCAAAGCTTTCCCAGGGATGAAGTTATAGGTGTATTTAAAGCACAGTGAAGCATTAAAGTAAAAGCAGCAATAACATAAACACTTGAAAGGTTCATGGAGGGAGAGGTAGATTTGTTTCCACATATCTTCAGAATAAGAAATTTAATGGTAAGGTTGTGTGGCTGCTTTGCAATCCAAATTAATTACCTTTCACCTGACACAGACTTGTACTACAGAGGCTAAAGAAGACGTTTCCTTGATTTATATTAAGCCTCTGCTTTTTTCTCCCAATTATTTTATGATGTAACCACTTTCCCTAAGCTTATTCCTGCTACAGCTTTGCAACAGCAAGATATAAATAGTATAAAAAGCAGTATCCTAATTTTAGGCTGGTATCTTCTAGCTTTTTCATATCAGTAAGAAAAAATGATGGTTCTTTAGAACAGCATTCTGCTTCTAAAATGACAGGCTGCCCAAAAAAACAGGAAAATCTTACTGACACTAAATAATTTGGTTTAACGTTTTCTAAAACTGCCTTGAAAACAGTTAAATAATTTCAAGCAAATAATTTATTTTCCACTATGAAATATTTATATGATAACACATCTGTCTCTTTGGCCTCACATCAGACTAGCACACGTATCCTGTGACTTTCAGATGCAAACTTCAAGCTTTGCTTGCCTCTAAGATGAATAAAAACCTAGGCAATGTTTATTATTATTATTATTATTAGTGCTATTTTGTTGACAGTAATTTACACACTTCATATTCTTGGGCGATAACGCTGCTCCAGAGCAATTCAAGGAAATTAGAAACTGTTTGTTGGTGTAGTTACTCCTTCTGAACAAAATAAGATGCTTGCTCTCATTGTGCACTAGCTCAAAATTGCCACCATGTGGAAGGACAGCAACTTAATTTAGCATTATTTATACTGCTTTGATATGGTTTTAATTGCATCTGTGCGACAGAATAACTGCTGTGCTGGAGCTCCTTTATCATTGCGAGCCTACAATTAATCTGAATTAGGCAGGCTATTACACCAGCAGTACTGTATATATAGTTGGAGTTGTGATAACATTTATTTTACAAGGAAAAAAAAATAAATTCAATACCTCATAAAACCTTTTGGCTCAGAGCTGGATGGCGAGCACCAGTGTCTGCCCATCCCTTCCAGGAGCGTGGTGTACAGCCACCGCTCTGAAAGGGAGTTCTGACTGCCCAGCACCTCTTTGGTTCTGTGAAACACCCAGTGACAGGCCACACAAAATCAGAGCCACCTCGGGAAAGCAAAATTAAACACCAAAAAATCCCCCTCATATCTTCCAGAAACTCACAGACTGAGGTGAACTCTGTGCATCTCTTTTAGCACCCGTCCTGGAGACAGCCCTGCAGACACAGGGGTCACACACGACCCCTGGCAGCAGTTCATGCACAGGTAGGCTTCACACAGGGGAAACACCTGCACCCCGGCAGCCATCCTTCTCTCAGCTCCTTAAAGCTCATCTCTGAGTCATAATTGCAATGTTGAATAGAGGCAAGTAACACATATCTTGAAAATACAGCCTCCCTAAAAAATCTATTGCTATTTATTCAAATTCACAATTGATAGCCGAATTTTGAAGACTTGCATTGGTCTTCAGCTCTTAGCATAATTAATTTCTCCATTTTAGACACTATTTCCTTGTAGTTGGAGGGGTGTAGAGAGAATACTCTTACTGAACCTGAAAGTACCACATAGTCAGGTCATGATTTTTTTTTTTAATTAGTAATCTTAAAATGATAACACTTTTAAAGATGAATTTGCAAATGTAATTGAGCTTCTAATAGCTTCTACAGACAGTAATTAAAGAAATCTCATTTCTCTAAATTAAACATAATGAAATGTTTTTCAAGTTCAAATAAAAACTTGCAAATATTAAGATAGTTATAATCCATATGAATACCTACGATTCAAAAGTGTGAGGTAAAAAACTCTGTCAATACCAAAATTAGAAACAGTGGGACAACTAAGTAATACAAGGAAAAAAGCTTCCCTGAAACATCTTATATTACAATGGCTAATCATAATCCCAAGCCCTTTGCTACACGCTTTTTTTGGTAAGGTGACTTGCATTACATTAAGATTTCTTAACTAGGCATAAAGCTGTTTGTTTGGCTTTTTACAACCAGTCTATGCAATCTCTCCTCATTAGAAACCAAGTTTTATAACCAACATAACTTGTTTACAAAGAGCCTTTTCTAACTCCGTTGCAAACTAGCAAAAATCCCCGGTCTCTGTCAGTTTATGTTTCCCACTTCTTTGATTCCAGAAAGTTTATAATAATGGTGTTCGAACCATAAAACAACACAGAAGAGTGTGTGTAGGGAACAACTTGCAAGAGCCAACCCACCTGGGCCAGCAAAGTGTCAGCTGTGTGATTCTTTTACGATTTTCTATCAGATCTGCAATTCTTGAACACTTCCTGAAGGGATATCAATGTGGCAATGCAGAAAACAGAAGGTAAAAAGTTGTCCGGGGACGCAAAAGCTCCAGTTCAAAGAAATACAACTGAGGTTTTGCAGTTTGAGTTTTTTATAAGAACAAAACTGTATCTGTGTGTGAAGGAAACTGGCACCAAACCATTGAGTAGTTACACACTTACAGCCTGCATTTGCAAACCTAAATACTTCAGACTCCAAGAGCTACGTTCAGAGCTGAATGTTCCACTGATGACAGACTGCAAGCCTCTCAGCCACTTTCTAGTGGATTTATTTAAACAAACAGGTCATGGGAGTGAACTCCCCACTGACAAAGATATGAAATAAATGAGCCCAGGTCCAAGAACGATCCAGGTTCAAGAACATGGGATATTATCTGACCTCATGGGATATTATCTGTATTTGGTAAGCAGATACTCCCTCCTTAGATGAGAAGTCTTGCAGCGAGGGCCAGATTTGTCTGAAGTTCTCTCAAGTACATTACAAATTCTTTGGGCTTTTTGTGACCTACAGCAATACCTTCTAAACCACCGTGCACTGTATAGGTGCATGAGATGAGCTTTAGGCCACATGACTTAAGGTAGTTTCCACACTTGCACTCACTGAGATTACATTTAATTTTTTGATATGGTGTGGGTTTCTTTCACAGCTAAGTAATGGATATTTGCTGTCAGTTTGGATGAAATTTCAGCCTAGGCATAGACTCGAGGGGGAAGGAGTAAAGAGAATCCTTGATCTCTGAAAACCAGGGTATCCCACAGCTAAGAAATACTTTTAAAGGGTTTTTTTTAAAGTCAGGCATTTTCCAGGTCCTGTCTGCATTGTTTGGAGCCTATAAAAGATAATCCTGGGAACTATGGTAGACAGTGGTCAGCTCAGACTCAGGTTTATTCAACTTCCTTGCAAACTTGCAAATGGCTATGAAGTCTAGACAGAGTGGGGGGAGAAAAGGCATGAATTCAGTCATGCTGGACTTTGATTTCTGAAGCACTGATGCCTGTCCATTTAAGGGAACTTGCTACAGTGGGATGGTGCCCAGCAGAAATAAAATATTGCCTGTGAAAGGGCAGAAGAAAAGGAACAGGTAAAAAAGTCAAAGAAAGGTGACATGTCACTCATACTACACTGTTCACACCTGGTATGGGTTTTAACCTATGGAATCCTTATGAAGCAATGCAGTATTTACTGCTGCACTTCCTGAAGTGTGCAGTGAAGGCACACAGAGCACGAGCAACAAGGAGGGCCCAGCCACCAGGCTTCCTCTAGATCCAGCTGTGCTGCCAGAAGAGGTCACTGCCCCAGACTGACCCCTCCTGATGGGCAGCTGGAGGTCACCAGCCCCTCCAGTCAGCAGAGAATTGCCCGAGGCTCAGCATGGGAACAAGGCAAGGCTTAGCTGAGCCCCCACTAGACAGGCTTTGCAGTAACCTGGCGGGTGGCACAACGAAGCAGCAGACGGAGCAGCCGCACAATCCCTGCCCACTCTGCCGGGGTGACAGCAACCCCCAGCAGGGACACTGCCACATCCTAAATGCCTCCTGCTTATCTGCACTGCCTGTGTGCCTGCCTCCTCTGGAACTGACCAACTGTGCCTTTAGATGATATAAATGGTTTCTTTTCTAAAGGACTGGATGCTCACAGAACAAATGGGCACGGAGCTGAATCAAGAGCTTCCCGCTTGGATCTGTGTGAGTGAGATAGGAGTTAGGCAGCTGGATACACACAGGATAAGCACTAGGAAAAAAACACACTTCTGAGAGTTTTATTTGGCTTTAATGGATTGGTCAGTGGAACTCTGGTGCTCCAGGTAGCTCTGGGATTTACTCACAGGCTAGGATATTATGTGTTTTTTGCCCTGATGCTGGTAATCATTAGAGTGTCTTCAATTTCTGCACTTCTCATAAATGTATTTGTAATTCCTGATAATAAATAAGATATCGAGGAGTTAACTGAAATAGATCCAAGGTTAAAGAAAATTTGTGATGCTGAGAGTAGAACTAAACCATGCCAGTCATGAGAAGTGGCTCAGAATGGTCTGCAGTGCCAACAGACCCCCACACATCTGGGATGTACCAATATCTTCATTTTCACACACACTCCTCGATTTGCCTTTCTCAGCTGACACATTCAACACCTCTGGCATCACTACTTTCCTGCTAGCTACCTTTCCATACAGTATTTCTTCTCCTCAGGCTCTTTACAGCATTCCTCATGAACATGTCAGATCTTACTACAGTTTTGCTGTGTCCACTTGTGGAGCCCATTTATGGTCGGTAAGTAACTGCAAAAAAAGATACCTTATTTACTCAGATGTTCCTTGCATGGATTCCAGAGTCCTATTGCTTTAGTTTTCTGACAAATGTGTCTCTTTTCCATATTCACTCCTTTAGCACTGCAGGCACTGCTACAGGCAGTAGGGAAATGCTGTGGTTTTTCTGTCACCTGGCACATCTTCTACGATATTTTTAACAGAGCTGCCACTGCAAAATCTTTATTAGTGCTGACAACACGCACACTCAGAAGAACTGACTCAACTTTCAGGGGCCAGCCTGAGTTTGAAAGTCTGGTACCTGGCAGAACATGAAAAAATAAAATAACAATTTGGCATGCTGTTTTTAATTCACGTACTGGTCAAAACAAAGTAATTAAAAGACTTTGTATCCATCTGATCAAATTTTGCAATATCACTTTTCAGTAACAGGTTCACTTGAATTTCTCTTTGTGTTTCCAGAGACCAAATTCAGCTCAGTTCTAAGTGCCAGCCACTCTACTCCTTTCGTCCCCTTTCTTCGTAGGACAGGTAACCTGGGTGCACTTCCACAGCTGAAGGTCAAAAACAGGTATAAAAACTCTGACACTTACTGCTCTGGTCTTCATTTCCACATTAATCTTTTTACGTAGGATATAACTGTTTTATTGGATTTAACCCTAGTTTATCCAAACCTATTAACTGCACATAGTTACCCACACATCTCATTTAAGACCTAACAAAAAAATCTATTTACTTTTTCAACTTAATAGAGAGTGTTGACAATTGTGTTAGCTTGATATTCTTGAAGAGAGAAAAGTAAATGCTTCTTTTCCTCCAGAAAATACTAAATACTAGAACCAATGAGTGCAACTCTCCCCTCTTCTGCCCCTTCCACCTTCAGCACTAGTTGTAAAATCAGCAGTGATTAGACTGAGCAGAAGTTCTGCTCCTGGATAACAAAACACATAATCACATAATTAGAACTCAGGACTGTCCATGTGCATTTCCTACCATGTCAAGCACTGGAACAGGAGCCAGGAGAGTCATTCTGAATTTTTTGGTACATTTTGGCCAGCACACCAAGGTCTCAGATCATTTCCACACATAGCTCCCTCGCCTTTCACTGGGGCAGATGCTCTGTAAAAGGAGGAGAGTGGCCCCTCTGCACGGAATCAGGGCAGCTCAGCAAGGCTTTAGAGGCTCCCTGAGACCCAGCCACACCAGTCTGCGTGCAATCCACTGGTACAAGGAGTATGAAGAGTGGGTTAGCAAACTCTTCGTAATTATATAGTCTTTAAGCTTCGGCAAGAAATAAATTCTGCTGCACAACTGCAGAACAGGAAATCTGCTCTTCACCAGTGCTTCTGGGGACTCCTGCAATACATTACTGAAACAAACAACTCCTGTCACTCGCTCAAGCCATCAAGTTTGACATCAAACTCAATACAGGAGAAATATGAACAAACTTGTCTAAATGGGGCTCAGAAGAACCACCCTCACTGCAAATTGCTGTGCAAGCAGAGCTGGGTTCCTGGGAATCAGGTGCACAAGGGTTTGGATCAGCTCTTCAGCTGCTGTGGGTTTATGGGGACCAGTGCTGTCGAGTGCTGGTGGGCCTGCTCCTGCCCAGGCATCGAGTTGTAAGTCAGTAGCTACATGGAAAGAGCAAAACTAAGAAAAGTTTCTCCTTCCTGTCTGCCTTGGATTAAACACATTTCCAGAGCTGATACTCTTGTTTCTTAGGGTATTTCTCACAAGGGTATTTCTGCTGCCCTGCTTATGTTCCTTCTCAAGCTCTTCCTTCTGATATGTGTTAGTTTGCATGCAGTCTTCACACCTTGACTTCCACCTACCTCCTCCAACAGATTTCTGAACAGGTTTCCCTTATCCACAGATGGAAGATAAAGCCACTGGAAACTTGCCTTTAGACTACCAGGGCTGATAACTCTCAAAGTTTAGTTTTATTGTGAAATCAATTTTCAACTTCTCAGTGCATGTTCTGATGAAATCTCGCACATCACAAGTTTTCTCTTTCGAGGTGGTTTATTGTGAATGACATCAGGAAATAGTACATGACACAAGATTTCCAACAACCACCTGGAAATTCTGACTTGCTCCTCTAGAGACAACCATGGAAAAAGTTTCTAGAGTGGAAAACTGTGCCAGCCACTGCCGCAGGGCACTTTTTAATACTTACTACCACAAACAGGATGTTCCCAAGGGACAATAATTTTTCTCCAACACTCAGAAAAAAATTCTAAATAAGCAATGTCACCGCAGATGCCAATCACAAATGTGCACCATAAAGGCGTAATTACAAAATGGCAGTCGTGTGAACTGTGCATAGTGAGCCAAATTCCCTCTCGGAATTCATTCCAGGCTGCTGGGCTGTGGCTATTCATGGCACACCAGCACTCCAGGATCCAGGCATCAGTCAGCACTATTTAGTAGCCCAGTAAGACCCTGCCTCTTCCCCAAAGAGTTCACTATATACACAGGCAAACAGACAAACAGCAGAAGAGTCAGCAAAAAGCTTGTTTTACAAATTAGCAATTTAGATCAGAAATTAAATCTTTTCCAAGATTATAAAGGATTTAGGTGGCAAAGGAAATTACAGGCCTTGTAGGACACCAAAGTTAAAGAACATGACCCCTAATGAATGTAGTGAAGAGGGCTTTTAAGCACCTGGTTATTTAAAGTCACAAAGTAAAGCACTGCATGGAAAACACAATTTTTCCATCCAGTTTGGAGAAGGAAGGGAAGCCACTTCACAGCCAGGTAAGGTCCTATATCAGGCCTGGTACTTTCATTAATTTCCAGACTAACTGCAGTGTGCATCATGCCAAGCGGTATGGAAATAACACAATCCAAACATGACAGTCATTCCCACAGTCTAGACAGTCTCCTCTTGCAGCACATGCAAGCAAGTCGGATCACCAGTTCCAGACTTAGAAAACTGTGTCATGAGATCTTCATTATGAAAGATCCCGTAGGATATCAAAAGATGCCTTATCACAATGCAATGGACACGGAGCCAAAACAAACAGAAAGTATGTAAAAGCAAATTCCTGACAAAGCAAAAACTGAATTAAAGTTTATGAGACTGCAGTAGGGAGGGAAAAGACAGGAAGAACCACAGTTGCTCAAGTTATATGAATCTGTACAAAATTAAATAGGTTTAATACAGGAAGACCTTATTTCCTTACTACTTTTTAATATCTCTTTTAAATCTTGGTGAAAAGTTGCAGAGAGATGTGATTATGCTCTGCCAAGAGAAAAAAACCCAAAAAGGCTCATGGTCTTAATGGCACAAAGAATACTGACAAGTCCAAATCTTGCTCAGACGAGCTGTGGCTAGTTTTCCTGTCTACCTGCAAAGCGTTCAGTGGTCAGAAATGGACCAACAGTTTTTCCCAGTTTCTGCTCTCTCTCTTTTACTCACCCTCAGCAGGCTATCTTCTGTACCTACAGACACAGGCTGTGTCCCTGCCCAGAGGGAACTGGACAAGCCGGCAGTACCTCATCCTGCTCTCGTGGTGCTGTGGAGTAGCTACGGATCAGGACTTGTTGCAGTAAGGAGTTTGTACTCTCACGTGCAATTTAAAGCACTGCCTGAGCTGACTTGTTCCAAGGGTCAGCACCGACTTCACAGAACGAGCTCCAAGAACACAGCATGCATTTAAATAAATGGGAATTTGATGGAAGCTGTACAACTGAGCAATACTCTTGGTACATAAGTTTTGTCCTTCCTTATAGAGAAACTTTCTCTCCCTCCTGGTAACCTTTTCTGTACCATTTGGGGAAAAAAGATCATTCTTCTGGACCCAGACAAAAAATCCCTTGGTTTGTGCACAGACTACTGCCACATATCACAAAAGATAGAAATCATCAGAGCAATACTGAAGTTCACCTTTAAATGACAACAACAAAGAAGAAATTGAAATATACTAATTTCCCCAGTTACTTCAATAAAAAGTTGTAACACCAAGTATATCACAGCAGTTTCACTACTATTCATCTGTATAAATTTACCTTCCTAGTTTGCATAAAATTCAAACTGTTGGCCCAGTGCACACATTCACCTTTCCTCTTCAGAGCCTCAGATGTTGTGACTAATTCTGCCCTACCTGAGATCCCTTTTTTGCATGAGATAAAACAGGACTGTAAATGTTCTTCCTTTTCAGCCTGCAGATGGGTGGCTCTATTCAGGTCATCCTTGCAAAAATATGAATCCAGTGAGTGTGTGGTTTACTCGAGTCAACTCCTGCCATTGCCTGGAGGAGCTCAGGATTGCAGAGCTTAACCTTTGATATGAAAATGTCTGCAATTCACTGTTATTAGTGCATGGGCGCATCACTCCCATTAGGCGGTGAGGTATTGCCTGGAGCAGGGTACATCTGCTTCCAGTCATAAAGCAGGATTTGCTTCATGCCGGAGCCAACTGCCACTCCGATATTCCATACACCCATAGATGCTATGAGACTGCTTGTGCCCTTTCTGTGCTTGCACATCCCCTGCCTTTGTTATCTATAAATGGCAGTTTCTACTGGAGGGCAGTTTAGCTGATATGACATGCTTTCTACAGATTGCCTGTTTTACTTTCAGACTTTATAGAAATGCATTTTGATGTATTTTTCTTTTTCATGTTCAGTGATTTTTACATAATTCTGTTTGACTTTTTTTTAACATTGACTAAATACTTGCAGAAGCTTGCTGGAGAGAGAGACCACTTCAGTGAGTTCCAGCTGACGGGAAAAAATTATTTCTGCTCCTTTGGATATAATGCTGGTCTTTCCGTGCCGGTGACTACGACGACATCCGTGGCAAGCAGCCCAAGACCCATCCGAACTGCGACTGGAGCATCGCAGCCTCTGGGACGGCGCGTTCCAGGAGCCCCGTGGCAGTCCCGGGAATTCCAGGGGCGCGTTTCCCGTGGCTGCAGCGCCCTCTCCTGGCACACGGGCGGCGCCGGGAGCGCCCCGGCCGCGCCGCGAGGAAATCCACCGGAACCACCTAACGTGGAATCCGATGGATAAACCGGGCTCCGAAATTAATTAACCACGGAAGAGTAACCCGCGCTTTGAAAGGCGGCCGGCTCTGAGCAGCGGCAATCAGGCTCTCATCGGAAAATGACTGCTGAAACGTGTCAGCAAGTTCTCAGTCACAGAGAATCCTTAGATTCATAAAATACAAAACCTCAAAATATCTACGTATTTGCGAATTTGAAGCAAACAAAAAAAAGCACCCAGGATACAAGGTTTTATTTTAAAGCCACTGAAGATAAAACTGCAAAGTTGTGAATGAGGACATTTGGCCTAATGAAGTATGAACAACTAATGAGGTCCAGGAGCATCAAACTAGGCTTGTAAAGAATTTCTATAATCATTATTGATGCTGCAACTACTACTAATGTCACTGAGTTTCCATGAGGGCCGTATGATGAAGTTTCTCAGAAAAATGAACCAGACAGCATGGCTAGCTGTGTATAAATGCACAGCTTCACAGAGAGGGCAGCACGAGGGTCAGATTGCTTCTTTCTGGCTCAGGATATTTAATATTCAAAGAGATATTTCGAAGCAGCTACTTTGCCTCTCTCTCTCTGTTACTTTCTAATAAAAGCACAGATAGATGCTTCCGTGGATGTTAAGGACCCCAAAGTTGGGAACGACAATTTAGCCTTTCGTATGTCATCTCCTCTAACACTTCATTTATTACTAAATATCCTCAGTTTTTAAATGACCCGGGTGCTTCTGCAACAGCAGCCGTGCCCACGGCCGGAGGCACCGCAGGGATCCATCACACCGTGACAGCGAGCGCCGCTGCGCTCGTGGCACAACATTGTGCTGCCATCCATAACACTCCAGAGCAACCTCAGCGTTCCCCTTCCTCCCTAAAAACCCGGTAGGAGGTGCAGGTGTTGGGAGCTGGGGCTCTGAGCAGGCTGGCCCTGCTGTAGCTGGTTAGTGGGGCAGCATTAACATCAGCGGCGGCGCTGACCACACAGCCGGGGTGGTGGTGGCCTGAGTCTCAGTGCCCTGGCAGTGCTGAGTGCCAGGAGAGGTGAATGCAGCTCCCAGGAGAGGCACAATTTCCTACAACCATGGGCTGCCTCTGTAACTGCACATTTTCAGCTGCCTATCAAAAAAAAAACCAAAAAAAAAGAGATTAGGGTTTCCGTCTCTTCATGCCACTCAGCTCAATAAAGCACCATCAAGCTGGGGTCTGAACTCCTCTTTCTTCTTACCAAAAGCTAGCACCCACATTAAAAGCCTGAATTTGAGCAAAAGAGCAAACAGCTCAAACTACATACAAACCCCCTGGGAGTTTGGAAAAAATGAGAATACAGTCAAACTTTCTACTGATTTTAATGCAATTTCAGTCAAGACCTTTTCTGCACTTCAACACATCCATCTCCATGTGAACGCTCCAGTTTGGCAGCGCATGATGAGAAGAGGCAGATCTTTTCAAAGCTGATTACAACTTCTGTTTCAGTCTGGAAAAAAGGCCCGTTTGCACTTCCCATGGTTTTTGAAGAGGTTGTTACGTGTATCTAAACCCTTTACATTTAAGAAAGTTGTAAGAAGCAGAAGTGACTCAGTTCCTTATAATAATGGGACATGTTACTGACACTGCGAGGTTTTTTATGCCTTTTTATTTCTTCCACTCTTTATTTAAAAACTTGCAGTGTCCACTGTTTTACTGCAAAAACTGTTTGTAAAGCAAGAATTGTGCTGATCGCATCAAAACTCATTAATATAACTTGTTTTTCCATTATTAGCACCATCTGAGCCTGTTGAAAGCCTTAACCAGGGCTTTAATTTTTCCACAGAGAGCTTTAAATTAATTAGTGGTTTACATGCTAACAAAGAATCTGATACATTCATAAATCAATCTAATGCAGAAGGATTACCAGAGGGTGGAAACCTATTCAGTGGGGACCTCACATTCACTTAACATGGTGTGTTTGTAACAAAAGGGTGCAGGTGTGGAATAGACGGGTACCAGGAAGAGCCCATGATAATCACTTTGCATCACTTAAAGTCGCAGCAGGACACAGGGTAAATCAGAGCCCAGGGCCCACCCTAAGTGAAACCCATGTAGATATAAAAGGCAGTATCACCCCACTTTAACCTTCACAGCTAAATTGCCAGAGTAGTACAATTTCTTTTATGTAGGTTACAGGCCACTGAACTAATGGAAAATAGAGTCGAATTAAAGGACTTGGATGGGAAGAACAAACTAACAAAACGGTGTAACATAGATGCAAATACAGGCATCAAATAAAAAAGTAACATTTTTTTCCGGCAATTATTAAATTAATCCAAGGTATCAAAACATAATGTAATTGTGTTTACTTCATTTTAGGCTTTTAAGCTAAGTTTCTGCTAACATAACACTTACTCTGCCACAAGAACTCTGCCATGTAACTGTGGCAACATTTTTCTCATATTTTTCTTAACCTGGCACTGTTCATTGTTAAGAAAGTTTCATCAAGATGAACACTTTTCCTGGTCATGTTTTGTGTCCAAAGGTGCAAAGTAACTCACTTCAAAAATAAAAAAAATATACTTCAATGACTGATGCGGTTTTCAGTCTTCAGTATGTTTTGAAATAAACTTGTGATTTGCTTTGAGAGCTGCTTATTTTAATAATGGGATCCCTGTCACCACAGACACCTGCACAGTGCCCATCAAATGCAGTAAGAAGTGCACACAGATGAACTGATCATCTCCTTTTCCTTTACAAAGAGGTAAAATATCCTTGATGAATCAGGAAAGACATGACTAAGAAAACTGTGAACATGCACACTATGAAATTAGACCATGAGTGACATGAAAAGACAAACAGCAATCCTGGCTCAGTGCGGCTAAAACTTTCAAGTGATGGATTGGCAGTAAATAATTCTGCATTTTGATAATGAATAGTCAATATTTACAGATGGTAGTTCATAAAATAAAAAAACCTGAGCAATCGTCAGGTATTCAGTCTGAATTATTCAGTTCTCCCAATTAAAATAAGTCATAAATACAGACTCAATCCAATATATAAGGCATCAGATTTTGCATACAACCATATGGAAAAAACATATTACATATTATGTGTATATTTTTGGTGATAAACATTTATCTTGAAATGAAGTATCTTCAGCCAATCTTCTAGAGTACCTTCCATTAACAAATCAGTCAGGAAAAACATGACTCTGGGACATATCAAAGGCCCATCTCTTTTGGGGAGCACAGTGGGTCCCACACACTGGTACCACACACAGCACACCCTGCCTGATCTTCAGCCTCAGCAAAACATCTCCAAACACCTCCTGCATTTCATCATCACTCACCAGATGTTATTTACACAGACGTACAGGCCCGTTTTTTGAGCGAAGACACCACAGTGTAAGCAGTTTCTACAGCGCATGCTTTGTGTTTATTTGTCATTGATGTGATTTGCTGTGTGTGTCCACCTTGCTGCAGCAGGTCCTGTGATGCCGGGCGAGCCTGAGTGGGAAGGACAGGGAAAACCCACGGCACCACCTGTCCTCCCAGCACACCAGTGGCAGGGCAGCACACACAGGGCCAGGGCACACGCTCCCTGCTCACTGACTCTGCTCACCCTAAAAATGAGTGCGGCTTACATGACGTGGTCACCTCTCACCCCCATGACCTGTGACAGCAAAACCCAAGCAATTTATTTTTATTTTTAAAGAAGCAGGAAATGCCAGCAGGTATTACACGAGGTGCCATCCTGCCTAAGGCTTGTGTGGTGCTCTGCACAGCTCCCGGGATGCAGCACAGCAGCGTGGCAGCTCCCCGTGCTCACCTGCCGCAAGAAATGCTCTCCACGAGGCCGAGCGAGGCACTGAAGGTGGCACTGAAGGTGCCACGTGCTGTCACCTGCGCCCTTCCCAAATGAAGGAGCTCGTTCCCGAAAAACCTTCATGCCAATCTAGCACAACAAACACAAAGAAAACGGGAGCGGGTAAAGGCGATTAGCTAATTAGTGATTAAATAAAGCCGTGCCCTGTCGCTGGCAGGGAGGCTGCGGGGGTGCCATTCCTTTGATCCAGAGTCGCAGCCGGTGACAGCACAGCCAAGCCCTCGGGCGCCCTGGGGCTGACTGGTGGCCCTGCCCGGCCTGCTGGCCGCCAGCGGACTCCGTGCCGGCCCCGGGGGATGTCCATCACGCCAAAAAGAGCAGCACACACGGGCTCCGGCGCCCTGCGGGCAGGCTGCTGGCTGCCAGCACTTCTCCGGAGGGAGCCCCGCCGTTTGCCAAAGGCTTGCTTGCTCAGAATCCCGCGCCGACATTTCGCTGTGAGTGTTTGTAAAGTATCTGCTCCAAACCCGGTGTGTGCAGCCGGCTCCTCGCTGCACGCCCCGGGAACGCAGCTACACGGCTTTCTTAATCCCTGGCCTCTCCTGGGTTCAAATACTCCCGCCCCTGGACCCTTGCTGCTCTCGCACTGCTCACAGCCCTGCAAGTTCATTAATGTTAATTAATGACTGCTGTGTTTCATATTAAAATCAGCAGTTCTGAGCTCTGAGACACAAAGAACTTTCCATACATCAACTGCTTCAAAGCAATTGTCTCTACAGGCGCACTCGCTCTCGGCTCTAGTTGCAGGATAATTGCGGATATTACCCCTCAGGGAAGAGGGGAAAAACTACCCAGTATTTACCTTGGGGGAAGACTGCACCCCGGAGAGCTACCTGTCAACTCCTAATGGGTTACAACACTTGGCCTCTCAACAAATTATACAAAATTACACCCTGGTTAGCAGGGCGATGGGATTAATCCCACAAGCCCATAGTGAAAGGAACAAGAAGTGTCTGACACTAAAGAGATGAGCCCACAAGGTGGGTGCATATGCCAAAAGCCTTACCAGCCCTAGAAGGTTAATCGGTATTGCTCATTTCATAAAGTCTTGGATTATCCCACTAAGTATATTTTGCACTCAATATATTATATTACTGCTATGCCTCCAAGGGAATGCTGGTTTAAAAAAATTAAAGGAAATATTCCAAATAGAGTAAACAGCTCTTCCCAGATTTTGACATTTATTTACACTGAAAACTAAAATGCAATTGCAAATCCAATGCCTGATCTTTGCCATTCTTCCTCAGCCAAAATTCCTCCTGGAGGTAGCATGAGCTTTATCTCTGTCACAGCCTCTTGGATTGCAACTTTACCTGATAAAAGTTTGTTTCTCAGTTCCTCCAGGGTTTCTGTGCCCATGCACATACATTACTCACTGGCCAGGCTTCCCAGATGCTTAAACCCCATCCCAAAGTCTCCTTGTGGCCAACCCAGCCACACTGCAGACCCCAAGGGCAGGAACATCTGGTGGTGTTGGGGTGGGAGAGGGCAGTGGATCCCACAGATAAGCTGGGTGTACCTGGGGCCACAGTCAGAGTAATAGATTCAGAGCTGGTTTCTCCTCCCTGTCACTTAGGTCCCTCTAAGTCTCACCTCATTGTATTAATCACTAACGATTTACAAAATTTTAAGGGATTTTAAGGACCCTGCATTACACAGCTCACGGAGGATCTACCCTCCAGAGACCTAGACCTGCTCCTCACTAAGTCAAACAACCTTGGGACCAAATTATTTCACAGCAAACTACGCAACTCACTCAGATCAGTGGCACCTCCATGTACGTTCAAGGGGACTTGTTTGAGTGTTAAGGTTTTTTAACAGGTCTGCTTTATCCCAAGGAAGCTTAAGACATTCTATCTGAAGACAGGGACAAACAAACTCCTTAACAGATGGGAACCGTTCCTCAGATATTAAGTAATTAAGCACACTCAGCACATGTTGGCTTCTAAAGAAAATTGTGTTGAAGAGATAAGGCACTCTATAAATTGAGGTTTGCAGTTAACCAAAAATCTGCCATTTCATCTTTTACTCTTTTCTAATCTCATTAATTGGTACATGAAAAATGAAGATACAAGGAGCATTACATGATTTACAAAATTATCAGATAGAGGGGTTTATTTAAGCTTCTATGCTTGTGTTCTTCCATTTTTCTGCAGTTGGCTAAGATTTAATAGGCAAGTAAATCTACTGCTTTTTGATCTGAAATTGCCTTTCTGTGGTTGCCTTGCTTCCAATTCCAGTAAGGACCATCAGCAGAAAAATGAGGCAGCTTTTTTCTACCATGGCTTTTCCAAGGAAGCCAAGCTTTGAGTTCCCTCACACTTATGAACAATCGTTGGCAACACTTCATTGTGTCCAAGACAGCTTTGATGCTCCAGTGGCCGCCTTCAGCCGGCCCAAACGTACCCGAGGCCTGAGGTAAAACAAGGATTGCAAAGTTGCAGCTTACCATGGCTCCTTCGCTCTTACTCTGGGCAACTTCCCGCTGCAGCCGAGCCACAGACAGCTTCTCCCTGCGGAAAGAAAAGTGTGTGAGCAGCAGTTCCTTTGGCACCGGCGGAGAGGACGCAGCGCTTCCCCATCGGGGTGGCATTCCTGCACAGCTCTGGGGTAACCCCCGGCAGGCCCCGCTCTCCTCCCCGTGCTCCTCTGCAGTATTTAGTGGCTGCATTATTGTTTCATTTTTGTGGCAGTTTGACAGAGCTGTCAATAAATCATCCGGATCCAAACATCATTTGCTTCATTCAAACAACAGAGTAGCTCATCACGCCAGTGATATGGATGGAAACAGGCTGTGCAAATCAGCTTGTGTCATTTATTTTCCTAGAGCCTTGAACATCAGCTTTATTCTGCACCATACTAACACAAGCCACAAGGCTGTTGGATCATCAATAAAGATACGCATAAAATTGAAATTAAACCCATCTATTCTACACCTAAACATACTGTGATGCATTTTGTAACTACTGAATTATAAGATTATTTTTTAATTAGCCTTTTTTCATATAAGATCCTTACCCAAATGTTTGGCTCAACTCAACTAACAATTAATTTGCTTAATTAAAGATTTGGCAATCACAACACATTTTCAAGCACACTGTAAAGCTGTAAGAAAGGAATGAAAAGTAGGGTTTAGCATACATAAAAAAGGACATATATTTTCACGGTGTATGGGCTGGGGAAACTCCATCCCCCAAAAAGCCACAAAGGTGCTGAGCCAGGGCAGATGTAGGACCCAGGCTCTGTAACTCCTCCTGTCACTGACTGGGCCACTCTCATCCAGCATGAAAAACTAACTGCTCTACGATATTTAATTCCCAAACTTGCAAAAACAACCAAAAAAAAATAGCCTTTAAACCATTTCTCAGGAACCATTCCTGAAAAGGAAAGTCTGTGCGTGCCTGCCTAATTCCTGTGGAATGACAGCGTTCCCGTCACTCAGCCACGGCTCAATGTATGCCTGGGACACTGAACCAGTCCCCCCTCTCCAGTTCAGTAGAAGATGTGGTATTTAAGTTAAGTCTCCCTAGTGGTCACCTGCCCCCACGTGCTCGCTGAGCCCCACAGCATCCCCTGCACAGCCAACAAGCTTGGTTATCAGATTAACACCAGGCATTGCTAATATCGTGATCTGTAAACAGGGGTGATGCTGACACCACTGAATATCAGCAAAAGTTGAAGAAAATACAGCCACAGCCCTGCAGAAGTTGCATTTGTGTTCTCCAATACGATATCAAGATCCTCTCTTGCACATGTGAAAAATTATGGAAAATCAAGAAGTAGAATTAGTCCAGCATTGATAGCCTTAACACAGGTGTCCTAAAAACAGCTTCTAAAAGACACGTACCACTCCCCGCCACCCCTCCTTGCTTGGATACTATCACAGGCAAATTACAAAATTGCTTAATCCTATTTTAAGGATTTAGTTCATCTGCTGGAAATAGCCCCTCACATTTTTGAACTGCTTCAGTGCCCTAATATGTTCTAGTGGAAAAAGCAAGTATTCCCTTTGAGGAGGTTTTGACCTTTTAATTGCAAAACAAATGCTTAAAGATATTTTATGAGAAAATATGCAAGGGGTGGGGGGACAATAAACAAACAAACTGCCCCACAAACCACTCCTCTATACACTTCCTGCCAGTGGTCTGGAGAGATTTATTTAGCTATGCCTCCTGCATCAGGAATACTCCTACTTCCCTCTCTACGTGAACTCCAACATGGAATCAGTTCCACATTTCTGGAATTTTATGAGAAGAAATTCCACTCAAGGTCCATTCACAAAGAGGGCTCCTCCAATGACTCCAGATCTTCCCTCTTTGGGTGAGGATCCTGGCTGAGTTCAGAAAGGGTTTCCTTAGCAATTTTCCCAGTGAAGGAGAGCAAAGACTGGCATTCCCAAACGGTGTTTATATCATTGCTGCTTGGTACAGAACCACTTTTCAATAGCAGAAAACGAAAAAGAAACCTGACTATCATGTAGGAGAGACAAACCGGTGCCACAATGGATAGAGAAGAGCCATCTGTTCCAACAGTGTCTACAAATAGTCAACTCTGAGGCAAGCAAACTCTGTGCTGCTGCTTCCTCCCTGCCACCTGCACTCCCCAGGTGAAGGAGCTGTGCACTCACAGCATCCGTGCAGATGGCTGGTTACCTTCCTCTGGGCAGGACACACAGCAGAGGCTCAGTGCCTGTGGACCACAGCCATCCCCGACTATTCCAGGGAGCTTCGTTAGCGATGCCCGCACAGAGCCATTTCCCACTCCCTGTACACAAACATCTGCCAGAGTAATGGGCAACGAACACGGACAGAATCCTTGCACAAGCCAACAGCATTTAAAACTAATTTGCAGGGTTGGAAGTTTTCATACGAGACAGACGACAACAGAGAACAAGGACCTTCGTGTCTAAGGATGATCAAATAAACCCACCACCTCACTCAGTTCTGAGTAAGGCAGCACCCTCAGTGGCTACACTCAACACCCATTTTTAACATGGTGTTACAATTGAATAAACATTTTGCTATGATTGAGCTGTAAAAATAATAAGCTTTTAGCTGCTTTAGCCCTTCAGATATTTCAAATGTAAAGAACATTTGACATGCAGCTTCAAAGTTAATCTTGTTTTTTTAATCTTTGCTTTTAAACAGGAAAAAACAGTAGCATCACTTTGCTGCTATATGGTTTTATTTATTTTTAATCAAGCATGTTTCATCCCTATAGCATGATTAATTAACGAAGTTAATTAGCAACTACAGCCAACCTACAAGGAAACAAATTCTTCTCCGAGGACTTAAAAAATTAAAACATGTTCATTGAAAAGGTCTCGTTCTCTTTTGAAAAATTTCCAAATGATAAAAGGTTTGCAAAAATGCTCTTTGAAAGCACAGTTTATGCTCTTAGTTTTGAATATTTGTATTGTAAGTGGCAAAATTCCCAGCCAAGGACTTTGCAAAGAAATAATTAAAGAAGCCAAACAAGGATTCAATTATATCCTTTCCAGATGGAACCAAGCACACAAGTAGTCAGTGTGTGGATTGAAGAAAGATACATTTCAAGTCTCAATGTCGCTAGTAGATACTGCAGTAGCTTGTTCTAAAAAACAACAGTTTGAGGAAAGCCCATTTAGTCCAAGAAAAACATAAATGTGTTAAATAATTCTGCAAATTCGGAATGCTCCTTAAATTAAAATTTCTCCTTCACTCTCCTCTTTCCCATCTGGTTCGACTCATTCAACTACCAGACAAAAGAAACCCTGTATCACGTGACAGTAAGAGCTCCCACACAGCTCAGGGCTCCACCACACAACTGTGCTGCTCCAGCTTCCCCCAATCCACGGGGACAGAGGCAGGGAAGACAATGCATCCAGAAGACCCTACCTATCCCGCTAATTCTGAACAAATGCTGATGCTGTTCCTGATATGGTAACACGTCTCCTCAGATCAAGCATCACAATAAAAGCTACACTGGATACGTGAAAGATTCCATTTTTCTTAGTTGTTCCTTTTGTATTGCTACTTTACATCGATAAAACAAACCCAAAAACTCTAGCAGTGAACTTCAGCTTCCCAAACTCTGATCTTCATCTTTATTTGGAAACCTCAGATTCAGAAGCTGTTAGATACAGGGCTTTGCTTCTCCACCTAACACAGAAGGGTTTTACTAAAATAGCTTCTGAAAAATGTGCTGAAATAGATTCATTTGCCAAGACCTCAGCTACAGAGAATCAGGATATATTTTCAGTGGTAAATAATAATTTTACCATTTAAATGAAGAAAAACAATTTTATCTTTAATGAAGAATACAGTCAAAACTCAAAAGGAATGGAAAATATCTTAGAAACATCAGCCTAAACTGAAGTTAATGCTTCAGCAAACCTTAAGCCCTGTGATCTCCTGGGAAGAGGAAGGCTCTATCCAACCCGACACTGTCCTCTCCTGTTCTGATCTTGCATTTTCAACAAGTGTCAATATTAACATTCGAAGATTTCAAACTTTTTCTGTTTTCCAGGTAAATTATTACTTCTCTACACAAGGAATGAATGCAGACAGAACTTAATAGGTATGAACTCCCAAGTTACTCATTCATTTCTCTACCCGCCATTTTTTTCATGAAGAGGAACATATTTCTTCATGTTTCATCCTGTCTTGGGAACTTCCACTCTGAAGCAATTTCATTTAGAAGTGATCAGCCCTGCATCATAAAGTGAAGCCCATCTTTTCTTGCCCTTTTATTACTTTTACTATTTTTAAAGCCAGAAAATCGCCAAGTGACTGACTGACAAAGTCAGGCTTTGAAAATGCATTGAACATTTGCTTTATTGTTGGTGACTGCAGCCAAGCAGAGTGGCCAAGTTGTATGCCAGCAAGTCCTTCCATGCCTCCTGGAGGTTGTTTTCGAGCAGATTAAGTTTCTGCTCTGCGCTATTGCTAAGAGATTCAGGTGAATAAATACTTTGTCCTCGCAGGGAAAAAGCAAACAGAAAAATGACACAGACTCAGAACCTGAATTTGCAAAGCCTCCCAAATCTTTTTGTGCCTTGGAACCACTCCTTGTCTACCACCTACCAAAATTACTTCTCCTTAACTATATCATTTCTTGTAGCCACAGCATTGTTTTTCAAATGAACCAGAGAAAAGCACAACTAAATTAAACATTCCCATGAAACATGGGTTCCACATGGCATGGTGCTAAGCACCGACCTAGCGGCAGGGCGCTCGCTATTTGTGCAGGGAGACACAAGCCCGGCTTCCTTCAACTCCTGGTTTTCCAGGGAGGCTTCCCATCGGAATGCTGCCCAGGCTTGACCCCATCGAGTCGATGAGATCTGACAAGGGAAGAGCCGAGGGTGGAATGGCTGCAGAGAACTCGCGAGCCTCCTTCAGCTCCTTCCCCCTGACGGCCGCGCACCGCGGCGGCGCTCGGCGCTCCACGAACGTCAGCGCACCGGGAAACCAGGCTTGTGGAGCCACAAGGGCTCAGCCAGGTCTGGCAATAAAAGAGTCATCCTGCACAAAACATATTCAATGCAGATTTAAAGCTGAGCAAAGTACAAGCTTTATTTAACTGCTTTTACAATAATTGCAAGGACTGCAGGTACAATAACAGAAGTACTAATGCTGTCAGGCAGAAGAAGAACAGATAGGATGAGCCACCAGCAAGGAACAGGCTCCTATTCACTGCTAATTTATTGGTAATAAAAGATAAGCATACAGAAAATATAATTTACATTAAACTTCTCTTCTATAAGACATGATTCTGCCAAATCCAGACAAGCAAAACAGGTAGTAAGTTATTTAAACTGTATTTTCTTCAGGTGACACTTACAGCAAGGACAAAAAATATAACTATAATCTAAAATAGGTATCAGCACTCCCCATGGGCTCCTCACCTATTTCCAGTGGATTTTCATGTATATTAATCTGAAGAAGTTCAAAGAGAACCATCCAGTTACTTTCCAGAAGCATCCAAACAAGACACCAAATACGAAAGAAATGCCACAGAAGAAGTCACAGGAAAACAGGTCAGAAATGAGGCAGAGAGAGGAACATAATGAGGACAGAGCCTTCGTTATAAAAGCAAAAACACCATCTTTGGCTAAAAGGAGGGACAGAGTCATGGCAAAGAAATTAGAAAGGGAAGGTTATCAGGAGTCCATGGCAGATTATCACTGAATTGTTTTCATGACAAATTACTCTCCCAGCAAGGGCACAGCAGCCGAGGTCAGCTGGGCACCTGAGCAGGGCAATTCTCCTCTCCTGAGCACGAGCACGGGGACAGCAGCAATGCATTTTCAACAGAAGCATCCTCTCACATTGGCAATCTTTATTACTGAATTGACATTTATTGTTTTCAGCACTGAAATTATGAGTGCAAGGCGACACACTTTAATGATTCACTGGTATTTCAGACAACATTTCAAATATATCTATTTATTAATGTTGGAGTGTCTTCTTCTATTATTAGAGCTGAACCCACAACACTGCCCACCTTCCAATTTTGTACATGTTTAGGCAAACAAACATAGTTAAGGAGGTCTAGACCCAACGTTTAAAATGTTGGGGTTTTTTTCTCTTGAGCTTTGAGATGGTTTTTAACCTTGGTGATGTAGAAAAACCAGCAAGTGAAGAGCAAAAGTTTTATAAATAGAGACCCTTAAATAACTTTCATTAGTAACCGCTAAATAATTAGAATTACAAGAAGTAGCAAGACATGCTAGACATGGAGATGGTATCAACCATCACAATTAATGCAGTTTCTTGAATAAGAAAAAAATAGGCCAAAAAAAAAGTAATTCCTTCCCCATATTCAGTTGTAGGATAAAAGATTAATGTCTGTGTGATACAATGCCAAATCATCAAGATAATTATGAATTATACCAAGCAATCATTTCACAAATCTCCTGGAACATCTCACTTATGACCATTATTCATGAAATAACGCATTCAGCTGCAATTTTTTTCAGATATATTCCTCTGAAGCCTTTCTTTTGGGCTGAGATTCCAGGTGGAAGAACAAAACGGGTGTGAGAAAAAAAGCTGAATTCTTCTAAGAAAGACAAAAATGGAGGGGAAAACCCCCACGTTTCCCTAACCATCTCTAAAGTCGGCAGAGAGTAGTGAGAGATACATACAGACTTATTTTAAAAAACAGCCCAAACACAAACCAGTAAACTGCAGAGGGAAGGGAGTTTACACCTGGCTATCAACTTGAATGCAATCTCAAGTATGAAACATCAAAACCTAAGTGCTAAGAAACATCAAGTAAACAGCACTGGAATACTGAACTTTGAAATAAACATAAAATACAAGTTTCACATTATAAGTTAAATTCTCCATGCATTATGTAAACTTTGCATTTTTCAGAAAGCAAAGTTAAGGTTTTAGCAGGGCCAAATCCTGCACAGATTTGCTCCCTGTTCAAACCTTTTGATTCAATATATCCCAGCTAAACTACTAAAACCCACTACTAAAAATAAATGAGCACTGGATCCATCCCACAAAATTTGTTATTGTTAAAAGTGGTACATTAACCATAAACCTTATTGTCTCTGTTCTGAAATCCACACCATAAACTACAGAGCAAAAGCAATTTGACAAATTCACACTGTTGTAGTTTGGAATTTCTTGACGTAAGTGACTGATTTATCAATTTTAATTTTACATTAACAGTAATATTTATATTTAATGCTGTAGTATTTCTTCCAATAAATTGCAATCCAAGAAGCATACAGTGGGAACTTGTACAATTAGGCAAGCTGTCAAGTTCTCAACGACTTATCATGGAAAACCTTGGTGTTCAAACAGGAAAAAAAGAAGGAAAGGACTAATAAAAGGCAGTTTGAAATATTAATTCAGTAAAAGAAACTTTAAATCACAATATAGGCAGCCGTTGCACAGAAATCCCCATCCTTTACTACAAGAATTACTGCTTGCTCTTTTTTTTCAGCTGCTACTTGTTAAAAAATATCTTACACTACTGAAAGGATGTTTAATCAAAGTCCTAAAATGGTACCAAACTTCTTCCTGAGAATCCTTTCACAGTACAAGGCCTATGGTTTGCACTTTTCTAATTAAAACTTTGTAGTGTTTATCTGCGTTTTGACAGCATCCCCAGAGTCACCACATCATTCCTATGATCTTCTCCAGCACCAGGTCAGTGTGAAAAGCAAATTTCACAGTAGCACCTTTCCCTCTGGCCCATTACTAACTCACTTGATCCTCCCATACTAGTCTATGGTCCAGGAGCTCCACTTCTTTAAGTGGGGTGATAAAACCGTACAACAAGTTGCTAAAAACTTCCCAGTTTAGCTTGACACTGCAGCTGAGTTCCAAGTGGGTTAATAAAGAGGCACAGGGTCATTGCTACATGAAAGGTGGCCCATGGAGAAAGACAACAGTGTAAGTCACCACCTTTTAATCCCTCTTATTTCCAACACACACAAACTGCCACTCTTCGTTTCACAGGCCCACAAGATGCTTTTTTTGGTCCTAATCCCCAAACACACCTGCTCTCACTGCTGGAAGTACCAAAGCCGGTGGCGTTCGGCTGTTCAGCAGAGCTGACACTGGCCTGGCAACACATCAGTCCCCAACACGAGGGAGATGCTCCTGAAGCAGATGTTGCTTCTAAATGAGTCAGATTTTTGTTTCTGTGACTTGGTGACACTGAAAGCAACAGCAGAGATGTGAATACAGAGACTCTGCCTACATAGTTATCAAAAGATCACTTTTTTAAATGCTCATTCAAGAAAGAAGAGAGAGAGCAAGGACCAGACCGGAACCACTCCGTGAAAGGTCACTGCTCCCATCTTGCCTGCCCTGAGCACGTTGTTCAGCACTTCTGCTCTACTCCAGATTTCAGGCCAGTCCACAGCTGTAGGACATGCATGGCACCACTGTTAGAGCAAGTGTAGCTGTTTCTTCTCACTGCAATTGCTCTTAGTAGTGTGTCCCAGCTTGTGAGTGTGTACATTTCCATTTCTTTGTTTCCTATTCATTTTTAGTCTGGGTAAAGCCATTCTCTAGACTAGATAGAGTCTCAGTTCTTGATCTAGTCTCAGTTCTTGTTTTTCTGGTTGGGGTGTTCTGGATGGTTTGCAGGATCAGATCCTTACAGCATACAGATTTATACCATTTTTACTGCATTGTTTACTTGTGTTAGTTTGGGGGTTTTTTTCCTAAGTAAATATTTGGAATCCAGAAAATATCTGTCTCCTGATATATAACAAACTATTTGGTTTGTGACCCAAACCCCTTCAGCCATTTCTAGCAAAAGTGAATTACTTTTTTCACTGAGCCTGGATGTAAGACGACCTTGGAAAATGAAAAACAAAGGAAGAAACAAGCAGACAAGGTTTTCTTTTTTCAAAGGACTTGGAAGTGGAGCTAACAAACTCCCCCAATCACTTTTGCTCACATATATTTCTTCTCTGGAGATTTGTCACATGGAGATGATGTGCTGTGGAAATCCTTTTGAAAGGACATGCATTTCCCTAAGGGGTTTTTAATGAGAATTTATTGCTCATGAAAGATTCAGGATTGGCAGCACTTCAGTCTTCAGTTAATGATCTTTTGTTTATTAACATAAAATGCATCACACCTAACAGAAGTGTAACTTTCCCAACCAATGCATCAAAGCACGAAAGAATTCTCACTCCTTCCGTCTTATCCCCTGAGGCTTCCTGAGAGGGTGTTAGCTGAAATTTATATGGTTGTCCTATACAAAAATGAAGTCAGAACTCTGGCTCCACGTAAAGCTGAAAATCATGGAAACATTTTTTCATAACCAAAACTACTCAGACATAAATTAACAGCAAGAAATGGGAGTATACTACTATTACTTCTCACAGCGACTATTCCTTCCACACAAACTTTTCACCAGCACCAGAAGGTCTTTGCTTAGTCCTAACCCTAATTACTTTTACATTCTGTAGGTAACATTCACACAAAGTGCTGATTCCACATCCTGATAGTAAATTACCATCTTTAGAAACTCAATGAATTTGCAAGAGAGTGATGAAGGCTACAGGTGACTGGGTCTGTAAACCAGAGATTGCAGAAACACTACTAAGCCACCTCTTGTATTTGTAAGGAAAAAAAAAGATATATTCATTTCTTCACAAAAAAAAAGGGGGGGGGGCCATGAAGCCCACCACTGAAGGAAAATGGGGTGTAAAGGCACAAACCCCAAATACGCTGCTTTGGCACTAAGCTCAACCAAACTCCTAGATCCCACTGCTTGCTTTAGAACTAACTTTCCTTCTGCTCTGCCCAAGAGATACATCCAGTTCTCATTTGTTTGTGAGAATGTTTAGAAAGATTTTCCTCCCTGCTCTCTACAAAGCCTTTCACTTTTGCTCTTACAATTCAAAGAAGATATCTGATTTTGCTTCATTACTGGTTGACCTCTTACCTCTGTTTTCCACTCCTTTGTTCCCAGATCATCACAACAGTTCCTGGTATTCTTTGTAATCTCTTTTTGGAGGGAGGTGTTACACTGTGTGATGTGTTTCTATCCATCCAGAAAGTCCACAGCATGAGGACTTCTGGTTCTCTTAACAGGCTGCATTCACTATGTCTTTTTTCTCTCTGAGCTATATTTATTGCAAACTCTGTAACCTCACGGATGCCACTCGTGTCCTGTTCTAATTGAACACTGAAACACCTTGAAAAAATCATGTGGATAAGAAACAAGATCAAAGTGATTTTATCCCGCTTTGCACACTTTGCTCATAACTCTCTCTCTTGACTTTTTTTTTTGTTGTTACACAATTGTTCAATACTTAACATATTCCGGTACAAATCACTGACAAATCTACAGTTACCTTCCAGTCACAGAGAAAATACAGAAGAGGATCAAAGTTCATCAGAAAGAGTCTTTATTTCACTGCTTAAATTGGTTTCTTTTTGCTTTTTCTTGCAATCTCATTTTGCACACTCAAGAATACTGTTCTGGTAAGACCCAGAAATATAATTCAGTCAGGTGGACACATTTCTGCTGGGAGCTGTCTCCATTTTAAGGCCAAAGCAGCTGAAACTCGGATCAGGCCCCTGAAGTAGTATTTTCTGATGTAACCTATGATTGCTCTCCTCTACCAACTCACCTGGATATAAGAGAATTTCTTCTCACATCATTTTACAGAAAATCAAATAAACTGCACAGTGAGATTACACTTTTGGATACAGCACTTTTGATACAGCCCCAGGAGGTGCCTTCCAATAGGACTCTCAGCAAGTGACAGATAAAATAAATGAAATAATTATTTTCTGAGAGCATTTCTTTAATGTCCACATCAAACATATTTAAGATTTACCAACGGACAATAATTGTCACTTAGTTTTCAGTTTCAGGAATGTGATCCTGTTTATTGAATGCAAAGATTTTGCAAGAAAACGTAATTCAGACTTTCCTATAAATCTCTGTGGACTTGGGTAACCTACTAGTTTTGTGAAGACAAAAACAGATGAAAGCTAATAAGAGGGAATTTTTTTTTTTTTAATTTAAAGTGATGCTGTAACAACTTTCCTTGGAAAAAGTTATAAACTGCTGGACTTCCCCCAGTCCTCCTCCAGGCTCAGGAACATGTTTCAGAATGCCTTAAACCAAATAACGTTCTCTACACCACGTCTCACCATGCCAGAAAAAAATAAGCAGTATATTGAAAATCACTTTGAAGTATCCTTCAGTAACCCAACACACGAATTCATATTCATGCAGCCTTACAGCAATAAAATCAGTTCCATGTTAATGATATAATTGTTTCTTCTACCATTCTGTCTACAAAAGGAGACTAGATAAAGTCAAAGGCAGTGGCCTCTGGCTGATTATGTGTTTTGACAAATTAGATGATTAACTGAAACCTCAAACCCAAACTCTGCTGTCTCAGTAGACGTAGAAGAGGAGAAGAAGAGCTTTGCTTTTGAAAGGACATGGCTCTACAGGGACCTCAGCCCAGAGCGAGAGCACTGCTCAAAGAGCAGTGTTTGTACTGAGCACACAGCCATGCACACAGCCTAATTCCAAGAGAGAAATTACAGTTGTCACTTTAAATAATAAAAGCAGCATATGGCAATACGTGCAAAATGCTTCCCAGCATGTTCAAGAAGAGATGGAGAATCTAAGTTATCAATGACAGTTTTACCACATAATAAACCAGTGTAACACTTAACAACACTGAAAATGAAACTCAGACATATCAGTGGGGCAATGGCAGTATTTTTATATTTATGAAGCTGTTTAAATTCACATACAGTCAAATCACAACCACAGTGACTGCCTAGGAATGAAACAGGGAAGACTGAAGAGCAACAGGCACAAAATCCACTTGTATTTCTCAAGTTGTTTCACCGAGCTCGGTTAAAAAACTCAACACGTGGTGCCCCGAACTTGTTTCAGTACAACACCTTCAAGCCCTGCTCTCTGAATATTAAATTAAAACACATTACCAGATGAAATTTGGGTACTGTCAATCCTTTCAGCTAGTACAGCTCAACAGAGCTGAGCCAGAACTGTTACTTAGAACTTTTCCAGTTATTCGTGATGCGATTGAAAAGGCTATTAAAAAAAAGTGTACTGTCATCATTTTACAAGTAAACACAACCTCAAAAAAACAGCTTTCTGTTTAAAACCTGAATCAGGGAAGAAAAATACCTTCAAGAAATCCCAGACAAACTAAACCCTCTCAGGGAATTTTAAATTATTTTCCCCAAAGACATCAGCCAGTCTGCTCTGCGAATGAGGTCAGCTTCTCAAAGCTCAAACAGCATCAACTTCAATGAAAGCTCAACTTCAGCAAACAAAACAAAAGATATGGGTGAATAACATGTGTTAGTGTTCAGGCATTTCCAAACATATTAAAAGTATATTAAGAAACACTTAAAATATTACCTGTCTGAAATATTAAAATGGAAGTATTTTCAGCAGTTCAAATGTCAACCAGACACTTAGGCAATTCTACATTTCTCTGATTTCAGCAACAAATAGCATGTTTTGAAACCATCTGATGTTTGAATAAAGCTCCTTGCCATTTTCCACAGCAGATGTACCGTATCTGGGTAATGAACTGTGCTCTGAAATAACTTACTATAGTCATCACCACAACCAGCTACATCACCTCTGGTAGAAAGCAAAACAAAAATCACACAGTGCTCATGTAGCATCACCTCAAGTATTACCGCATTTACAGAATCAGGAAAAGTTGCGTTTCAAATCAAGGTATTGACTATTTCGAAATGTAATTCCCCAGTCAAAAGCTGTAACAAGAAAATAAATCCAATAAAGGACATTTTCCAATTAAGTAAGTGAGCCTAGTCTTGATTTTAAGTTACTTTGATATTAGAGATCATAAAGTAGAGCCACACTTTAAGTATCCAGATTATTAGAGTAGGAATTAAAACAGCCATATAAAACACTGGTAATTAATTTTGTACGTAAATCTCCTGCATCATTAAATGGCCATGCCTTTAGTATATATAAGATCAAAACAGCTGACAGAAAATGCATACATGGGCCTCTTGAGTTTCTTCTGCTTAAACCTAAGATTTACCTTAATTTCAAAGGATCATAACGAGACTGCAACAAGCGTCTACTTTAACACCCAGCATCAAAAATCAGCAATTTTCTTAGAGAAAGCCAAGAGAAGCAATCTCCTCCATACCCAAGGTTCATCAGCAAAATTATCACTGTGGCTCTCAACAGTGTTTTACAAGAGTGCATGAAGAGCTGAAAGTACTCGTACACAGAGAAGAGATGTTACTAATGGTCTAAGCTGCTACACAGGTGGACAGAACTGTTCCCAACTCAGGGGATCCATATCTAAGAGATGTTTGTGTTCTGTTTCCTTCCCGAAAATCCCCAAAGCAGAACAGAATTGCTTCTCCTTTTTTCATCAGGCTGCAAGAACCAGCAGATTTTGCTACGCTAGGGTATTTCCATGTTGACATATTTTCCTTAACAAGATATTGTCTTAATTAGTTTCATCTGCCATTTGGAGGTTATCTAGAAGACAAGTTAGGATTTTTTAGTGAAGCAGAAAAAAACCATGTGTTTTTAGACTGCATATTATTCCTTACTATAAAACCAGTACCTGCTCATTATTGCACATCCCACATAAAGAGTTTTTCACAGTTGACACTGAAAGCTGTCATCATCTAATTTCATGTGGAAACGAAATGCGAGGATATTTTTCTGCACAAAATAGCCACATATTCATCCCTTCATTAAGCATTTTCGGTGAGAAGGCAAGACCAAGACACAGAGGTCTGGCTTTGCCCAGCTGCTGGCTCTGGCCATGAAGATAAAGCCTTGCACCAGCAGCACTTCCCTGGCCTGTCTGCAAAGCTCTTGGCACCAACACAGCCTCCTAGTGTGTTAGATGATAGTACAGCTATATGTTAAGTTCAAAATTGTCTTAATTAGCATGCTTCTGTTTTTTTCTCAGTCTTGGATGTAGAAAAAGATAAACTCTCAAGGTACATGAGGTCTATCAACAGGTACCTTCCCCCAGCACTGTGTTGTGAAAACATTATGAAAAACTGTACCTACGTATAGACAGCCTTCTGTATGCACCTATAAAAACTACAGCTTTGTTTAAAAATCCTGAGCTTCCAATTTCTCGGAATTTCAGGTGACAGATAGAGAAAACAATTTATTTTCTAGATAGGTATGGAACAGTTTTCATTTTCCCCTATATACAGATCATGGTCTACAAGGTTTCCCAAAGACGTATTTTCTTTTAAAACAGCAATATCTTTTGGAGCATTCCCAGCAACAATACCAATCAACTTCCCTTTTATGAGGAAAATGTTTCTAAGTAAATGCACACAAGTACGTGATAGTGTCAAAAGTATTAATGAAGAAAAGTATTTAAAAACGCTAGGAAACGATGCCCATCATACCAAGCAGTAATTTAACACTTTAAACAGGCAGCCAGATGGCTGGTTTCAGTCAGCCCATTTCCACTGACATGTACTTAATCAGCTGAGTTACCCCAGACAAACAACCCGCCCGGATTTTTAAGAGCAGGACAATGACAGAGAAGGGTAGCTGGAGATGGTAGCTCCAGCTGGAGCTGGAGATCAGCAGGGTTTAGAAATTACTTCAGGCTGGGGCTCGCCAGCCCTTGGCAGGCCAGAGGCTCAGCCCGGCTCCCTGGGACAGCAGGATGACTCAGGCACCTGCTGGAAGCCCCAGCAGCTGAGCAGGACCTGCAGGACATTCCTCCAGGGCCGGCCACAATCCCCCAGATGGGCTTTTAATTAGTCCCGATGCTCCAGCGCCTCCTGACAGCCTGAAATCCCTGAGCCTGAGCGCCAGCAGCCGTGGACAGACATCGCCTCTGCCAGTGCCCAGCTGGCCAGCCAAAAACCAGACAGGGAGAGCTTTACTGGAAAGGAAGGGGAATAAAATACTGTCCCTGCCACAAAGCACAATCTCCCTCTGACTCTTCAGACTTTTAGTCTATCTATTTCCTCTTTGGTAGAGACCTCCAGCCACTGCCACACTCTGGCTGGACTTTTTCATTTATGTTATAAATCTGCTCCTTCCTCAATGGTCAGAAGATTTTCCCAGGAATTCCCTGGCCAATCACCAAATGGTCACACTGAAGGGCAGGGCCATGCTTTCACCTATTTATTTGTTTATTTTTATTTGTTATATTGTATATTTATTTATTTGTACTCTGCAAAGTCCACCCTCTCTATGTGTGTATCAATTCCCTTCACACCCTCTCTTCCTGTATTTCCCCAAATACACTCTGCTTTTCACTAGGATTTCAACACAGTTGAAGGCAACAAGTTCTCACCAATTCTAATACATGTGTTTTGGTGATGGTTCTCCTAAGCAAACTTGGTTTGGTCCTTAAGCCGATGACTATGGTCAGAGCCATTCAGGAACATCTGTGTACGGTCCCTGGACATCACAGGAGAGGAAAACCTGGGGAGAGCCAACATTACAATCCCTGAAGAGGTTAGAGCAGGTAACAGCAGCTGGATCCATAACCACAGAGAGCTGACAGAGCCCCTCCCGTTATTTTACACAAAATGAGGAAAAGTGTCATAAATTTCCACAAATTGCTCAAATATTACGATCTGAGTACTCAAATACTTATTTCTACCTCAGCAATCTACAGGAAATGTGCAGTTTGAGCTGGCAATAGAACCACATGTTAATGACTCCCAGAACCAGTCCCAACTTCACAACAAGAAGCCTTGATCCTCACTACAGAGGGAAATGAAGACGTTACCCTTGCACACCACAAGAAATAATCTCATTCTCAATGCTTATTGTTACACAACATACTGCTGTAGTGTTTATGCTGCCCTTTTTATGCTCTTCTATACACAGAGGCACCTAACATTGTCTTTATTTTAAACCAGTGAAAGTTTTACAGCTTTCCTGACAGGTAAGAATTTTTTTTTTCATTTCATTTTTAAAAGGAGTTAAAAATCTAGATCACAACATCCAACAACAAACAACAGTGAAAGTCCGTGCCAGGCTTGCTTGTTCTCAGAAATAAAGTTGAGCAGTCTCAGGACCTTGTCATTTGAGCATAGATTGCATTCTAGCATATCAGATGCTGCAGTAATGGGATTTTGTAATCTGAAATGCATTCATATTGTGTACATCAAGAAATCTCTTGATGTTTTACTTAGTTCAATGCTCTTTTTCATCATATGTACCAACCCAATGCCCCCCTGCTTTCAACAGCTAATAACCAACACATCTGATGAAAATTAATTGTCTTGACAGCTTGCATAAAAACTATAAAGGTGCAAAGGAAAAATGCTGTGGCAGCATTTTCTTTCTCTGTAGGACAGTAGCTATGGAAACTATCTTCAGAGGCCAACTGGCCGCCATCCCAGTACCGCACACAAAATATCAAAATGCTACTTTTAGCGGGTTAGTCAGTGGCATCAGTCATAATTATCAATCTCTACAACGTTGCTGCACATTAGGTACAACAAAATATTCGCTGATTTTGTTGGGAGCAAAGCTGATATGACATTATAGCGCTATTACAGACCTGGATGATACAGAGCCTTATGAACTGTCCTCATATTGATAATTATTATGATAACCTGTCAAAAAGAGCACACAAAACTTGTAAAAACAGACAGCTATTTAAAATAACAATGTGCAAATCATCCAATTCCTAATGGAAAATATTTTATTACTTATTATGATAGAAATACTCAGGTAAATACATGCAGATGAAGAGGAAATCTCTAATCTTATTTAACAGTCATATTTCACTAACTGAAACTTTCTGAAGGGTTTTACCCCATACAGCTAGTCTGAACAAAAGCTGTGATTTCTAATACAGTCTGACAAAATCATCATTTTTTATGAATGCTGAGAGATTATGAAGGATTTTTCCCTGAAAACGTAAGACACAAAGGAGCCAGAGGCTGCCTATTGCAAATGCAACTTTCAGTGCCAGCCACAGAAGAGTTCCTGTGGAACTGCAGTCACGGGTCATTGATGAGACTCAAACTTTTGAAGAAATATGTCTTCCATCCAGAAGAGTATTCGAAAAACAGTGGAAGATTTCAGTCAATAAGAAACCTACCTGTAAGGAAAAAAAGCTGGAGTATACATACATCTCAGTATATACAGATTTCCACTGCTGCAGAGCTCGGTGTTACACTGAACCATGCAATTTTGTCACTTTGTGGTATTCTGATACCTTTCTCCAGTTCTTCTGGAAAACTCCTTCTGCCACACCAGCAATTCTTATTTAAATGGCTTGTGGGGACTACCCAGGAAGGACAGAATTACACAGACCAGGTTTATGTTCAGTCAAGAGCCAAATTCTCCCCAGTGCCACGTTGCACCAAGGCTGGCTGTGGTTCACTGGGGGCTGCAGAAATGCAACCTCCCGAAGGATTTGCCTTGAAACACTGGCACTTTGACATGCACTACAAAAGCAAACACAAGTGTGTCTGAGGCACTGGGCTGGCTGTTAGCCTATTATCCTGGTAACCTCTAAGCATCCACAAATTATTATAAATATCAACAAGGTCAAGACCACGTTTTCTGCTGCATTTTCCCTTGCTCACAACTGATGATCCCATTCTGACCCCTGCAGGTCCCTCACCAGGGTGGTACAGCTGTCCCTTCAGGCTGGACAGGGAGAGGTGGCACAGCTCCCCAGGGAAAGCCACACAGCATTTTCCCATCACCCTGGTGTCTCTTTATTACCTTAGTCACAACCTTCAACAATCCTTCAAGTGCTACATGATTTTCCACAGATGAAAGCTTCTTTCTCTTACAGAGGGAAGAAGATGTTTAAGCTGTATTTACTGAAGATCCAGCAATACATTCCTGTTCCTTGTTTTTAATAAATTAGCAGTGTTGAGCAGTTTTCTCTCTAAAGCAGCGGATGCAGTCTCTCAGAAATATGTATTTACTTGCACTGTGTATTAGTCAGTCAAAGAAATAAATTAAGACCTTCAATGCAGTCTTAATCCAAATTGTTTCACTGGTTGACTGAGTGCCTCACCACATGGAAAAGGAGCTTTCACATATCCTATCCAGACCTCACTGATGGGATAATTTGTAAAAGCACTGTAAAAAAAAACCAAAACACCCAACAACAAAAAGGTCCAAGTTTTCTGCAAGCAGAGAGAAACTCGCTACTGCTTCAAATGGGAAGAGAAATCCATCTGTAGGGCTGTGATTTCATCCTGTCATGTAGGAGCTCTGCATCTGAAATACTGATTGGGGTGACTGGAGGGAAGAGGACCATGCCGTGCTTAGATCCCCCCCAGTGCCATCAATAAATCCAGCCTGGCTGGAACTATGGGTTACATTTTACATCTAGCAATAGTTCTCATTACTTCACCTGTTATCTTTAGATAGATGTATCAGCAGAAAATTGCAGCAAATCACACATAACTATTTATTACATGACTCACACTGAGGTTTAATCCAGCTACCACTAAACAAACCAGGTTATGTTTCAACTAACTTGGACCTGATTCAAAAATATGTGGTCCATGCTGCCACCATAAAAGAGGAGATTAACAGAACTGAAAGGACTGACAATAGGGTTTGTGTGCCAAAAGCCTGACTTCTTTTCCTGTGTTAATCTCATAAGAGACACCCGTGACTGAAAACCTTGTCTTGCCTCCTGTCCTTAAAACTATCACAGCTACACGCTGCCGAGTGAAGATGTTAAGGAGATTAATCCAGACTCTAATAATATTTATCTAAGTATTGCTAAAAATATCTTTCTTAGAAAAGCCTTTCCATGACAAGGGAGAGATAAACTCACATATTGATAAATCCCAAAACATCTAACCTCCACCCTCGCACAAAACTCAAAATCAGACAACAAAAAGCACAATAAATAATAAAGCGTGTTTTCATTACTCTGAGAAGTAAATCCATCAGGGACCACTCCACCATATCCTTTAATGGTGCACATTACACCAATAAGTTACAGCAATACCTTTTAACAAAAATATTTTAAACTATGAAAAATTTGATCCTTTCTTTGATGCAAGTATCTCTACCCCAGAAAACAAGTCCCAGTAAAATAAAAGATTTCTAACATCTGTTAACACCACACTTACTCTCCTACAGTTTTACAACTTGGTTTCACCCCTCACTGAAATACATGCTGTTGCAGATCTCAATATCTTTCTCCACTCCTTCTATCACACTTTGCAACACCTGTACCATGAATCTCAAGATCGGACAAGCTGTTCCACTGCATTTTTATTTATTTTTTAAATTCCTTTAGTTCTGACACTTTCGTAACTCAGCTTTTCAAACTTACCCAGAATATCCCTTTGCAGTTAAGTATTTTCTGCCTTTGATTAATTCCTGCAAACCCGCAGTTTTCTTCCTGAACACTTCACCATTTTCTTCCAAGAGGAAGCAAATCAAAATTCAAGAAGTTAATTTGCTTCCTCCTCACCTGCTAAGATCATGCTGATCTCCCAGTCCCTCCTCTCACCTGGTCACCTTCCTCTTCCTTAGAGTTCTGCTGCCCCTGGTCCCAGTCCCTCGCCTGAGCACCCAGGTACAACACAAGGTCCCCAGCAGTTGCCTCCTTGCTGCACGCCCAGGACAAGCAGCTGGTGCAACCTCTTGGGCCAGCTGGGAGGTGAAGTGGAGGTGTGGTCCTGGACCCAGAAGGGATTGCAGCAAATTACCAAGTTCCTTTCTAATTTGTGCCATGTCAGTTGATAATACCAATGCCCCTACAGAGTCCTTGTCTGGGCTCTACTACAGCACCAATGCAAATGTAAATAAAGTTATTTAACATGAGCGAGCATTAAGAAAAAACCAAATCAAGCCATAGGCACGCACTACAACACTGTAATTATTCATTTACAGTAGGTAACATTGAAAATGATGACTGGATACTAACTTACTCATCTACAGGATATAAGCTCCAGCAGTAGCAGTGAAGCCATTGGCTTGAGAGTGAGCCTTGCAGCAAGACTTAGAGCAAATTGTTCCTACTTTATGAACTACAAACACTCACCTAGAGCTTAGATACCAGAGGCATTCCCAGCAGTCCCCTCTAGTACCACATGTGCTATTTACACGAAAAAATATTTTTATATGCTTGGAAGTTGGCATGTCAGATTCTCATTAACACCATCAGGAATGACTGCAATTCCATCTCATCTTTGGTAGCCACCAGGAATCACTTTACTGCAGAAGTCAAGAAGGCCAAGACACACCGCAGAGTTACTGTGGCTCCACTGATAGCTCTGGTCTTCTCCCAAACTCAACAGAAAGATGCATTTATTGGACTGGCTTTGGCCTCCATTCCACTCTGACCACATTTCGCACAGCTGTGCCCTCAGTCAGGACACTGCTGCCCTTCAGGGTGCAGTATGTCACGGAGGTTATAATTTTACAAAGTGCCAGCTGGCTCCTATGCCTGAGACTAGGAACATTCACCAGAATGCAGATACACACAGGCGATTAATTCAAAGAAGGAGAAAGGGAAAGAAACAGGAGAAAAGTTCTGTAAAGATCAACGTCTGTTGCCACAGAAATGACTATTTATGGCAATGAAACCTGAAAATGCAATTTGAAATGCTTAAAGCATACAGCTCATCTTTAGAGAAAAACCCACTCAGAATAAGGATGTGGCATACTCAGCCACAAGTAACTTTATCATCATCAACTCTACAACGGGACAAGGATTTTAGCTTCCTGTAGTGGCCTAGATCAACAGCATGGGTAAAACCTTGGCACAGAGAACAACCAAAAGGATTCAAGTGAGAGACAGTGAGAGAGCAGCTGCATTGTCAATTTAGAACAACACAGGCCACCAGGAGCCAAAAGCCTTTTAAAAGGGGTTTATACACAATGCAAGGAAAATTATTAGAAGGTAGAACAAAGATGTACATGGATAGCAACTGGTGTATGTTTGGCTCAGACACTTGGAACCACATGGATTTAAGAGAAATTCTATAAAGAGAGACGGGGAAAAGAAGAACATTTCTCTTTTGTTCTTTCACAGCATACACCAGTGTTGAGAACTTTGTTTCTGTAATATATCAAACTTCTTTTTCCACATCTTGGCTTTTCCTTCATGATCTTACTTGCGTCCTGATTATTCTGAGGCATAATTTATGTTTCAGATGTGAACCACCAGTGCACACACCACAACAAAAGACGTAGAAGTACTTGACTCTCCTTTATGAGCCATTAATTTTGGTACTTTGAAGATTCTCTCCTTCTGAAAAAAACCCCTTCCCATTTTCATTTCAAATGGTAAGTATAGAAGAAAACCAAATTCTCAAAGAAATAGACAACTTAAGGGTCTCTGGCTTTTAGAAGAATTTTGCATACATAAATCTTGCTGCAGAACACCCAGTCTTAATGTTTAAATCATTTGAACATATCAAAACTATATATATATATTTTCTAAAATTCCATTCATATCAACTTGAGACTGTATCCATCATCTAATATTCCTAGGAGTTTCCATTACACAACGTATATGAAATCTAAATATCAAATAGTTAAAACCAAGAAACAAATTTTGCTGCAGTAATAACCCCTCTAGACCTTCTTCAGAATGGAACCATAAATAGAAAACCTACCAGGCTTCTGGCTGACGTTTTTACACAAATATTATTAAAGTTGCCTTTTCAGCCTCTGATTTCTAAGCAGTGGCAACTCTGCATTACTGCTCTGACAGCCTCAACTTCACCACGGTGCAGTTTGGTGGCAAGAGGCCTCAATCCTCCATGGAAGTAAGAAAACAGGAACACCATGCCTGTGTCTTAAATACCTGTCCCAGGTCAGTTCCATCACTCAGTGTGATTATGTTTTAGCTACACAACCAAACTAACAGCAGCTGTTCAATTCCTGAGAATTGGAGCAAAGCAAAAGTGGATTGGGTGGTTTTGGGGTTTTTTGTACAGCACCTCCTTGCAACTACACACGTGCTTAGCTTTACACACAGAGTAGCCTGTCTATGGCAATGCTGTAAATTTTAAAGTTTAGCAGCTGTCTAAGTGGTTGCAAAATCAGGGTCTTAAATGGAAAATTAATCAGTGTAAGAAGTGGATTTATGCACAACACCTGGCTGCTGCTGCTGCTGGGCTTATCTACGTAGCCATTTATCTGCTGGGGACAAGCAGTGGTATGGCAGTACGGCTCTACAACAGTTGTACCTAACCCTACAGGGCACAGAAGAGGAAAAGTTAAACATTAATAATCATTACAGAAAGGGAGGATCTTCGCTTAAGAAAGAGGGCGACACGAGGCACTACAAAGCAAACATTTATACTTCAGCAAGAAAAACTTGTCAATAACTGTGTGCTACAAGCGATTAACAGAAAAAATGCAGATGGGAAAATGCTGAAGTGGGAATAACTCTCCTAGGAAATTCTCTAAAAAAGAGACCAGATTGGAAAAGCCAAAAAGTACAGCATACAGTATTTCTGAGCGAAAGTATATAATATTCCTGTCCGTGATGTTCAGTGAAAGGGGAAAGCACATGACAGATGCTGAAACCACCTTGAAGACTTTGTATTTTTCGTTCTGCCATGAGCTCTGCACTGAACATCCAGTTCATCCTCCCTGATGCGCACACCACCGTGCTGGGGGGACACACCATATGGCTCACTTTACCGCGTAAATTGTGCGCTGTGACACGAACGGGACTGCCCCACCGACACAGCCAATCACCGGTTTCGGGGATTTGGCGGAACGGGGATTACACCACACGCTGCAGTCGCTCCAGGAACCAGCAGGGCTTCAGGCAGGGGCAGCACAGCCAGGCTCGGGCTTCGTTCCGCACGCCTGGAATCCAGCGGGTCACAACGAGCTCTGCGAGCGCTGTAACCTGGGTGACTCAAAATTTCATTGGAGCGTTTGTAACGCACCAGCAATCTAATAATGTGCTTTTCCATACTGCTTCCCTGCACAGCACAGCAAATTTCAAGTTCTAAAGGAAACATGTAAATCCATAGCAGCAGAAAACTGATGACATTTTTATTCCTGCTACTGGCAAGCCCCAATCTAATGCCAGTGGCATTAATCCCAGTGTTCGCTAGCAAAAGGAACTAAGTCCTGGTAAATTCAACCAAGGGCACTGGTTCCTTTATGCTGGAAGGAAATAATGCATTTAGCTTATATGATTTGTTTCCTCCCTTAACAAGAAAGGGAAAAACATTTGTGGCATTTATGGCAAAAAAAAAAAAAGTATTTTTGGTTCATCACCAATGACCAGTGTAAAAATACACTGAAAAAAAATTCCTCAGCATTCTGATTACCGCCTAGTTATTCCCTAACCACATTTAAAACTCTTGACTGCCCATTCCAGCATTTCAGTGCAATTTTTATTGACCTACTAACCTGTAACTCTGGGAAGCCTGGAGCTAAGAATGCAATAATGGCTAGCAAATACAAGTCTCCAAACAGAGTGTAATAACCTTAAGTAAACTACTGCCAAGCAAAAGTCCTGCAGATCAAACAGTTCCCACGAAGCCTTATGCTATTAACTAGCAAAAGAGTCCCATGATATCTCCATAGTCATGCACAATAACAGAGCACTGCGCTTCTGTTTACTTACATAGCTTATCTGCAATCCAGTAATGTATACAGCCAGCCCCTCTGATGTAAATCACTTCTCTATTTCATGTTACTTCCCTTGTTAAAAACTTTGCTAGCTTTCTAATGATAAACAAGAGGTTTATCTGGAATATCTATTCTTAAGGGATGGCCAGTGGACATTTATTAAACCATTTCAATAAGGGACTCAATTTTATACTATCACATGGAGGAAAAGAATTGCTAATATATAAAATAAAGTTTGCAAAAACATGGTATTTATGTGGCTCTGTAATTTTCCTGTTGTAAGGCCCACTCACTTATTCTTATTTCTGTCATTCCCTGGGTAACCGCACCTCGGGAGATGGATGGTGGATCCAACACCCTACCAAAGCCAAAGAATCAACAGCTAAAAGCCTCATGGCCAGCAGTGGGTCACTGCGTTTTCCTCACACCCTACTGCTTTGTGTACTTCAACTCTTTACAGGAACATCTCTACCTAATTGACTTCTTCCACCAGGACAATCTGCATGCAGCAATCAGTGCAATGCGGAGGGGTCAAGCCTTAAAAAATCAGGAACAAAAATAAAACAGAAATAAAACTCCTTAGGATGCTCCTGCCAGAGGCACAGAACGGAAACGAAATCTGCTGCCTCTAAAGCAACAGGGCTCGAATGCAGACTCCGCGGGGTCCTACCCTACGGCTCAGCGAGGAAAAACGGCAGGAAAAAGCGTGTTGCCCTTCTCCCCCGGCCGAGGAGGGGCTGAGCCCCGCGGCGGGGCCGGACGCGCAAGGGGCGGTGCGGGCTCCTGCCGACCCGCGATCAGCCCGCTCCCCGCGGCCGCGGCGCTCCGGCAGCGCAGGGACCCGGCCTCCCTGCCGGC
>WBMZ01004541.1:0-183346 GCA_013400975.1 Atrichornis clamosus | reverse complement strand
TGTCCGGTGCCTCGAGCAATGCCGCCCTCTCGTGCTGACACCGGAGCGCGCTCCCGGCACCGCGCCCCGCGCTGCGGGTGCCCGTGCGGGGACAGCCCTGCCCACGGCGTGGCCGTCTCCCTCCACGACAGTTTTTGCTTAATTCATTAGTTAATTTATTTGTTTTAAAAGTAATAATGAAAGCAGAAGCGGTCGGAGCAGGATGCTGAATGCTCGTTGTGAGGTGTTACACGGTTCAGCTTATCCTAGTCCCAGGTCATTATTGCTTAGCTCCGAGATGGGAACAATAACCATTAACTTTTCTCTTTGAGGTCCTTAGCAACTTTGACTATAAGCCCTTTGGACCTCATAAATAGATGTACACTACCAAGCACAGTGCCTGGCAATTCTGGCTGGGGACTCCTAACCATCTGGTAATTAAAATATAAAGATTTGCAGTGCATTGGATTTATTATATTGTCTTAAGCAGTTAAAACCTTGAGGTAGTTTAAAGGGAAGGACTGAAGTATAAAACAAACCCACTGCTTTTCAGATAGAATAAGTCCAATTAGTCCTACCAGTTGTAACTTTCTATAGGTGTCTGCCTGGAAACTCCCTGAGCAACTCACTGCTTCATTTTTACAAGTTGTGGTTTCCAGTGATCCTGAAATCTTCCTAAAAGCAAGCTTGCAATAATTTATGTATGTCTGTGGGGCTGATAATTATAAATTTAAAACAGTATTTTACAAACTAAACAACTACTTAAAAAATCCCCTGAACTCTATGTTAAAAAAAAAAAAAATCCCCTGAACACTGTATTAAAAAAAAAAAGAAGTAAAAAGTCAAGCTTGATCCATAAGCTGACAATAGTAAGGAAATTCAGACATGAGCAGGGAAGTGTTCCATATGTTCTCCAATACCTAGGCACAACTGGGTGCCTCTTTAATGATGAGCTGAATGCTCCCTGTTGTTCCTAGGTACTGCAGAACATATGGCATGTTTTCCCCCTTAACTGTGAATTTCCTTGCTTTTGTCAGTAGGTGTCTTAACTCTATTGTGCTTTAATATAGTGTTTGTGCCTCTGAGCACAGTCCAAATTTGATCTTAGGCAAATAGGAGGGTGGATACAGCTGTTGATTATCCCATATTCTCCTTGAAACTGTATTTCAAGACATTATCTATATAAACACACCCTGTAATTGTTAATCAGGACCCTCAGAGTTTAAAAATCATTCCACTGTGCTCCAAACTTAGCATGGATGATAAATGACCGTTTAGTTGCCAATATAGCACAATATTTCAATTTCCTGCCTTCACAGAGGTATTTCAAAGGTTGAATGGAGTTCATACTCACAGTATGTGTTGCCTAGAACTCTATGATCTCTTGCTGGCAAACTTTAACCAAAACCTTTTCAATTAACTACACGCATTCCTCGTGGAAGTCAGCCAACCCAAAGCTGGACAAATAGAGTTTCAGTGATATTTGCAATAACTTCCCCCTGCTCCTGGCTCTGTGTAAGTGTAGCCAGAGTGAGTTTATTCATTGATGTCTAAGTTATGTGATTGATAAAAAGATTAATGTAACATTGAACTTAATTTTGCTCTCTGACTGTTGTATAATTCCAGTGTAGTTTCCTCCAGTTCTGCTGGAATCTTCATTTACATGGTGTAAACACGAATAAAGTTTAGCCTACAATCAGCAGAGCAGAAATCACACTAAGAAAAGCACAGGATACTGAGGTATTAAGCTTAACCATACTGGATCAGTCTGAGGTTTGGTTCTGGTTGTATTTGGTGATACACTGGTCATTAGTTTCAGTAGCTGTGCTGTTGATTGATGGAACTACAGACGGTAAGGAGGACTGAGGAATACCCATTTTCTTATGAAAAGGTGGGAGAAAAACCCTCCCACAACTTTTTAAAGAAAAGACGTGGCCTCTGCCACTGGAGTTCCCCAAGAATAGTCTTGAAGGAGCATTCTGCATAAATAGCACTGTGTGCTCTCCCTGTGTCTGTACTCTTGTGTAGCACGTCTGTTGTTGACCCCTCTTGGAGACAAGTGACTCGGCTGCAGGGAACCTTTGTCTGAGCTGGTGCATTTTTGTGCCCAATATGTGCTGCAGCAATAACCAGGAATATTTGTAAATCACAGCTTGTTCTAGTGACACAGACAGAACTCCGAGCTTTCCCTGTGTAAGTCCTTATTAAGCTCATTTGCATTGATATGAAAATGTCAGCCCAAACAGCTCCTTATTCAGACAGTACCTCTGAATATTTATCAGTGGAAGAGGACATGAGGGGATATTAAACTGCATGCACTGGTGGAGGACATGTCTGTGTCTCCCAAACAAACTGTTAATCACTTTTGCTCTCTTTTAATGTCATAAGCTGGATCCACCACGGCTGATGAACTCAGGGTCAGGTGGTTGATGTCTTTTGCCTGGAACTGGACAGGTAACCGGCAGCTCTCCATAAAGGGTTTCCAGGCAGTCAGGTTTGCTGTCCTCAACACCAGCTGGTCTCTGTGTCTTTGTGCTAAGGCCCTTTGTCACTATCCATGGATGCCAGCGTGGTTCCCTGTCCTTGTGTTCACATGTAGACAGAAATGGTTTTCATGGAACACAGCAACTGCTTAACTGTGTGTGTTAACACCGTGCAACCCCTTGTGTAATTATCCCCATCCCAGCTGATTAACTCTGTCCTGACTGGCAGTTAGCTCAAAGGGAAGGTTCTCCAGCTGCACGGCATCCAATTCCAAACACTGGAGAGGGCTATTTTACATCTCTTTTCCACTTTCTATATATTCCTGTTTCATTTTCTACCTTAACTTGATGCCTCTGGATGCCTCTGGCTTATCCCACCCAACCACAATGATTCCCCTGCACCTTTGTCCCAAGGATGTTACCTGTGCTGGTTGCCACAGGACTCAAAACGCTCCAGTGTGTGCTGCCATCATCTTCCCAGCCCTCAGGCACCCTGGGGTCCTCTCAGCTAGTGGCCACGATGGATTCTATTCCCTTCTTCTTTTGTTTCTTTGAGGGCCTGTGCCTTTTGAAAGACAGAAATCACCATAGAAATTGGCCATATGTTGCAGCTGGACCCACCATGAGTCAGTCCTTTAGTGTGTGTAGAAATCAATATTTGACACACAAACAGCCCTAAAATGGGCCTTGTTTTGGCTGTGGAAAGATAATTTGCCTGTTTTCAGCTGGAGTCTGTACAAGGAACTCTAATGAGCCATGGATACCTCCAATTTTGTGATTGGGTCAGCAGTACATTACATAAAGGAGAGCTACCTAGAACTCACTGGGTTTTTATTGCAGTACCACCATTTCTGTTTCCTTTTAAAGCACCTTCTTGTGTAGCTCAAAAATGGAGGAGAAAAGAGAAGTATTCTCTTGTTGCTCTGCAACAGGGCAGCTGCTCCCGAAAGACTGAGCTGTGTCTTTAAGGCAGTACAGACCCAGTAATCCAGTAAATACTGTGCTCTCTCGCTGAATAATGCAATGGATAATTACTTAAAAGACCACACAAATGACTAAAGCTCAAACAGTGTGTTCTGTGCTGCAGGTTGGATGCAGCTGGGGACAGGGCGCTTTGCTGGAGCCCAACTCAATTAAAGTGAGGAAGGCTCTACTTCTCCTGGCTCATTTAGAAGTGATGCATCATGCTGTTCGTGGTCTGGAAGGGTCATGAGGCATTCCCAGGGATTTCAGGTCTCCTCATATTTTCAGAGGTCACCCTGGGTTGCATAAGACATCAAGAGGCTTTTGATGCAGCATGTAAGGGATAGGGAAGTGTCTCAGTGCAGGAATTTCTCCACTTTCCATATGGGCTCACTTTAAAATCATAACCTGTGATCAGTGCCCAGCTACACTACCCTAGGGAGCAGTTGCCTATTCCAGCTGGCTCTGGGGATCTCTTGGGGTTTAATTCATTTATTTTTCCCACTCCTTGATTTTAACCCTTTTATTTCTCCTAGACTCCACCACCCCATGCAACTTGTATCCCCACAGTGTCTGGCATGCTGGTGAAAAATAACATATTTTCCTCTGCAATCACCTTATTCACTGTTATTACCCATTGAAATATTATGGGAATATATTTTTCCAATTACTATTTTTTACTTCCCTTAGTTATTTTCTTCTTCTTACACACACACTCCTCCCCTCAGTCCAGCTCATTTCTCAGTCGCCACAACTTTTGAAATATTTCTACATGATGGAGAGAACCTTCCATGTGTTGTGTTCCTTCCCTTTGGATAGGTTTCCACTTCTTTTTGAATTCTACCTGTTTGGCTTAAATAACCCCTTGAACCTTGCTGTTTTCCCATGCTAATTTTATTTTTCTTGCCTTCCATGTTACTTTGAAAAGCTGCGCATTCCTTCTGGGACTCTATTATGGTTGCTTAAGTAGCCTCCATGCTGAGTTGAAGGATTTTAATTTCCTTACTTCTGACTTCAGGGCCTTTTTGACTAGCTTCCTCATTTTTTTTTTTTAAATCCCCTTTCTAAAGCTTAATGTCACAGTGCTAGGTTTTGTTGCATTCCCTCCCACAAGGACACTGAACTTAATTACACTATGCCTCTTTGTACTTAGTGATTCAGCTAGAGTGAGTTCTTCAACTCTGCATGTCATTTTTGCTGCTAAAGGAGCATCTTGTTGGTTTGGGTTTTTTTTAAGCAAGAAAGATAACTTTCAACAGTTATCTTGGTTTATAATCCAAATGGAGCATTTCCACAAAGAGCTCTGCAGCCCAATGAAAGTTGCCCTTATCCAGTGCACTTCTCTGAAATTACATTTTCTTGTCGTGGCTGGGGTTGTTGTAGGAGAGCTGATACTGCAGGTAGAGGGTTTGGGGGGTTTGGTTTGGGAGAGAAGACCAAGGACTAGAGTTAGTGGATAGAGTGACCATGGAGAAGACTCTCTCTTCCCCAGTTCTGCGTCTTAGTATAGGGTTGGTACAGATCCTTCCCATGGGTCTCTTGACGCCTGGAGATAGGACATCTCTGTTTTGTTCTGTGGGAGTCTTGGAGTTTAAAACCAAGCCCATGACTCTAAGGATAATGTCTGATATCATGGGAATGCCTGCCCTGTCACACAGTGTGAATGGGAGACTTACATGATGAACTCCCCACTTTAAGTCCTACACTGCCAGTCCTGCTGCCTTTGCCTCTGGGAGATCTGTGACAGAATCAGAGCTGGGCAGAGTCCCCAGGGCAATGGTCCCTAAATACTTACCCTGCACATCTCAGAAATGTCAGAAAATCTCTTACTGCTTGGAAGACTGGTACATGACCCATCTGCTTTTGTCCTTCCATCCTACCTCACCAGTCTGTCTTATTGAAGTCTCTCGACTGGTGGTCAAGCTTTTTTATTTCATCTGCCCTTCCCCCTGTGCCCCCAGCAAAGTGCCCCTCTGTTCTTATTTGGGATGTCCACTCCCTCCTGGAGTTCAGCTAAATGGCAGCGTAAGGAAGAGTGATTGCTGGCATTTGTTTGACCACTGCTCTCTGTTTTATTGATCACCTTTTGTGATGCTGAGTCGTGTCCCTGGATGTCCCCCCGGGAGGGACGCCTGCCTGCTGCAGGGCTCAACTGGAATTTTTGCCTTCTCCTTCACTACCAGATATCTTGTTACTGACACGTAACTGACAGCTTGTCTCTCTCTGCCTCGTATGCTTAGCTTCCCCCTGTTTTCTAATTTAAATAACACCCTTGTGCCTTGTCAGGATTTTATAACAAAGTTCTGACCCAATTTAGCTTTTTTCTACCCCCAGTAACCAATAAGGGGAAACTCAGTTTCTGCACAGTTCATCACCTTCACACACATTGAAAGATTCTCATATTCCTCTACTCTAGCTCCCCTGGGAGGGTTTTTGAGAAGCCTGTTAAAGTATCATTTTCTCGCTACACAAACAACTCTCACATATCTTTGTACACTCATTTTAGCAAACAACCACTCCTGCAAAAGCAGGGTCACTCTAGAGCACTTGCAAGGGACCCCAGGCTAAGGGAGTAGAAAGAATCCAACTTGATTAAGAGAGTCATTAATACGGGACATCCAGGCAATGGTCTGAAGGAGAAAGGGACTTGTACTCCAGAATGTGCTTATGGCATCTGGGCTTATGTTCACACTGCAAAACCGAGATGGCAGCAAGGGCTGACGCTGCTGTAAGGAGCTGAAGCCCAGGACCGAATCACTAGAGATCAGTTGTTGTCTCCTGAAGGAAAGGCCCTGTCATTTTGTGGGGTTTCATGTCCCTGGGGTTTTGGATCATGCCTGTAATTCTTTGACTCTCTCCTCCTTTGTAGGAGATTGACATTTCCTACAGATTTCAGCTTGATGGCATTTCTCTTCCCATCCACCTCCCTGCTGTTGTGTGTTGGTTTGCTCTTCCTGGCCCAGTCCTGAGAGCCACTGCTTGCTGTTCTGGTTCCCAGCCCCTGCACTGTGCTGGGAGCCAAATGTGGAATTGGAGAGGGGTACCCAAGAGGCACATCCAGAGCACTCATTGCTGGAAACCTGTTGATCTTGCCTCTGTGAGGTACCTGTCTGCATCATTCTCTGCTATCCCAAACAAGAAAGTAGTTTCTTTTGAATTGTGGTAATACAGTTTTCACCACCTTCTCTGCACCAAGAGCAGAGACACCTTGGCTGCATAAGTTTGGTTTCCCTATCTTCAAGGGAAGGAACAGGCATGGCTCTTTTTGAATACAAGTTTAGCAAACATTCCTGGTTGTGTTTCATGGTGAAGAGTAGAAGGCATCTTCTGTTTCTTTATGTCAAACTTTGAATTTTAACTCTCTGGATCCCCATATTGGCTCATCACAGTGGCTTGTTCAATACCCTGGAATCCTCCTTGGTGTGTCAAAAAAATGTGAGCCTGTCTTGTCTGTGTGCAGCTGAACACCACAGCAAAGATTCACAGCTAAACCTCAGCAGGAGGGAATTGCAGGCAGAGAACTCAGATAAATTGTTATTTTAGTGAATATTCCTGAGGAAGGTTGGCCATCTACTCAATTGCAACCCAATGAGATCTCCTCCTTAGTCAAAGCTAGACTGGAAAAAATAATTTTCCCACTTTGTATCAATGGTCCAGTTAATTTAACGGAAGTTTTGTGCTTATTCAGGTTGGAAACTGGACAGAGTTTTCTCACACATCAGACAGAAGAATGAAAGCCAGCAGCAGAAATTTCAGTGTATAAACTGACTTGGAGATCCCACCATAGGTACTTTGGAAGCAATCTCAGGCTGCTGAATTACTTCCCTACAACAATTTTCTACAATTGATAATTAGCATGAAGGAGATTACTTTAGCACATCTTCAGGACATTTTTAAGATTTGCTGTCTTGGATGTGGAATATGGTCAAAATAGCCAGGTTCTAATTTCATCTTCCTTTCAAAGAATCTGCTGCCAAAACATAATTTTTGTAGGATTTCAAGTGGGAAAAATGCAAATTTAGGGGATGAATGGTAGGAACAAAAAGTTTAGTATGTGAATTTTGAAAAAAACCATTATATTGGTAATGCCTTGCATTTGTAAGGTCATTAGTGTAATAATTTGGTATGGGGAAGTGAGGAAAGTTTTAAAACTGGAAGACAAATGTTGCTTAAAAACACATTCTTCCCCCATTTTCCTGTCAAAATTGTCTTCCCGAATTTTCGAGATAATGGCAAATGGTTTCAAAATGGTTCAACACACTAGACGTTACCTGCTTTTGGAAGGGAAAAAATTGCACTTAGCAGAGGCAAACCTTTATTTAATTAGCCACAGTGTAAAGGTTTCTTGTATTCCTTTGCAGTTACATGGCCGTGAGAGACTGTGGAGTACCTGAAGGGTAACTCCTACTGGGACTAATTCAGTCCAGACAGCTCCAAGTATGTTCATTAAGCTCTGGCTGGGTTTCACACAGGTGGGGAAGGTTAGAAGGCAACAGATAGAGAATGGTACTGATTGTGTTAAGCATAAAACACCATCTGTTTCACAAGCAAGGAGGGAGCAAAATCGGCACGTCTTGAGGAATACTATCCCGCTGCTGGAAGCCAGCTCTCTTTTTTATTTATTTTTTATTTTCTTGCTCCATTTTCGAGCTTCAGCGTAAAGCAGCTAGAATGTAGAAACAGTAAGCTCATAAATCAGGGGGCTTCTGAAAAGATGCCAAAGTTTAAACTGCCATGGGGGCTTTCAGACCTGTAATACGTCAGGAAAAGAGGGAATTTTAAATACGTGTTATGGTTGGCAAGAGAGAGGGAGAGAATAGAACGGGGTTTAATTCTCAAAGTTTAAAAATAGACCAGCATAGGCTTGAAAGTCAACTGGTGTAGCAGTTAAAATGCCCTACCTTGACTACTGCTTTCTCTTCACTTTTGAGGAATTGACCAAGTAAAAGGGGAAAAGTGTGTTGGAATGGCACAATATGTCAAATATTGAGTACTTTATTGTTGAATTAGAAAACTTTTAGAGGGTTGCTGCTTAAGAAGAAACATTACGAGCAGATGTAAGAGGCTGAATGAAGATGTGTCTGAGCACAGAGCTTTGTGGGCACTGTGAGCCTCGACTGTGGCCATATGGGGAAAGAAGAAACTTTCCTCCATGCTCTGCTTGTAGAAAATCCTGCCTGGGTGGGAGCGGGTGGCTGCAGGGCTGCAAACATCTGATGCCTTCAGACAAACATCAGAATGCAGGATCAAGATTTCTTCAGATCTTGAAGGTGATGGTACCTCACCCCATCAGAAATCACCTGTCCATGTGAAGGGCTTCACTCTGAATCCAGGGACTGAACCCGTAAGTAACGGGTTTGTAGCATTGTTTTATTATATATATGTTGTTTTATTATATATATGTTGTTTTATTATATTTAATCCCCAAACTCAGCATTAGTGGGACTCAAAGTGCAAGAAGCCAAGTAAATTGTAAATCTTAACAGATATATCAAAACTTTAGTGGTATCTGGTATTTTTGTTAAAATCCAAAGTCCTGAAATCGTGCAGAACCAGAAGTCTCCCCTTTCTCTTTTTTTGGCCTCTCTCTCACTTCCCTTTTATTATTTCTATTTTGTTTTCTGAGGTTTTAATACAGTTCCATTACTTGAACTGGACTAATTTCCTGACCCATTAGACCAATAATGGTTTTGCCAGTTCTTTAGCTGTTAAGTGCTGACCTAGTCTTGACTTGTGCCAACAAATTGTTCGCGTTAGAAACAGGATTTCAAGGATGTGAGCCAAAGTTTTTACAGGACAGAGTGAAATGAGTGTGAACACATCTTCTGTGCTCAGCAGAGCATTGGTGGAGGTGGAAACAATCGACATCTAGGCTGGCATGAGTCCCTCTGACACACAGGTGATGCAGAGTGGTACAGAAAAGTCCCATAAAAATTTACTGGTTTTACATCTTTACTTCCCTGAGGAGAAGCATCATGGACTTCGTACCCTTTGCAAAAGTCTGTGCTTACCTTTCAAAGTTTGTCTTGCAAGACTAGCGGCTTTATTTTTTATGCTTAGACTAGAATTTTCTAGACAGTTTAGCTCCCATTCAATGCAGACTCTGAGATTAGCTCAGTTGGTAAGAGCATGGTGCTAAAGCCCACCAAGGTGCCAGGTTTGATTCCCACATGGATCATTCACTTAAGAGCTGGACTTGATGATCCTTGTGGGTCCTTTCCAACTCAAAATATTCTGTGCTAAGAATCTGTGATAAGGTGACCCCCAGACATGCTTGTGATGGTGTCAGTCTACCTGGTGTGTGATTTTTGGTTAGCTCTCTTTAGAACAAGGGCTTTTGTTACTGTTTTAGAGCTCAGGATTTTTTGGTTTGCAGAACATTTTAATCGTCTGTGAGTGCCCTCTCTGGTGTGCACCTGGACATCCTTTACCGTTTAAAAGGACCTGTTGAAGGTCTCCTAAACCATGACAGCTAAGGTAGGACCATGTGTCCTTATCTGTGAGTGTCTGCTTAGGATGGCTGAAGATGAACCTACTGAGAGAAGGACTGCTGAGGTAGGATCTGTCAGGGACATTTGGTTTTGGGTTGTTTCTGTGCAGCAATGACGACGTGGAAGAATGAGACAGCTCAGCAGCTTTGCAACCCTTGAAGAGACTTCCCAGGGAGAAGGTTTGTGCTTACTTCTCAATAAATTCCCAACTTATATGTGGTTGAAACCAAGGTCCAAATCTCTTCTCCTCCTCCTTCTGCCTGTCTTGGGTGCTTTAACTAGGGTTGGAGGCACGTGAGGCTGGACTGAGAGCTGGTGGCACTTTGGGACCTCCTGACCTTCCTGTTCAGCTTTATTAACGTGAATTTTCCTGCACTCCTCATCACCTCCTATTTTCCAGCCTGGATATTCGGTAGTAGAGGTGACTCAAAATACCTCAGTGTCTTCACTGAAGTGACATGAAGCTTTGATCACACTGGAAGTGCAGTCAGAGATCATCTTTTACAGAACTCTGGTGTCTCCAGTCACCTTTGTTGAGGTACAGTTCAGCTGTGCTGGGGCTTGCTGGGGTTGAAAGGGGGTGGCCCCAGACTGTTGGCAATAGAGACCGTGACACGGGGGTGCAAAAACGTCACCCCATCCAAAAAAGCCTGGACTATGCCACAAAAAGTTCCAGTCAGTCTTGCAGCAGCTTTAACTTGTAAAGCTCCTGTTTCATCACCCAGTCAAGAAAATTGTTTTGTGACCTCAAGAGTTTATCACACAAAGTACAAGATATTAAGTTCATTACCGACTGCAAGGAATTTGAGCAAACAGTAATTAGCAGCACTTAAAAGATATTCTGTAGCCTAAAACACTGAACGCGTGGGTATATAACAACCAGCCGTGGAACACATGTGTGTGTAACAGTATCAATATTGAAAGCCCCTACTGTGATGAGCCATAGCAAAGCATTTTTAGCCGACATACTTTTGGGATCGCTAATGATTAATTAGTGTGTATCATAATGTAAAGCAAATGTCACCCCTGCTACCTGGGGCTGCTGTCATTTGAGAGGGGAAACTACTTCCAGTCGAAGAGTGGCTGGAAAACGCAAACAGCATCTCAGCCTGCCATCTCGTGGGCAGAGTCCCACGGCTCCCACGGGAGAGGAACGCGCCTCTCCCCGCGGCATTCCCAGCTCCTGGCACCGCTCGGGAACGGCCCACGGGTCTCTGCACGGTGCAGAACGATTTAAAAGGAGGCAAAACCCGTCAACAACAAATGTTTTGTCCTCCGTCCCTCTCTGGAGGGCGGCTGCCGGAAAGGGAGCGGCCTCAGAGGGTTGCTAATAACCCGACAGAGATTTCTGACATTGCGTGGCAGAGCTGTGTAAATAAAAAGCGAGGATTAGATGCCTAAGAACCATGTTATTTCCGATGATTTCTCCCTTAACTAGCCTCATTATTTGAAGGTGTTGCAGTTGAAGCAGTTTGCAAGACAGGCACATAACAAAGGCTTTTTGCCTTTCACTGAGGGAAGCCCAAGAATTTTCTCTCTGAGTATGAAAATCACATTGTGCTTACTCTGGTGTTAATTCACAGCGTTATGTTTTATCCCACCCCCCTCTTCCTTTTTATTCCTCGAGAGCTGCAAGTTTTCAGCATAAATAGTATTATTTTGTAAATATTTGTAGCTCATTCTTTAAAGTAACTCTCTGGGAAATTGTTACTAACCTAGAGGAAATACTGCAGACTTAGTCCCAAAATAAGATCTAGAAAAAGAAATTTTTCTGTTTGCAATGAGGGAACTACCCAGGTATAACTCTTTGGAGGCTCAGCCTAAAAGTTTTGGTTTACTGATTTTTACTGAAAACAGAGGTGTCACAACTGAACTGCTCAAAATTTTCTATCTAACACCATTCAATACAAATGACTAAACTGATGATTTGAACTAGTGCATTTGTTTTGGAAAACTGCAGCATTAAATTTTGTAATCCTACTGTCAAAAAAAAAAAACCAACCAAAGGCAATATAGTATTACAGCTGTGGATCCTTAAATACTGTAATCAGATATCACCAATCCGGGCAATTTGTGTGAAGTTAATACAGTTGCAGTTCAACTTCAATTTGAAAAGGGGAAGATCTGTTTGATTTATTACGTTTTTTTGTGCGTGCAAGTTGAAAAGCGTGCTTGATTTCCGCTATAAATTGTATCCATGCCTCATCACTCCGTATTTTTAGAGGTACGCTGACATCCTAAGCACAGTAGGATCTATACTTGACATTTTAAAGGAGCTTTCATAATTTATGTGGATGTTTGATATAACATATTTTTTCAATCTGTAATGTGGGAGGGTTATGGGTTTGAGCTTTCATTTCTGATACATTCTAGGAGCAGCTAATTTTAAAATGTAAACTATGTAACTTGCATATATTTTCCAATTTCCTGCCTAAACTGCATAATGATAATTTATCATGTAATTGCTAAATTTATTATGTAAATAATAATTGCTGTAGTGGACAAAATTGTCAGAGTGTTATCTAAGTAATTGTCAGCATGGGTTTTATTAGTTTTGGTCTTCTACTACTTACTGTAGCAGATTAAAAACTTATTCACATTTCATGTTGCTATTTCTTAGCAAATAAAATTCATGGAAATATTCTATTACATATCAAACAATACTGTAGTTGTCTGGTAAATAAATAATACTTAAAATGACAGGCTTGTTACCGAGAGATACACAGAGAATAGCAAGGGCAGGGGGATGGGAATTGGTGCAGCCAAATTATAACCATCTCTCCTCTGATGATCCTGACCATAAGCAGTGACATTTCACTTAAATATCTATTTCAATTTATTAATCTATTCAGAGTGAAAAGCAGCTACTGAAACATTGCTCATTTTTTGGGTGTATTTTATTTTATATTATTTTAATTCAAAATTCTATTTGTATTCTGTTTTTATGTTCTTATTTTAGCAAGCATTTGGCAACCTAAAAACTGGAAAGTCCAAGGGATCTCTCCTTTTCCCTCATATCTTTTAATCCCTTTATGGAAGGAGAATACCTGTTTTGTCTAATGTGTTGTTCCAGAGTGTAGATTTTTAATTCTTAAAATATCCGAGATATCTCTTACATTAAAATCTCTCAGAAAGAACGCAAAGGAAAGCTCAGAGAATTTCCTAGCAGTTATGGACTTTCTAGTTATTCTAACTCTACACTTTAGACTCTGTTTACTGTGTAATTTAGAGACGGATTTTCAGAGCGAGACCCAGGAGTTCAGGAGTGCTTTTGTAATCGCAGCACCAGGACATGAAGCTGTTCCCTAATTCTCCTCTGGATGGGCCAGGGTAGTGCTGGGAGAAGCTTTTTTGTTCCTGACACCGGCGGTGTGGGGTCCTCAAGGGGTCCCAGGGCACTGTGGGACCTGAGCTGCGTGGTTTTCTCCAGGCTCTTTGTGTCAGTGGTGGGAAAGACACAGGACCTGGCAGAGGGAGCTGCTCTGACAGGGAACGGCGGTGTTGGAGGTCCATGGGCAGAACCTCATCCAGCTAGACACACATTTTGACGGGAACAAGCCCTGTCAGAGTTACCTGCTCTAGTCCTTTGCTGAGTTGCGGCCTGCGGGCTGCAAGGGAGGAAGCGCAGTGTCAGAGGATAGAATTAGAGCTCAGCTCTGCCCCAGCGCAGGGCCGGGCTGGGAGAGCCTGCTGATTCCTGCCCCTGGAGCCCCCAGCCCTGGGATGGCCTGGCCACATCTGCCTCGAGCCAGGTGTGCGGGATGGGTGTGTGGAGCTGCACAGGGAAGTGTGCCGCCCACGTGTTTGTAACACCCTGTAATGCGTGTCTGCTGGGAATACCATCCAAGTGCTGCTTATATGCACACAGTCGTACACAGCCTGTGATATGCATCTGTTCAGAGCTATTCAGCATATTCTATTAATATTTAAGGTGTAATTATATTATTAATGCATTACATAAAGAGAGTGCAGCGTTAGCTTGTGTTAACGGGATGTATTCCCCTCTTGTGCATTCAATCTTCCTTGGACCTGCCACATTCCAAACATGGAAGAATAGAGATTTCTCTCTCGAAAGGCCAGCTTTGCAGACCGTGTGTATGTTTAATAAAGTGCATTCACTGATTTTGTGAAGACACTACCCAAGGCTGAATGCCGAGTTTCATAGACATATAGTGTTAAAATTGCCTTGCCTATTATAAAGAAGATAAAAATATCTTTTTGTTCAGATGTTCTGCTTGCTTCTTTACAAATGAAGGAGTTAAATACTGAAAGGCAGGTGGATGCTGTAACTACTTTAGAAAAAGATGAATAGGGCTGATGGCTAAAGCTACAGGGAATCTATTGAAGGTCCAGATGCAGACATGGCTCTTACTACACACACAGTTCAATGTGGGGTGAGGCTGCCTGGTTAATTGGCTATGAAATAACTAACCTCTGGGAGAAAATTGCCCTGGTAGCTAATTGTTAGTGTTCAGGGTAACATGTAGCCACCTGGCTGATTAGTGCCCTTACCTATATTTACACCCACCCCCGGTTAAATGCAGGCAGTATTGTCAGGCTGGCTGGGTGCATTCATCGAGTGGCCCTCGTGGATTAAAGAAAATATGACCACCAAGGTCAGTTTTTCTTTTCATTCTTCTTTTATCTCCTTCTGAATTCCCCATTTCTCACATAAGAAGAGCAAATTCAATCCTAAAGTAAATCTGCTGGCTTTAGCAGAACAGTAGTGGAATGAATTTTGTCCCAATTGTTTGGTTTGGTCACAGACTCACAGAAACATCAGGGCTGGAGTGGGGAAATAAAAGGAGACAGCCCAACGGCAGTCAGAAGGCAGGGCTGGTGAATGAGTGGAAGGAAAGCCAAGTACTGAAATAGAAGATGTTGTGGTGTTTTTGTCATGGAAAATTCTCTGGGAATAGGCAGGACAAACACTGCTCGAAGGTGACATTAAGCTTTCTTGAGGTGGAGAAATGGAGAGGATGGACTTCTGGTGTCCAAACTGTGTAGTAGCATTTAGATAGCTGTTCAGATACTTAAAATGTAAGAAAAACCTTTCTAACTGAAAAAGCAATCAAACACTGAACAGGTTGCCCAGAGTAATGCACTCTCTGTCCTTAGAGCATTCAAAACCTGACTGGACTGGCCCTGGGCAACCTGATCTAGCTGACTTTGTGATGAGAGAGGAGTGGAAAATCCAGAGGTTACTCTAACCTCACTCCTTCTGTGTTTTTTTTATAATTGTGACACAGTACCAGGTAAATATTTGTAATTATCTCACAGTTTTACATTTATATTTGTTTTCTTTGACTGATAGGTAGTTAATATACATGGTTTCCTTACTACATAATTAGGGTACTTAACATTTATGTTTTCAAGCTCAGGTTCCAGGTGCTTATGATTATTTTTGATACTGCTAATGCTTTGTCAACAGTCAAACCGAGGTGGCTTTATAAAGCCCTTATATCAGCCAATACTAAGACTGCAACAACACTGGTTGCTGTGGCTCCTATTTCAGTCTGGAGTGTGTTAATCGTGGCAGTTGCTCCTAGGAGTAGATTACCAGAAAAATCTGGCTCTGAACTGAAATAGAGCATGGTGTAGGCTTCAGCAGCAGCTTTGTGTAACTAATACCTACAGATCTCTAGAGCAAAAAAGGAAAATTGTGATAATTAAAAGATAAAAGATTCCGCATTTCTCAGAAAAAGTAATGCCCATATTTTCCAGAATTAGTCTTGGCTTTTGTCAGTCACCATTTGGTGTATCTAATAAAATGCATACTTAAATTTTTAAATTTATTTTGAATACAGAAACATTGCAGATGTAGCTCAAGGTCTGTAATTAATTATGACTCAGAGAGGTGAGGATTCCAGATTGGGAAGTTTTTCAACCTATTCTAAATTTAGGAACAAAACATAAAGACTTTCCAGTGGCCTTATGAATGTGGGAGCATTACTGCACCATCCTGTAATTCCACGCACCTCAGCTTCAGGAGTTCTGCTGTCACACATTCCTAGCTCTCCTACTTTAAAGAAAAACAGCTTTGCAATCACCCACTTGGAGAACAGTTTGAACTCAGAAATGCTCAAAAAATGGAGCAGAAAGCACAAACAAGTTGCATGGGCAATTGTGTAACTTTAAAAATGCTTTTGTGCTGTTCTGACCTCTGGTGTTTGGCAGTGCTGCCGGGGCAGGGAGAAGTGTGTGCATTCCCTGGGACCTGGACCTCTTTTAGCCAGATGTGCTGAGCACCTCAGTGTCTATTGACTTGGCAGCTGGCTAATTAGCATCCCTTGAAATCTGGTCCTCTGCTGATAAGTTGGTCAATTTGCAGGAAGGGGAAGAGGCTGTGGCAGGAAGGTGTCAAAGGAGAGTTTCTTCAGGCACCGCTTTCCCTGTCAATGCTTTGACAGCCCTATTTTTACTGTTGCCTTGTTAGTGTTTTCACTTCCCATCTGTCATGAATTTGCTGATGTTCTCCTACTTTTAGAGGAGAAAAGCTGCAATTCACCACCTTTACTGAGGTATGATAGCTCAGCAACTTGGATTGCAGGCGACAGGAATGTTACACAAACCCGAACGGAGAGATTTCCGTGTGGATATGGAGTTACAAACTGTGCAGAGTTTGAGGCTGTTCCTTTGTTTTCAAGATGTGCTTTATTTATTGAGATGGCATATATGCCACAGGTGGTCACAGGGAAGAAGTGATGGAGTTGTTGATGGAAGCAAACCCATGGGATAAAGGTTTTTTTTCTGCTTCTGCTTAGCCAGCTGAGAGTCTGGCACTTTGTCTAGGGTTGTTGTCCAGAGTCCTTCACCTATGAGCTCTCTACCTCCAGAGAGAAATTCGTCTCACCTGCGTTAGGTGGGAGACCTGCTGGCTGTCTCCATGAAAACAGAGGAAGCATAGTGAAACAGCTTAGCTCAGACATCTGGGCGTTCCACAGCCTGGTGTTCAGTGAGGTTAATTCATCCTTAGTAATTCATCTGTTCTGCAGCTGTATGACAGGGAGAGACATCTCCTTTTCAGTATCATAGAGAAGGCCTTATAGTCCTGGTTAGATTGATAGTTTCTAAACTCTATGGCTCTATTTTGGGGAGATCAGAAGGTTTCGTTGAGTGGTCCTGCCGCGTGGAATCTAAATCTCTCATGCTCTAAATCCTGCTGAACAAACTGAAGTTTAACATTTTAGTCCTTTCTAATACTTCTCTATTTTCTTTTTATGTGAATAACTATTATTTTAGTCTTTCATTTACTTAGTTGAGAGAAATGTAAACTATGTAAAGAGAAATGTACACTATTTCTTTTATTGGTAAAGATTGTGGTACAGCTGAAGGTATAGGGAAGATAAAACCTTGCTCCAATAAAATGCAGCAGATCCACGAGAATTGTGACAGAAGAGTAGGATTAGCACATCACAACTCTTAAGTGATAAGGACCTGACAAGGGTAATTTCCTTCACACATTTGTACAAGGATCTATACATACAGAACTTGAACTTGAGAGGTAACACAGACATAAAAATATATATAAAAAAGGTGTGACAGGGAAAGATTATGTTAACAACTATTTCCCAGTCTGTAAAATGTGGGGAAAGTGCATAAATTCATGGGCTGGAATGAGAAATTGTCTCCCTTAACTCTATTGTGTTATAATGAGGACCTTCCATTTGTATTAAAAACGGAGCCTTTAGAACCTAGCAACAAAAAGAGTCCATTTGTATTAAAGATTTGTTTAAGGATGGACATTTTAAATCGTTTGACCAATTTGTAGAAGATTTTAATATTCCTGGAGCTCAGTTTTTCCGTTTCCTTTGGATAAGACATGCTGTTCTTTGTGAATTAAAAAAAGGTATAGAAATGCAAATGTAGCAGATTGAAAAATTGTTGTACAAAGGGATGGTCTCACTAAATTGATTTCAAGGCTATATAGGACATTGTCAGTATCCTTAGACAAAGGCAAATTGGAAGTTAAAGAGAAAAATGAGAGAGATTTAGGTAAAGAACTTAATATACAAGAATGGAAACAGTTTAATAAAATGGATTTCTATGAAAATAAGACATCAGGTTGTTCAATTTAATTACATCCTATTCAGAGAACCTATTTATGCCCTCTAAAATGGCAGAAATATATAAAGAGATTGTTACTATGGTATAATAACAGCAAGATGCTGCATAGGGGGTAATGTATACATATATTTAGGTATTGTATGGAGATCAAATGTTTTCACAAAAAAGGTTTCAGAAATTCTGCTATGCAAAATAAGATCTTTTGGTGTGTTTAGACTGAATTTTAAAGACTTGTTGATTACACCAGTGGGAGAGAGATATTTCTTGATGTGTTTCAAGTGTTTTTAACAATTTCTTCCTGTGTTTAAGCAGGAAGACGTTAGAAGGCCAGAGGAGAAAGATGGTCTGTGTTATATGTGGTAGAACATTTAATTTATTCTATGCCTCAGCATTTTATTATTAAATATTCCACAAGAGTGGTGGCAGAATAAAATAATTTAAAGCTTGTGATGCATACAGGTAGAAGTAAAAGCCATATAAACATGTAGACAATGAAGATGCTGGGATGTGGCCAAGACACAGCATTTACTGTGTATGAAAAGAAGTGAAAATCTCAGGGCACTGCAATACCATTACTGTGCAATTTCTTAGGGGGTCAGTAAAACAAAATACAAAAGAAGTGCTGAAATAATAATTAAAAGGATATCCAGAGCTTTGAAACTTCTTCCTGAAGTTGAGAAAATCTTGATCCTGCATGGTGAGAAGCGGAGTTGGTGCTGTGGTTGCTACAGACTAGTTCACCTGTGTGAGAGCTGGTCAGTCGTTCCTACCACAGATGGATATCTGGCTCACCAGGACACAGCAGGTCCTTTCTCCCCTGTGGCGAAGATGAGCTGAGGTTTCTGCTGGGATTCCCTCTGTGACACTGTCGCAGGAAGTTTGCTGCCGTGGCAAACCCCCTCCACAGCCATTCCCTTGCATGTCAGTGACCTTTGGGCGCTGCTGGCTCTCCTCACCTTCTCCAGCACGGTGGTACAAGAGTGAGTCCTGCAAAGTAAGGCTGTGCCTCGTTTCACTCTTTCTGTTGACTAAAAGTGGTACCTTGGCTGCACCAGTGAGATGCCAACAGTGTTGCCAAGCAGGGCAGGTCCTGCAGAGTGGGGCTGTGTTGGTCTTCCCTGGATGTGGGAGTTGCAGGTGGTGAAGATACGCAGCTCTCACCTTCTACTTACCAAAACCTTGTGTCTTAGTTGTGGGACTGTAAATCACACATTCCACACGTTCAGTGGGATGTTTTTGTGCTGAGGATTCGGGTGACTGATGCTTGCAGCAGCGTGTGCAAACAGGCAGCAGCAGCAGTGCTCCACGAGAGCTGTGAGCAGTCTGGCCCCCTGGCAGGACACAGGTAGGGCTTCACAAGTCAGTCTCTCAGTTTAGTGTTGGGGGTGTTGTTTTGGAGTTCTCTGTGCAAGTCTGAGATCTGTCTGGTGGAAAGCTAAATTTTGCTTTGATGTTTCCTGCTCATGATTTTCTTCTAATGAAATTACAACCCTGTCAGGCATGTGCTTCTCACCTACCCAATTCAGCACATGACAGTACTACCACAAACTCTTGTAAAATGAAAGGGGGTATTTTTTATGTTCTATAAAGTTTGCTATTCTTCAGCCAAGGCTGGCTTATTCTTCTCAGTTCTAAATAAATGTATTTTCTTTCTCAAATAAATAGAAGATAGACAGTTTAGAGAAGGAAACGAAAGGGATGACTTCAGATGTAGTCTTACTAATGAGTTAATCAGCATGTTTGAATGCTAATAAGCACAAGTTGATAACTGGATCATCTCCTTTCTATTGTCCACTGGGAAGCTACATTTAGGAAATTAATTCACAATTCATATTTAACTCACTTTGCTTATGAATTAATGTGCATATTTAAATCTATTTAATCTATGCAACAGTATCTTTGGCATCTGCTTTTTTTTTTTTCTCTCTCCTTCCTCCATTAATAATTACTATTCTCTAATAAAAATTAGAGGATGGAGGAAATACTACCGATCATGAATTCTAGCACTGTCATGCAAAGATTGCCATTAACATCACTTGTTTAAATAAAGGCCTGTAATTCCTGCCTTTGCATCTGGAGTGTCTGTTGTCTCTCTGTGACATCAGGAAAGTCTTTCCCTACTGACTCACTTGTCTCTTTTGCAAAAGGACTGGCCTTGATGTCTGAGGCGTGTCAGTGTTGCTGGGCTTAGGCGGGAGAGGGGAACCCAGCTGCTGTCAGCTGTCAGGTGTGCTCACAGCCTTTGGAAATGCAAGACCGGTCATTTCAATGCCTTGCGTTTGCAGGAATGGCAGAAAAGTGTTTGATGGTTGTTTCTTCAAGTCTGCTGCACAGGACTGCTCAGGAGGCTCTGGAGAACTGAGCAGAGCAGTCATGGACAAGGGCCTTGGAGCGCCGGAGGCCGCGTCCGCAGGCTGCTTCCAGTCCTAGTCCTTCCTGCCTCGAGGCACTGGGATGCTCTTGCCAGCCACGCAGGTAGCAGGGAGTAGAGCGAGAGATGTGAGCCTGAGAAGCCGCTCCTGCACTACTAAAAAGTAAGGGACCTTACTGCAGGAAGTGGAGCAGAAGGAAATATTCCATGTACAAACACGCGGAATAGATTGACTCCCTGAGAGTGTGATCCCACTAAGTGTGTGTCAGCTGATCAGCATGCCTCCTGATAGGTCTCCTGCCTTGGCTGGTAGTAGAAAACAATTTAGCTTTTCCTATTAATTTTTGTAGCTACCATTAAAGGCAATACCACAACTAACATTATATCAGGCCCAATTACACTAGTGCGCCGCTTCTATTTTTTTTTCTTTCATGCTGTGGCATTTCCTTTCCCTTGAAAACACTCTTTCACTCAGTCTAGCAATTAACTGCTTGAACAGTATAATAAGGAAGCAATTAAGAGGTGACAGAGAAAAATTAACACTCCATTTCACATTAAAGGCCAAGTGAGTATCCTGGCCATTGTGAGTTAAATGTGTCTTTGAAAACCTATGGTTGGAATGTATTTTCCTTTTGGATAAGAAGCCAGGTCCACGTTTTTTAGTCTAAAGTCCCAATCTGAAAATGGATGATAACTAATTGGGTACTGTCTGCTTAAACAGGCTGTATTAATTGCAGTTTGTTCTCCTGTAAGTGTCAAGGAAAACAAAATCTTTGTAATGTGTAGGCACAATGTACGCAGCCTTAATTTGAATATGCATGTACCGGGGCAAATAAAGCAAACTACTGCATGCAATGTTGCCATGGCAGGCAGCATTTGCATAATAAATAACAGCTATCATCAGACTTTCTTTATGAAGTTCTCTCCTGTGTTGTCAGCTATAAGAGCCGGCAATAAAGGAGACAATATTGAGAAAGTAAGAGTGTGTTTTGCTTGCAAATGCAACTCCCCGACCACAGCCGTTGTCAGGCACCCGTGACCGCGGTGCTGCTGGCGGAGCGCGGGGGCTGCGGTGCTCTGCAGCGCATCAGAGACGCAAAGTGACCTCCAAAAGTGGGGTGTGTGAGGGCAGGGTTTCCAGGTCTGTGCCTTGGAGGCCGCAGGGTTGGCACGGGGTTGTTAACACGGCCTGTCACGCGGCATTGATGCAAAACCCTCGGTCGTATTCGGTCAAAAGCCGGACTTGACGAATCCCGGAGGACTTTCCCAGTCTTGGTGATTCTGTGTTCTATGATCTGCGGCAATCTAACGAGTGGGACACGGTGGAGAGGTGCCACTGGTGACGCTCTGTATTTTACAAGCAGCCTAACACTCCAAACTTTTGTGGAAGTTTTTTAGCAATCCATGACATCAAGATGTACCGAAAAAGCTCTTGGGCTGGGATGTGACAGTGAAATCATGGACGTGTTGTTACTAATTCCGGAGGAGGTGGGGTTGGTCCCCAGCGTCAGGGCTGAATGTTCTGTGTCACAGAGTTCTGCCTTCAGAGACAGTGCTTTCTGCTCTGTGTCTCCCACGTGTGTCTCTTGTGCCAGCTTCCCTGCAACACTACAGGAGATGAGGACAATTCACAGATATTTGCCCCAGCTCTGTGCCAGGGGAACCTTGTCTTTCTTTGGGTCAAAGCTTTTGTGAAGCTCTTGAGGCTGTTCTGTCCCCTCTACCTGGAATACAGACCCTTCATGTAGACTCAGTTAAATATATATATATGTGTTTTATTCCATCTTCAGCAGAATGGTTTAAAACCTCAGAACATGTCAAAACTTTAATGATCAAATCAAAAAGCTTTGTGAAACTGCTTTGCTTTGGGGATTCTTTGCAAATTGCAAGCACTGGTTCACTGGGGAATGTCTGAATGTTGATAGTCAGCTTGGGCCTGGTTTCAAGTGAATGTGTTGTAGAATTTGATGTTGAAGTCTGACTTTGAGGCAATTCCAGAAAAAAGGGACAAGTTTCAGCTAGGTTTTGCTTTGAGTTGTTTATTTTCCTTTTGTAGAAATGAAGGGGAAATTCAGATGAAGGCAATCATTACATCCAGTATATTAAGGAGAGCAAAGGGAAAATCTGAGGTGGATCAGAGCCACCAGTGTAAGAAAGAAGCTTAGGATGGAATTAAAGGTGAGAATAAATCTAAAGCTGAGACTGTGTGCTTGGAGGTGGGTGAGCGGGGAGAAATGTGGCTGTTTTGGCATGCAGTGAAGGAGGGGACCAGCTTGAGGGGGCTCCTGCAAGGCTCGCTGAGGCAGATGCTGCTGATGTAAGCAGCCTGTTCAGAGGTAGATTTGTTGAGCAACCCAGTTTGTTATTTACTTCTGAAAACAGGGAGAGGTGGTAACTTATACACCAAAGTAATAAGACTGAGAATCAGGGGAATCCCTCTGTTCCTCTTCAATTGTGAGTACACAACCTTCCAATTTCTGTGCCAGAAAACTATACTGAGGCTTTCCAGGTCCCTGGAAAGCAAAGCACCAAGTTCTGGAAAATTTTCAACAAACAAACAAATACTGTCATGGTTTGTATGCATAGTTTAATGAGCTTTGATTAGGATTTTAATTGTGTTGGCAGATCTGACTTGACTGAATGCTCTTAGGTGTGATTTATGCAAGGAATTCACTCTTTTATCCCATCCCAACCTTTTCTTATAAAGCTTAAATGATGAAAAGATTGATAGGACTGGATGACTGGTGATACTGGTCTGGTGTGTGGATTAACATAATGAGAATTGCTGTTGGTAACTCCTCAGCTTTTCCATAACTTATTGAAAAGTAAAACAATGCTGAAACATATAAGAGGCTTTTCAGAGGGTCTACCAGTTACTAACATGAAGCATGTCCATGATTTAGTTTGACATTTGGAATCTGCTTGGGGATTTTTGTCTTATTTTTCTATATCAATTGTATTTACTAGCAGATGTAGTTGCTTCCCATCATTTTTATTCTCTTTAGTAAGTGGTAAGGAATAAGCAGGCTATCAGTAGGTGTACCAAAAGTAAGCAATGATTTTCAGGTTATATTTTGCTCTGAATGTCAGAAATTATACCTTTATCTGGATCTATTTTTTATCTAATGGATGGATCATGTAATATCTACAGTACCTAATATCTTCTCCTAAACAGAAAAGAAAAAAGTCTCTTCAAACAAGTAACCCCAGATCTCATACAACAGCACAGCATGTGTCAATTCACACTGTGTCACGTGACATGGAACTACTTAATACAACCTGACTTGGAGTGACGTTTGTATTACCCATATCATAGAATAAAAAAATAACACTTACTTTCACAAGTGAGTAATTATCTTTTCCAGTTGATGGTATTTTGCTATTTGCAGGTAAAAATGAAAAACAGGTAAGGGTTAGTGGGCTACCTGGAAAAGAAATTTTACAGTAGGGAAGAGGTTTGATAAGGGCCTAACCATGCTGGCAATGCAAGCAAAAGAAATGGTTCTGTTCATGAAAGGATGGCTCTGTCTTTAGATGTGGTTTGAACTGAAGCAGGGGAAAACCCAGAGAGGAAATCTCAGCTTTTGAACAACAGGCTTGTGAGCTAATTAAGGCTGAAGGACAGTTTTAAGGAAGGAAAAGAAAAAATTATCCATTGCCAAGGACTGAGGGCACGTTTTAATCCCACACCTCACACTGCAGGGGATGGGTAATGCACAGACACCCCAAAGGCGTGCAGGGCACTGGGCAAAAGACACCAGTGCTGGGTGTTCTCCTCCCCAAGCCACCACTGTGCTGCAGCTGCTCGTGTTGCCTCAGGAGAGGACAGTTCTGAGGTGTTTTCCTACCCTGAAGACATTGAAATTGATGGTTTATTCATGGAGATCCTGATTTGATCCACAGCTAAGAGCAGTGAGTCCTGTAAATGCTGGACAGGGAAGTAGATTATGAGTAGTGAGAGTCATCTGCAGCCTCTGGTGCTTTCTCTGCTCACAATCCCCAGTCCTGCTGGAGGCTCTTCTATTTGGGCTGGATCTTCCTCGTCCCCACAGGAGTCCCTTTGCAGCAGCACCTCACGGTGACATGCACTTGTCCCCAGCTCCACCACCTTCCCGTTGCTCTTAAAGCCTCTCCTCATTGTTCATTCCTAAAAAAGCATCTGTAACACAGGTGTGGGCCAGCTCACAGCCCGTTCCCATCAATCTCCATCTGCGTGGGATGCTGAAGGATATTTTGCACAAGGCCTTTCCTGTAGCCCAGCAACTGCAAGTGGATGTTACCTTTCAAAAATGACCATGGAAATAACCTGACAACTGGGAAGACAGATGGCAAAAACATCCTCCCATGGACAATTTCCCTCCAGGAATTTGTGTGGAGGGCGGTAAAAGTCTCCATTTTGGACGAGACTGGGTGATTTCTGCCGGCTGCCTGAGTGACAGTGTTCCTTGGAGGAACTCTCCTCCTCTTCTGCTTTCTCAAGCCCTGAAAAGCAAGAAACACATTCACACTGTGATTTTTAAGATTGTTTTGGACAAAACCTTGTAACCTCATTGGTTTCTACAAAGTTACACTGCTCAGATCAAAATTGCATCTCTCCTAAAGTGCTGGTACTCGCGTGTTTCTCTGGCTTCAAAGCACAGAGACATTGGAAAGATTAATTGTAAATTTATTTCAGCTGTTTTCACAGAATTTTTTTTAAACGAAGCTACAAAAATAAGCTTGCAGTGAATATTTCTTGCTCTCCTGCCATGGCCCCATGCTGCCACTGCCATGGCAACCACGGAATCTCCTCTCCTTCCCTATCTTCTCTGCTCAGCTGGGGAACCTCTGCTGAGTGATGCCACAGCCATGGCAGTGCCTCTTTCCAGTACTGGGGCCACTTCTTCTGTTTCCCATCTGTCCGCTGTAGGATCCCCCTTCCAGTCCCCCCTCTTCATCCGGGTTTAGGATGAAATATTCACTTTTCTGCTGTGTGAAGTTAGGGAAGAAGAACACAGTAGCTAAGGTCTCCCATTAGTAAGGTCTTCTTCAAGCAATGCTTGGGAGGGTCTGGATGATACTTGGTGGATCTGTTTGCATGCATGACCACTACACATCATTTCTTATTGAAAATGAGCAGTTTCAAAGCTCTTTAATCAAATTTCGAAGGTTTACAAATGTAGTGCATTTTACAGGGGACATGTCTATTTCTTCACCAAGGGAGGAAGGGACATAGCAAATCTTAGAAACGAAAATAACATGACAATTTTGGAAACCACCATGAAATAAGGATTTATTAGTTTGTTGATCTCCCCTGGGGACCTGAGTGCAATAAAAGCAGGAATTGTGCTGACTCGGGTGGAAGTGAAGAGCATGTTCAACTTGAAGGCAAATGGTTTTGTGGCACAATCCAGGGATAGAGGCTGGATGAGCTCAGCTGTCACTCAAGCTGTTAATCCCTCAAATCTTTAGCGCTTGAGGATTAATTTCTCTAAATATTGTGCCAAATATAATAGTCTCTCTATCGCTCACACTATTAGATGGCTATGAACTACAAGGAGCCTTTTGTCTCCCTAATAGGATTCATCCCTAATTCCAAAGTCATAAAGCATGAGTTTAAAATAAAATAACTTTTAAAACCCCTGTTTTCCACAGGGAGAAAGGTAACAGCGGGACAGGTGTAAAGCCCTAACCCTGGGCTCTGCTCCTGCCCTTTACACCAGTCCTGCAGCAGACTCAGGCCAGGGACAGTTTTGTGGTTGCTCGCTTCTGCTTTATCCTGATACAGAAGATTTCCATAGTGAGAGAGAAGGAACAGTGATTCAGGGTCCTTCTATTGCCATATCTTGATTTAGGGGTGTGGGGGTACACAGAAATGAGCACGTTCTGCATGACCTAACCAGTGTGAAAACAAAGTAGAAAAATAAAAATTGAAGTAGGGGCAATGAACAAGTTTCAATTTTCAGCTCTGAAGGACCTTTTCCTTAGAAATATTAGCTCATTTTTGCCTTCTGAGAAGTCAGAATTTAGATACAGCATTCTGCTTTCATGGCTCCAAAACATTTTAGATTAGTGAGTATTATTCTCATTATATGAACATTTTCTCCCAGTTTGGGATGGCAAAGCAAAATTAAATAAGTAAATAAAAAGGGCATTGACAGCTTGCATTCTGTCAGAACTCGAGTCCAGTCTATCAACATTTTCATTATAATAGTTAAATATGCAATTTTCTTCCAAATGATAATTAATTAGCTTTGAAGGTGTGAAGTGAAATCAAAATCCAGAGTGAGTTAAGATTTTCACACTCTTGCTTTTAGGTGAAAGTGAATATAAAAATAGAGGAACACTGAATGCAAATGGTTTCACTGCTGTAGTTCCTGGTAATTTAAGAATAAAAGGATATATTTCTAAAATGTGATCTAAAGGGTTTTTGAAAGAAAAAGGTTTTCTTTATTGGAATATTAACTAGATTCTTTGAAAAAATAGAAAGCTGAAAATTTTGGTCTGTCAGCACCCTAGAAAAGATAGAAGACCTGTTATATGTGTGTTAAGAGTATAACAAGATCGTGTAACTAGAAATAGAAGAAGTCAGCGAAAATTAGAAAGAAAGCTGGCTGGTTTTAAAGTGAGATTAATTAACCACTGAAAGTGCATCCCAAGGGGCAAGGTACCTTTTTTAGCACTTGAAGTCCTTAATTCACAACGGGATGTCTTTTTAAGGAAATTCTGTAACAGTACAGATTGTTCAACAAGGTCTCGGAGTCAGGGGGTGGAAGGCTGGGTTATTCAGGAGCTCAGGCTGGAGAGGATCACGGTGTTCTCCTTTGGCCTTGGCATCAGTGGGCTCAGCCCTCATGGAGTAGGTCAGAGTCAGGTCTGCGAGCTGAAATGTGTCTGCTGCGGGAAGCAGAGGCTTCGGAGGATGAGTGCGGTGCAGATGTGCGGGGCACGGACGTGCTGCTCTCTGCAGGTGGAGCACGGTGGTCCGTTGTGAGTTCCCTCTGGAGTGAAGCACGTCCAGAGAGGTTGCAGGATGGGGCAGGCTTTGCACTTGTCTGGTTTTCCTTACCCCTTCCCGTCGCTCCCGCACCTGTGAGCGACGGCTGCCGGCAAACCCGCTGTTAAACTCTGCTGCTGCTGAACCCGTGTTAACCTGAAGGCTTTAGAGAAATTGGTTGGAAGGCTCAAATCTTTCTTGGGGGTCACGAAGAAGAGTCTTACGAATGAAAAAGAAGAAAATAGGAGTCAATAAGACACACAATGGTAGAGAAAAATATTCTCTTTTACAAAATCCGGTGACTGAGGATATTCCACAGAGGAAGGAGAGTAAGGTGCTTCCTACATGACAGTGAATGACAGCTTTTCTGTGTACTGTGGTTTGACAGTTACATTTTCTCCCTGAGATGCAGGTGTGAAAGGAGAGGCTAACTCTCTTCTCAGAACATTAATGCTCACTCACATCCCAGCTCTTCTCCATTTCCCCGTTCTCCATTTTTAATCCAGCTCTTTCTCTGCTTCCACTGAATCCTGCACTGGCCTTTGCTGCACAATAAGATTTAAATGACTAAAAGACCACAGAAAAGAAGAATGGACCACCCTTCTCCTTCCTGCTCTAAAAACAAGCATTCCCAGCTCCCTATGTATCACCTGCTGCTGCAGCCCTTGGGTGATGGATCATCAGCAGTGGGAATTGCAATTCCCAGTGACACCAGGAGCTTCAGCATGGAGACGCAACCGTGTGCTGTGGTGAAACCAAGAGGTGCATTTGCTGTTTCATGGGATTGTGGGCTATTCATCTCTGCAATCCTGGGCAAGGGAAGAGGGAACACGGTCCCTAAGGCAGAATGTAGGGTGCTTTGTGAGGAGTGAGGTCCCAGCCATCCCATGGAATGACAGGCCCTTCTCAGGCCCCTGTGGCTACCTCTGGTTTTCTCGTGGTAGCCCTGCTCCAGGAGTCTCCTCCTGGTCCTTTCACCTGGTGTGAGGTGGATGAAGCTGCCCTCAACAGGAGGACAACACACACTCTCCAGCATCACACCCCAGAGAGATGGAGCAGTGAATGCCACATTCTCCATCCTCCTGCTTCAGGCACAAGGCACAGAAAAGGGAGAATAACTGGCTGCAGTGTCTGATCCTGGAAATTCTGACTTTCTCTGTGTGCATTTACACATTTACAGGGTTCAGGTCTTTGTACAGTTCAACCATTTCTGCCTGCCCCCCTTGCTGTCACTCTATCCCATGCAAGGGTAGGATTTATCCTGCCTAATACATGCTGCAGTATTTTTATATTTCCTTCTGATGAGTGAAAAAGGGATCCAAAAGGAGCCCACATGGATTGTAGCAGGCTAAATAGAATATGCAATTTTTGAGAGCATGTGTAGCCCCTTAGGCAGCAGTTGTGCAATCTTGGAGCGAGGTTTGGTGAAACAGCTCCTGTTGGTTTTTTGGAGGTTACAGCTTCTTAGCAGAGCAATCCCCAGCTGCTCTGCCTCCTTCCCTCGACTCTCTAGTTTTAACATCATGTTTGCTTTTGTCTTGTATTATTTTTCTTCCCTTTTTCCAGTGAGCCTTGCTCGCTGACTTTCCTGGTGGTTTTGATGCCTGATTCGTGGCTTCTGGCTCGCAAGGTGCTGCAGTGGGGAGGATAATGCAAGTCCAGCTCGTGTTCTTTTAATTCTGTTCTCTAAATTCATCTTCACGGGGTAACAGATAAAAACCACCAGCCTTCCCTGCAGGTCTCGTGATGGCCTTGATCTTTGTGTTTTTTCAGCTACAGCCCCATAGACCTTCGAAGCTAACCTTGCAGCTGCATCCTGCTAGGCTCTCCCACACAGGTCAATCTCATTTCTAGTTTTGATTGTTACAGTTTAAAGATAGAATTTCCCTTTCTTGCTTCACAGCATTCAAATGCTAATTAGTTCCCTTAAATGTCTAGGAAGTTATCCCAGTTTACACATATATGGTTTATTAACTCATGTTCATTTCAAACCTGTTCTTTGATGTAGACTAATGAAATTATTCTTTTAGAATCTCTTTAAAAGGTGAATTCTCTTTCTTTCTTGATGGATGATGATTCTCTGAAGCACATTTGTGAGTGTTTGCCTTTGGAAATAATACCTGCTTTTCATGGGCTACGGTTGAGTACTCCTGGATGTGCATGCAACAGATAAACTGTTCCTTCCTATTTTGCAGCAACTTACTTTTTTTAGTTCACTCTTTTAGCCTTTGCTGAAAAAAATACTTGTTTTACCTCCCTTTCCATAGCTGTACAGCTAATAAGATGAAGCAGACCAGGTTTGCAAAAACACATCTGCCTAGAGAATATTGCTGTGTGAGCCAGCATTTGTTTCCAGCTGTTTTCTTGTCATTAGCTTTTAATTTCAACAACTACCTGCTTGTGCCTCTCCTCTTTTTTCCCCACCTCAGGTATTTTGCGCTGTTATTGTGATTGTCAGTTCTGTTCTGCTTGAAATGTTTCAGTATATGTTGCCATGGTTACAGGTGCCAGAATTGGAAATAAATGAAGGGGGTATCAAGGCACTGTTGTGACTCTGATGGAGGCTTAGCACCAAGATGTTAGCTATTATTTTGCTGGATTCCACAATATTTGATGATGGATCCATTTTAATAGAATATTTAAGTGCTTGCTCGAATATAGATTGCACTAAAACGGAATTATGCAGAACTGGATTTTAAATAAATTAATTTTTTAAATATTTTTTTGTGATGAGTACCTAGCCTTTGGGACAGTCTGCAAATGAGTGAATAGTGTCTAGAACATTTACTGCATGAATGGTATGAACACATCTACCGCTGGAGTATGGATAAGTATGGAGCACATTTCTTCAGAATAGTTCAAAGAGATAAGAGAAGAACTTTTTTAGGAAGCAGAAAGCTGCTTCAGAATAGTTTCTTACATCTGACTGAGGAAGATATTTGGAAATTAGATCGATTATGTCTCTCTTTTACAGTCTGTGTGGTAGAAACAACTGCTTGTAAAGGCTTGTGGGAGGCTTCTGGTGGAGGTGATGTGAAGGTTTCTGCAAAACCAGAATTCCCTCTTCCATTTGTCATTTTATAGGCTTGAGACTTAATCCAAAGCTCAGCAAAGTCAATGGAGAAATTCCCAGTGGCAACAGTGAAATTTGAATTGAACCTTAGGTCAGCTGTTTAGAAACCTTTTTCCAAGTTGTTCAAAGTGATTTTAGTCTGTTTAAAGTCCTCTTTTCTTTCAGAATGTCTCGATCAGTCAGTCCCTCTCAGTGTGCATCCATGGGTAATGTGTTTCATGTGTTCTTTAACCAGGGGGATGGGCAAAATGTGGGAGCTAAGTGTCTAAAATGGGCAGTAACATGTCACGCTTGTCCCAGAGAAAGTTCCTGCTTTCCTTTCCCAGTCAAGGGATGGGTTTTCCTTTATCGGTGATATCTGCCCCCACTGAAGTCAGTGGGAAAGCTCCTGCCCATGTGACAGGGATTTTTTGTGTATGTGTGAATTTACACATGCATGTATTTATACACCCATATAGTTATGAATGTGCAATTAAAAACTTTGTATTTTTTGAAGTAGCTTTAAAATTAAGCTTTGGCTTTCTATTTTCTGCAATGTTATTTTCAGGCCAATAGAAAGAAGGCAAAGAGTATGGTATCCTTATAGTGTTGATTAGTGATTGTAATTGGATGGTAATAGTAAGATGACATTTTACTAAACATTACGGTTTTTACAGTAACTCTGTTTGTCATGTCAAATGCAGGAAACTGGAGAAAGTTAAGGCAGTCTCTGTATTCATCCTTTCCCTGAATTTGTATCTTCATTTCTCACTAACCCTTCCTCTAGAAAACTCTCATTGACAGTATTCTACCTTTAGCCAGGGCAGAGCCTTTCAGAGTCCAGAGGTACTGAAGTTTTCACTGGTGCAGCCAGTTAGAAATGTGAAGTTCGTCTTCTTAATTACAGCTGTGGTCACCTTTTGTATACCTTTGGCATTCATGGAAGGGCTGGAGACTGTGCTGTTTTCCCCTGCTTGAGGGAGCTCACACAGAGTAGCCAGGGTAACTCTGCACAGCACTGAAATATGCTTTGCAGCCACCCTATGAATGCCCTCCTCATATCTGTGAATTCTGCTCCACCAGCTGGAGACCCAAAAGCTGAGCACTTAAAAGCCCTTGTCCCTTTGTCAATCTGGGCCCAAATTTTTAACTCTATAAACTGCAGAGAGTGTCTGGGGGAAGCTGGGAAAACAGCATCTGCTTTGTTTGAACACTCAGCAAACACACCAAACTTCCCCAAAACAGGGTGTCATATTTGCCTGTGATTTTGCAATTGCCTGTCATTAGGTTGAGGGACGTGCATGTGCACAGGATAAAAGGAGCTGCATCAAAATCATTGTTTACACAAACTCCATAAACAAAGCAGCATCTGCTTGGCTCGCCGCAGCCTTTCCAATCCACTGCGATACCCAGTTGTTGTCAAACTGTTGTGTTTTCCTTGACAATGAATGTAATTTACAGGAAGAGATAAATGTAACACCCGTTCGTCTCCTGATGAATGAGCAGAACTGTCGTTTTATGCTTGACTTTAAAATTTTGACTATGGTTCGTACCCGATGAAAGTCAGCTCGTGGGAATTGTTTGGCACAAACTCTGGGAATGACTGCTGCACAGGACAACAACGACCACTAGTGGTTCAGGGTATTTTTTTTAAAAATTGCTAAAACTACAAGGTAAAAGCCGTGGATTCAATATATAAATTCATGCAATATATAATTGCTACTGGATAGATCTTGTGCACTAAGACATAAAAGTATGCCAGTGTTTCTGTAAGGTGCACAGACTCTGCTCACAGCTTTTTCCAGGACTGCTCTAGGTTATCCCTGAGTTGGCCTCTTGCCCGCTGGTCAGTTCTAATGCAGACTGCTCCAAGTCTGCTTCTCTCTCCAAATCACTCAGTTTCGCCCCTTCTCCATTCATTATTGGTTTGGCTTCTGTATTCATCCAAATCTCAGGCACAACACAAGGTCTTGGACAGCAAACAGCAGAGCGGCTTCCAGCTACAGGGCCGACCCAGACAATCCAGGCCTTACCCCACATTAGGTTCACCGCATCAGTCCTTGGGACTGCAGCTGTTGTTTCTCCTGTTGGTTAACATCTTCTGTCACTTGTTGTTCATGCACTTTTTAATTGCTTAATTACTTTATCCATATGCTAAACACGCACTAGAGTACCAGTTATTAACGATACCACATGTTCAGTTCACTCTATACATTTTCTAATTATACATTTAGGCATTTCCTGGTCTGCACATTTTCCCCGTACCATGCCACAGGTTTCTCATGCAGTCCTTTTGTTGATTCTTTAATGGGCTGAAAGCAACCTGCTTGTTGGTCTGTAACCTCACTGTGCACCTTTTGTGCTCGCAGGCTCCTCGTGCCTTTACTTGTGCAGCCACAATAATTAGACACGGTTGTTTCCTGGGTAAGGAAATGCTGTCCATGTCTGTAGTGTCTCATGGACAGCTGATACAGGGTGCAAAACATTGCGAGGGCTGTATCTGCCCAAGCCAGGCACTGCCTGACCCCCTGCCTGGTTTGCATTACTGACAACCATTGCACTGAAGCTGAGTCCATTGTGGCAAAGAAATCAGCTGTTGAGGTGAAGGGACACAGAGCATCCAACCCCTTTTGCCTTTCCTTAAGTGACTGTATACAGTGCAGGGCAGTGGGGATTACTCCTTATACATCACCAGATCAAAATTTAATTTCTGCTGCCTCCCCTGCACCCTTTTTAAAAATCCCTGTGTTCTCTTGCAGTATCATATGGCAGAGGAGGAAGAAGAATCAGAGGCATGTTCATAAGTAAAGCCGATGGAGTTCAGTTTGGGCACTGCTCCTCCTGTGCTGTCAGTGACCCCAGTGCAAACTCAGTCAAAACAGAACAAAGTGGCACAGTTCAGGTGTAAAACAGTAACAGCAAAATAAAACATCGCAGGATGGTTTGGGTTGAAAGGGACATTAAAAATAGTCTAGTCCCAACCCCCCTGCTACAGGCAGGGACACCTTCCACTCTCCCAGGTTGCTCCAAGCCCCATCCAACCTGGTCTTGAACACTTCCAAGGATGGGGCAGCCACAGCTTCTCTGGGCAACCTGTGCCAGGGTCTCACCACCCTTACAGTAAAGTATTTCTTCCTAATATCTGATCTAAATCTACCCATTCCCCCTTGTCCTGTCACTCCATGCCTTTGTCACAAGTCCCTCTCCAGCTCTCTTGTACCCTCTTTAGGCCCTGGAAGGGGCTCTAAGGTCTCCCTTCTCTTCTCCAGGTGAACACCAGAGTTTTCCCTCCCTGTGAGCTCTTTGTGGTTCCTGACATTAATCCAAATACCAGTCTGCAAAACTGAGTTTTCCACTGGTGCAGCTGGTGTGAGGAGGGTCTTGAGCAAGGACAGGAGAATCACTTGATTCATAGAGGAGCTAATTTCCCCTATCCACGTAAATGTGTGCAAGTCACATTATTGTTAATGAGCTGCAGGAGGGATTGTAGGGGGAATTCTCTCCCTGTTTCACTTTATGAGATGGTGTGGAGTTATTCTGAATGGTCTCTGCAATGTGTAGTTGAAACCAAGCCAGGGGCATGGTGCCAAAAGGAAAAGGGAAAAATACTTAAGACAGACAGTTTGCCAGTAGCTTAGCAGCTGTCAGCTAGTTGTTCCAGGAAGATATAAATATTAAAGGTTAATGATACCTGGCTCTAACTCTCTTTCTGTGTATATAATATATAACAGTATGTGTTGCTATATGATAAATGTGTTGTATTTAGAGAGAAACTGCTCAACAGTGTGAGCAGAAAGAAGATCATCAGCTGAACACCAAATGCAAAAGCTACATCTTGCATTTACAAGAAGTTAATTCTTCCCTGTTGGCCATAAGATAAAATAAGGATGGTTCTCTGGTCAGGGCATTCACTTAGGCTCCAGAGGTTTGCATTCATTGCTCCTGTGGAAAAATTCCTTTCCAGGTAACCCCAAATCCTCCTTTTACAAAAATGCTTGTTTTTAGATTCAAAGAATGACTATGTAAGTGGTTCATGCATAGCTAGGTACTAGCTATGATGGAAAAAAGAGGAATTCCTTCATCCTTAAGGGGACTATTAGGATATCTATAGTAAGGCATAGATAGCTATACTTAACAGCAAGGTATCATATCAAAAACTAAGATAAAAAGAAAGATGCTTTTCATGTTAAATAACTTTACAAATGCAATTCTGGGATTTTTCAGGGTCTGTTCTGTTAGTTTCTGCCTGGGAACACAACACAATTTTGGTCATTTCAGCTGCATGTTAGTAGGTGGCAGTCTTGATCAAGTTTTGAAACAGTGAAATTTCTCCCCTTCCTTCCTAGCTGGGAGCTGAAAATGGTGCAAACCTTCTCCTGCTCAGGATGGCTACCTGGGTGTGGAAGAAGATGTGGTCTCACCTTCCTTTAACAATGTATATGTCCTTCACTGGCTGCAAACCTCACATGAGGACGTCTTCCTCTGTGGTCTGGTTTCCTCCCGGAATGTGACTCTTAGTCACACCTGTGAGAACTCCTGATCAGCTGGTTGCAGATGCTCTCCTGCGGTAACAGAGCAAATGGTGCAGTCTGGGTGGTCTGCTTGCCCTCACAGCCCGGCCTCACACCCAAAGGGGCTCCAGAACCTCACTAAATGACTGTCCAGGCTGAAGAGGAGAGGAGGAAGGTGGGGCTGGGGTGGAGCCTGGCTTTCACAGGGCTCTGCCAGCTGTGCCATGGGCTTACAGCCAACAAGGTGTTATTCTACCATAGTTATTTTTCAGAAGTGCTACCTTACTAAACTAATACCTTGGAGTCCCATTCTTCCCTGTGACCTCAGCTCGCAGGCAGCAGGGACAACTTTGCTCTTGTGGCCTCTGCTGGGGTTGTTCTTCCAGCAGGTGGTGGTGCTTCTGTGGACACCTTGACATCCCTTCCAGGAAAAGCTGGATGAGAGGCTGTTGTGCTGTCAGGGTGAGCTGGGCACGCTCTGGGCTGCCTCCACCTGGGACATGGAGGGGGATATCTGAAAGCACTGCTCTCCTTGAAGGGTCCTGGGCTGTGAGTGGCCCAAATCTGGACAGCTCTGGGCACCTCTAATGGGTTTTTAAGGTACCTGGTGCAGTTGGGGGTCACACAGAGAGATGACATCACCAGGGCTAAGGCGTAAATGGTGATTTTTATCTGCAATTATTCTAACTTCATCTGAACCCTTCCTATAAGCACATTACTAGTTCTGAGTCTTAGTCTGCCTCTTGCCTGTAAAAAATGGATTAAAACATTTCACTCCTTTGAAGGATGATTCTGGGTTACTCTGCAGCGGAACTGGGGACTTAGCCCTTGGACTGCTCTGAAAAGCACTCTGAGCACACTGGTGCCAGAGCATCTTTCCCTTGGAAGAGGTCTTGTGGTAGGGAAGGGCTCGTCTGGGAGAGCAAAAATTCAGGGAGATAGTTCTACTACTGCTGTCCTGAAAGAAAGGTGAGTTTGATGTGGACTAAAATGTTCACTCAGAGAGGTGTGAAACCTTCTGAAGGATTTTTGGAGTTTGTGCTGCTGGGGATCTCCAGGGAAAGGATATACGCACACACACGTAGCTGTGCTCGGGTCACCAGGATAAATTAGAGTTCCCTAAATGGCAGAGCTGAAATGCTTTGAGTAGAGGCAGTAAGAGCAGCTGTGGCCTGGTAGGGATGCTGCAAGCCATAACCCCAGAGATGCTGCCCTTGGCCACAGGAGGGGAAGAGTGCCTGTCCCTGCCCGTGCCTCCATGCAGGAGCCCTCAGACAGCTGTGGGGCATTCGAGCTCACCTCCCGCTCAGCTGACTCACTTCTCAAGTCTGGACTGTCTGATTTGACCTCCATCTCAGGAGGAAGAAATGGGAGGGCTTTCTGATCTGGGTTAAAAGCCCTTCTGTGTTTCTCCTTGGATTCTTTCCCAGTCTGATTTGTCTGTATCAATAAAGAGGTCACCTTTCTTTGCTCTCAGAGTTGATGGCTTTATGTTTAACATCCCAATATGTCTCTCAAAAGTTAGCCAAGAGAGATGACTTGCATGTGAGTCTACCAAATGAAGATATTTTTAAAATAATCACCTCCATTACAGACAAACAGAGTAGAAAGTCGGTGACGGACAGTGCTTTTCTTTCCGAGAAACTTCATGTAACTGGAATATCACTCCATTGAACTGGACTGAATGTTACAATAGGCATCTAGCGAGTTGCAGAGAAGTGCTATTTTCAGCACAGCATTAATCTAAATGGACACTTTCCCCAAGTTTTACAATATTCATTCCTTTGCGATGCCTCAAGTTCAAGATACCTGTGGCTTTAAGGACAGATTTATTCCACTTCATGAGGGAAAGGTTTTGGGTATGGATAGATCAGTGGTGTAGGTGTGGCACAGCAGAGAAGGCAGTCCTGCTCTGCAGGGAGGGGAACCACGGGGCTGGTTTGTTAAGTGTGTGGCTGCTGTGGTGTGTGTGTGTGTGGGGATGCGGGCGGGGAGGCAGCCGAGACTTCGCTTTCATTCCTCTTAATAGCGCCTCTTCTTGGAAGCTCTATCAGAAAACTGGATTGAATATCTCTCTACACTCAGGCAATTGCCACAAGGCTGTTAGTAAAGAGTTCAAGCCATGAGGGAGATCTGTGCTGGCCTTTCCTCCTCGGGCAGCGTGAGAACAGGACTTGACCTGCTCCTATATTCCTCTCTCCTCAGCTGGAGTAGCTGCTTTGTGATTTTTTTCTTAACCAGCTCTTGAGGAATTTTGTGCCATCCTCTGACTACTACAAAAACTAGAGTGGGGAACACAGGGTAAAATAATAATGGACAAACGAACACAAAATAGAGTTATGAAGTCCTCCTTCTTAGATAAACATACACTCAGTTACCATATTCTTTCTGTGTAATCTTCTGTCTTTTTGTAACATGACTTTTGGTGGCTTTGATAAGTGAGACAAACTAATTTCAGGTGTTTCTTCTCTTAGTCCTGAGAATTTCATTTTCGGATAGAGTGTGGTTCCTTGAGCAAAGCAATCAGGTTGCTAGACTGGCCCCACAGAGCCACCAGCCCCACTCAGCCATGCTGCATGTGCCTCTGGGGTACCAGGATCTGGTGTTACCCCTCCACTCAGCACGGTATCCCAGGTTTTTAAAATAATGAGGTGGAGAGGTAGGAGTAGAAGGATCACTTGTGCAAAGAGAGCTTAGCCTGGGGAGCAGTGCAGTGGGAGAAACTCTGCCTTCTTGGTGGAGAGACTTGGTGGAGATGCCAGCCCTGGCCTCTGACACTGGCTCTGGGTAACCCTGGCAGTGTGAATGGTCCCTGCTTACACCAGCAGCTTCTGCCTGGCCTTGCAGTCAGTGTCCAGATTGTGCTGTCTGAGAAAAAACAGTCAGAATTTATGGTTGTGATGCAAGGACTGGGTGGTAAAAGTTTTATGGACTTCTTGTGGGAGCCAGAGTAACAGGGTAGCTGTAAATCTTGCAGGCAATGTCTGTGCTCTTCTAAAGGGAGAGCGTGTCGGGGATTTCAGAAAGTGACTTCTTTTGACACCAGTAATGATGCCTGCAGCATACAAATCCATCCTGAATCTGAGGACTCCTAAATCTCATCTGTTGCTGTGCCATGCCTGTGTGGTGCCTGTGGATCCACGAGATGGCACTTGGTCCTCATAATACTCTGAATTTGCTTTTTCCTCTGCTCCAACTTGTTAGCTGCTCTAAATGCTAACAGACGGGATGTCTGGGTGTTGTTCTTCTCATTCTGAGTTAATAATTTTCTTTTTTAACTTGCTGTTAATTTGGAAATTTGGTAATGCTAAAACCTCTGAAAGCAATTAATGAAATAGGTTCTGTTGTGACCCACACATGGTGTTATAGTTATTTGTAAAAGAGATCACTTTGGGAAAACTTGCACCCAATATATAAATATTTTAATGACATCTAATTGGATTTTTAAAAAGCATTCAAGCATGTTGACTTCCTGCTTTAATATTCAGCATTGTTAAGTGTGTGTGATTATGGCAATGTATATAAATCCAGAGTGATGGGGAATTCCAAACCACCGAAAGCTCCATCAGGAAAACCTCAGCAGAGAGTTGCTGCTGACTCTGTTACAGTACAGAGAGCAGCCTGGGGTGATGGGGACTGTTCTTTGTGAACCCTAGAATTGATAAACTAATTGGAGTAATAAATTAAAAAAAACCAGGTTCGTCTTCCAATACAGATGATAAAATATATGTGCTATAGCAAATGGCACTAGGTGTAGAAGAGACAGGGGACTCTATTGAACTTAGCTGGGTAATTGACATAAAACTACCTCTAAATTGTGGATTTCTATCCATTACAATTTTTTTTCCTAATGACTTGTTTTTCTCTTTTGGAGGAACAGAAGCCAACGGTGGGTATTTGAGCTGAGACTTCTACATTTGTTTTCTTCGCAGTCACAGGGAGTTACGCAGGGAAAAGCAGTTTCTCTTCTTGGCAGTCCTAGCCTCTTCCAAGCCAGCTTGTAGCCCTACATCTGGCTCCTGGCCCTTAATGCAATGTCCTAGCATCATTTCCTTGCTGTTTGGTCCAACTGTTTGGCATCTGCTTCTTCTTCCTGAAAGGCAGCTGTAGCTGAGTCAGTCCTTGCCTTGCACTGAGTGTTCCAGGTTTACACACTGAGTTCATTCATTGCTAAATTCTTACTGCTCTGGTTCTTGCACAAAGGTCTCTTCTTTTTTCCTGGATTTAGTTTGGCTTTTCGTGCAGTCCTCAGTCATTCCAGAATTTCTTTTCAGGAATTTTCAGTCTGATGCTATGGGAAAAATGGACCAGAGAACCTTCTGTGTTAAAAAATGCTGCTTAAACTTGTTAGATGTTTTTGGAGACATCTGTCTTCATTTTCCAAATGGCTCTATCCATACTGGTGCAGGGTTTTTTTCCCATTGCCTGCAGGTCCTCCAGCAGGAATATTAGAGTGTGCTCATGTATTTCCCCACCCAATTAATTCCTCAGTTATAAATGACACTGTTGGGAATGGGAGACAGCGTCCACCTCCTGTTCCCAGGGATGCTTGTGCCTGTGAGAGGCAATGAGATTGCTCTAAATTGAAGTTGAAGCACTCTGCCTTATACAACAGTGTTTTTATTGAAACTATAAATCTGCAAAATGGTTTGGAGTTGCCGAAATGTTTTGTGCTGCTTTTCATTTCAATTCAGACCAACAAACCCAAATGCCAGGTCTGACTGCATTGTGGAGTTTTAATTTCTAACACTTTCCTTGCATTTCAACTGGGAAATTTCATGCTATGGCTTTAAGAGAAACTGTTATTGAATTTGAAATCTCATAAGTTTTCTGGGTAAAAAACCTTAACCTAACACTTCAGTCTGTCAAAACAGTCTTTCTCCTCTTTGGAAACTGCATTTGCCCTCCTCCATATGAAATTTCTGAAAAACTGTACTCCTGCCTGGAATTAGTGCGCTGATTTGATCACAACTCCAAACTCCACTTATGCTCCCAGTTCTCCTTGACATGAGTCAAGGCAGGATTTTGCCATTTTGCTCCCATAAAGTGGCCCATGCAGACAGGCCTGTCTGTTTAGCACAGGGTTCATACCGAGTGGCACCAGCAGTGTTAAGTGATGAACTTTGCTAATACGTTGGGATAAGTTTTAAAGAAGAATTAAACCAAGAGGAGCACAAAGTAATGTCATATAAATATTTAATGTAAACTTATGGATTACATTGTTCTGGAGACTGCTATCAGAGGCACTTTGAAGCCACATGTGGCTGGTGATAGCTAGACAGAGCCAGCTTCAGCCAGAGATGAGTTCAGGCTCCTCTAATAAACACCCCTCCAGGGATCACTTTGAAGTGGTAAAATTTTATGACTAGCTAAAAAATCAGAGTTCTGCAGCCAAAAATAAGTACTGTTGTATTTCCTTTCCGTCCTATTGAAAAGGACATAATATGTATTTTTAGCACCCTTCTTCTCCAAAAGGAAGGTAAGATAACATGGGTTTGAGAGGAAAATGACAAGTGAAGTGAAGTGTTCATGAAGAAAGAGAGCCTTGGGAGCTGGCAGCTGTCTCCAGATGATCTTAGAGCAGTGGGTGTGGAGGGAAGGTCATTGTAGCAGCTGCTGGTGGTGATGTGTGCCTGGGCTGGAGCAGCCACTGCTGGCTCCACGTTACACAAAGGGATCAATCCCTGCGTGTGCTGCAGGGAGAGAACAGCACGTTCTCTCCTCGGGTTTTATGAGCTTGTGCTGCTGGCACGGCTGCGGAGCCAAGTGCGGGAAGTGCCTGCTCATCCCTGCTCTTCTTCCCTGACTCTTTACTTACCTCGTCCCTTCTTGGCATTCGGAGCTCCAGCGGTGATCCCATGGCTGTGTGAGGTGGGAACAGAGGGGATCTGTGGGCAGGGGTTTCCTACAGAATAAGGAGGCAGGCGGAAGGACGAAGAGGACAGAGAGCATTGAAGGGGGAGAGGAGAGGATGAAGAAGTTAAATACCACAGAAGAGGTTCTGAGGGGCCCGGCCACCGAACTAAACCAGCAGTACAGATTGCGTCCAGCACCCGTCACTTGGGCAGGGCTTTTCAGCCAGCAGTGTAGGATTGCTGGAGCTGTGCCCGTTTTTCAGGTGGGGATGATGAGGAGGAAAAGGTGGTGGCACTGCGGAAGCGTAGGGTACAGCTCCTGCCTGCCAGCTCCCGTGCACCCTTTCTTATCAACCAGGACAGGCAGCCAAGTTTCCTGCATGGAAGTTAGGGCTGTGTCTAATGTGGCTCCCTGACTGAATCTGGGTTGATGTGACCAGGCAGGAGCACTTGGGATGCCATCTCTGCATCTGTAAGCCCTTCCTTGATAAGAAAGCACTCTAATCTCTTTAGGGTCCCAGATCCGTCTCCGCATGGGGATGCACCCCAAACACAAGTCTCCAATGTCACAAAGAGGTTGCCCCAGTTTATCCTCACCAGTCCACCACTGGCAGTGGCTTGGCTGGCCGAATGTGTGGTGTGCATCCTGTATAAATATTTTCTGGGAAAAAGTTAAAAGTAGCAACTTGAAGTTAAAAGAGTCTTAAGTAATTGCAACAATGGCAACTTAGGATCTATATTTCCAGAAAGTTTGACCATACCAGAGACATCTGTGTTTTTCACCGTACTGGGTTTTATTTTCAATCATTTTTCTCATTAAAAAAATGTGTGTATCTCATTATGTCTTCATATCTGAGCCAGCATTTAATTCTCTGATTACATATGGTCGGTACAGCATGTGCCATTACACCCACCAAAATAATGAAATGACAGCTCCCTTTGCAAAGTAGAAGACTAGAAATAACTTTCTGCTGAGAGATGCTATTAATTTTTCTCTCTTTTTTTTCCTAATAGAAGTGAATATATAAGTGGCCATGATTCAGATCTCAGAAAGTGTTTTCTGACTAGTCTGCGACTTGTCATATAAGGGCTGCACTGCAGCTTTGATATTTATGGTATATTATACCCACGTAAGGGTTATTTTAAAAGGCTACAAGAATTATCTGCTTCTTGTTTTATGTATTATTTATCAGCCTCTTATTCTTTCCTTTATGCCACCGATTTTTTTTTTTTTAATCTTTCCCCTCGATGTTACTAAGTAAAAGGCCTAATATAATTTGCATTGGGAAGATGTTTCCAAGCTTGGCTGTGCAGGCAGTTGGGATCCAAGCGGGCTGTGTCAGGCTGGTCCCTGCCACGGGCCCAGGCTGCTGTGACGTGGCCACTGTGCCACCCAGCTCCGTGAGCTCTAGATGGGTCTGTCAGCTCTTCCTCCGGAACACACGGCTTTAATACAGCACCCGGATCTCTCCCAGCCATTTTTCAAACTTTGTTGCTACTGTTCACCTTGTATTAATTTCTTTTTTTTCCTTTAGCATTTCCTCCACCTTAGGAAAGCTGCCCTCTTCCTCACCCAGAAAATTTCCCAAGGTTTGTGAAAAGGGCTCAAAGTCAATGTGGAAGCAGGGAAAGGCAGCAGCAGGCTTCTTCTCTGGATGGACAGCAGAGGATGAAACCAGCACTTCTGGCCCAGGAGCATCAGCTGTGAGGGCCAGAGGAGCTCCCATTAGCCCAGGGCAATAAATACCCATCTGCTACACACATGTGCAGCAAACTCCTGGTGATGCTGCAACAGTCCTGGCTATCGAGGAGGGGATTTGTGGGTGGGCAGTTTCCCTTCACTTAGGATGGAGGAGGAACATTTAATAGAAACACAGAAATAGTTTAAAAAAAAAATTTAAGTCTCTTATTTCTTCATTTTCCTTGTTAATTATGTCTCCTGGCATGCACTTGTAGGAGAAATCAGTCTGTCAGCTCCTGCATCAGCTGCCTTGTGCCTGATTAAATTCATGGAAGATATTAGTGCTGCTCATCCCAAACACAAGGCAGCTCCCTCAGGGAAAGAGCTAGTGCAGAAGAGTCACAGCACTGCTGCTCTCCCAGCAGTGCTCTGGGGCTCGGGGGGGCAAATGGAGCACCAGGGACCCTTCTCAGTATTGCTCTGTTCCCTGCTGTTAGAGAGTGATCAGAGTATTTTGTCAAAACTGCAATGACCTGTTTTGTTGCCTTTATCTCCCTGCTCTAGTCTAAGCACTGAGTGTTGCTCCTGGAGATAATAAAGAACCAGCTCTGCATTCACCCCAAAAGGTATCTGTTGCAGTTTAATAATATTATGCCCTTATTGCTTTTTTCCCCCCTTTCCACATGAGCTCTGATGACATCCCTTTGAACATCTGTTTCCTTCCCTCACCATTTTATCGGTTCCCTCTTGCTTCAGAGCAATTCTTTGCAAACCCATTGTGCTGATTACCCTGGCTCTGCCTGTCCTTGTTGCTCTGCCATTCAGGCAGGGATTGAACTGTTTTCCAATGGGGAGACTCAGTCACAAGCATGAATCACGTGGAAAAGACACGTGTCAACCAGCCCAAAAGTCATAGCAAGCCTCATCCTGCCGGTGTTGTTTATTCTGATATAATTTGGTGAGTGGATCTCAACACGTAAGACAACCCCAGGAAATGGGTGGGTGTTTGTTCAAAGGAAAGTAAAGGCCAAATGTGCTTTTCAACAGGGTTCACCTTTCGAGGTGTCAGTTGCTGTGATCTGTTTTGTAGACTGTCCCTGCTCTTTGAAGCTCCAATACTCTGTTTTTTTCCCTGATGTCGACAGTGTGCCTGGGAGCACGGTCCCGTATCTGTCACTTCCCGCATTTGTTACAGACTGCAGTGACGCACCCTTTTTACTTTTTCTAGCAGGTATTTTTTAAATAAAAGAAAAGGCAGACTCCTTAGCAAAGCTCGGTTATTCACCAATATTATTAGATTCTCCCTTCCCTCTCCTGATGCTAGGAATAGAAACCTATGAAATTACTGTGGAGGACGAGCTCTTAAAACAAAGCGCCGAGTAAGGAGGATGGGAAAAACACGTACAGCTGAAATGCAGAAAGAGATTTTATGCACCAGTGTAGGGGGAATGTTGCATTGAAGACTTGGTGTATAAGCTGGCAGGACTGAGGCAGGAGAGAAGCATGAGAGAGGCAGGCAGGGGAGGCCATGCCCTTCCCCACCACCAGTGCCGGGGGCTCATTTCTTCCCTGCACGAGGCTGGTCAGGTAAGGGGAGCACCTGGCTGGACCTGACCTGATGGAATAACAGGACCTTTTGAGAAATACATTTGATTTTTCCTTGCTTTCAAAGCAGAGACTTACAAACACCAAGAGAAAAGGCCATGGTTTCTTAAAATCTTGGAGGAATACTTTTGGTCCCATTGTAGGGGCACAGACACCTTCCACCAATATGTCTGTATGCAGATGGTGTTGTGTTCCAGCTGGTTTGCTCAAAATGCGTCAGGGAATGCAGGCAGTCACAGAAATCTCTGCACCAGCAGCACCTTAACGCTAACAGCCCACTCAGGCAGGGGCATCCTTCCTGGTTTAATCCTGGAGGGTGTTTGCCCGCTGGCCCAGCCTTAGGAAAGGAGCTTGGCACTGGAAAAGTGCTTTTTTTTACAGTCTATTTATCGTTCGTCCCTCCTGATTGCATTCTTTTTCAGTGGGAGGCTTGAAGAAACTAAATCTGCAGCCAGGGGATGTACCCAGACTGCTGGGAGTTTGAGCAAGAGCTGGTTGGAGGGAGAAGTGCTTGAGTCTCCATTGCACCCAGTCACGGCCACAGGTAGCTTCCTTCAAGCACTTTCCTCAGTAAGAACTGTGGCTCTCTCTGGGATGTTTGTTAACCTTGCCCCAGCCAAACACAGGCCTGGGAAACTTCTTGTTGTGCAATGCCTTGTCTCTCATTTATCAAGGAGAGGAATAAAAACGCAGCCCTCTCTCCAAACCCATCAAAATAAACATGCACAGATGTGAGGGGTTTAACAGGGCAGTACAGCAGGTGTTAAAGCTGCTGTAATCCCACCCGTGCTGCAGTTACAAACTGATGGATCTCAGGCATGAAGGAGGAACTGGGAAAGCTGCAAGGTGCAAGGGCCACACGTAGCAGAGAGCTGGTGCTCCAGGCAGCACAGGGAGAGCAGCTTCCGCCCTTCAGCTGCGGCCGCCTTGCTCTTCCACCATCGGTGGCATTGTGGAAACACAGCTGCTGTTATGTTTCTGCAGCAAACACATAGCTTGCAGATGTGCTACTGCCTGGAAAAGTCCCGGGCTTCCCAGGAAGTTATTGTGCTGGCTTTTCCCCACCTTTCTAGCATGGGTTAATAAGGCCACGGGGTGCTGGATGAGAAAACGCAGAGCTTTTCTCTTCGCAGTTTTCACAGGCGCAAGGTTCACCTGTGGTTCAGTGTTTAACTGAAATTAAGGCTGACAGCTTTTCCCTATAAATTAAATTAATGAGATGTTTGAACTACTGCTAAATTACTCGTGCAGATCTTTGCTGCTTGACATTGTCTCCGGGCTTCCTTCCCACAGACACCCTCTGTGGCCACCCTCACGCCCCTTGCCCATGCTGGGATTAAAGGACTAGTCATTACTGGTGCTGTGTGTGCTGGGAGAGGCGGCCACACAGAATTTTCACACAGAGCCACTTCTGTGCAGGAAAGAGAAGTTTACTTACATAAAAACTAAAATAAAATAAATCTATAAAAATATATATAAATAAAATCCTGCCATTCTAATCTGGCAGGATGACTTTGGAGTCAGCTTGGAGAGGTATCAGGACCTTGGTGATTATGGGAAGCCTGTCCAGGTTAATTCTGGGTTAACACTTCCCCGAGTAGCTCTGGAAGGGTAGGTAAGGTGGGTAAGAGGTGTGGGTGTTAGTGTTTCCATCTTAAAGATATGCGGTGGCTGAAGGAGGGGAACATCTACTTTGTGGAGCAAGAAGAGCAAGTTATTTAATAAATAGCAACCTTGCAGGAGACAAGCTTTTTAAGAGCAGAAATTGAAGTTGATTTAATTTGCTAAAGCTCCCTGAGTGCTTCCTTTGCTGTAGCTTTGCAGAGAAGGACTTTTCCTCATTGTAGCACAGTTCCTGAAGTAAAGAGGCATTGTGACATGGGAGCTGTGGCTGCCCAGCTGAGGAGAGGAGAGAGCACATTAGCTCTTTGTTGCTTGGAAATTAATCTCAGCAAGTATCATTGTCAGAGGAGTTAATAGCTGTAAAATAGATAAGAAAGCAAAATGCAGGTAGTGAGGCTATTTTACACATACATCATCTGAGATTTTTAGCTGAGGTCTGATACCTCAAGAAACCAGGTATTTCAGTGCTGTTTGTGGCCAAAATATGTGGTTCATAGTTAAAATTGTGTTTGCTTTAAAAGATTTCCAGTTTCTTTTTGTCTCATCCTCCATATTGCTTGCACTGCATCTTCATCACTGTTCAGGAAGGATGTAGAGAGTGATGTTGAGTAAGGTACCCTCTTTTTCTACCACCTGACCCCTGGCTGGATCAGTGGAAACACCACTCAGAGGTGCACATGGCCAGCAGGGAGTGCAGCTAGGGCAAACATCAGCTTGTCTGTAAATGCCTGTGAGTTAAAGCCAATGACTCAACTGTATTCCAAGACTCTGTTCCAGTAAAGGAAAGATTATTGACCATTGCTCAAACAAATACAGAATTTCTCCGACCACTGGCAGACTTGCAAAAGTTATGCTGAGCAGTGGGTTTACAAACAAGACTAAAATTTGACCAAGTATAGCAACTTTTCTGATGGAGTGGTGTTCTGGCAAAATGATGCAGCATCCAAGATTCCCCAGCTCCAAGGGGCTGAACTGGACTGAATGTAGAGTTTTGTGTATTTGGTAGTCTCTTTGCATCTGGCATTCCCATCAGATCAATGTTTCCATGGGGAATCCAGATGTTGTTTTATAACTGATAACTGAGTTTGATATTCTTTGGGAAAACTTGGAACTCTGCTTCTTTCTGAGTTATCAAACAAAAACATTAAGTTGTTTTTAAAATAGCACCTATTTCCTTGTCTCTGGTACCATATTCTGTTTAATAAATGCAGACACAATGCAAGGAGTGTCAAAAGAAACAGATTAGAGATTATCTAGAGCAAAATATGACAAAAATTAATATCTCATATGGACTCGGCCTACAAACCTTGCAGTTCTCTCTGTTAAGTTGAGAGTGGCTGAGAAAGGAAGAGATGGGCAAGATGACAGGGTCAAGCAGAGAGAGGCTAAAGCAGGTGGTGATGGGGAACATATGTGGATTAAATTTAAATACAGTGCACTTACTTGGATAACCCTTTGTGGGAGTTGTCTCTACCTGGGATGTCCAGTTTGAATGTCACTCCTTAATTATGAGCAGTCCAGCTGCTGCTTAATTATTGGCATAGGGATACTTCAGGCAGGCTTTGGTAATCTTGGACTTTTGGGCTGATGTGGTGTTCCTCCAGGATTACCAATGCATTTTGTGTCCTTTCCTGTTTGCATTTTCATCTGAGATTTACAGCAAACAACAATGAGAGATGCCAGAGGGCAACTTTTCAATTCTTAGCAAAATAAAAATATGTGCCAAGATTCATGCATATATTCATGTGGACACCTGTGTTATTGAAACACATTTCCTTTGCTATTTGTGATCTATTTACTTGAACCATTCTAAAATTCAGCTAATGCATAATACTGAAAAATCTCCTGTGGAGCTGGGTAGGAAATATGAAACTTTATTTTGTGCTTGGAAATTCTGCACTACATATTTCCTACTTTCCCCTTCAAGCACTTCCAGCACGGAACCTTTCTCTTGACAGGCCCTGGTGCAAACCCTGAGGGGTCTCAAGAGGCTCTGACCAGAGCAAAGCCTTAGGGGTCAATATTTGTTTATAATACATATTCCTGGGCAATGCCATTTTCCACCTGATACTGAATTTGCTTTGATGTCCTGTCTGGTTATTTAATATTTTCCAGTTGACTGAAGGAGCTTACACTCCTCCCAGGCTCATATTGTGAGTGGATAACTCTTCCAGGGAGATATCAGCCCTCCAAGGACCTTCCCCTGAGACTTAGAGGAGCTGATGCTTTACTGCTGTGAGCATCTGACAGACTGTTAAGACACAGAAGTGCAGGAGGGAGGAGTAGGACCTTTATCGTGGTGTGATGCTTAGTGGGAGGTGTGGTGAGGTCCTGACTCACTGCTCAGCCACCCCCCTATTTATCTCCTCCTATTTAACATATGTCTAAAATGTAGCTCTAAGCCCATGTGCAGAACTTACTGCTGCAACAAATCTTATCAGCCTGAACAGCGTTGGAGAAGAAGAACAGGAGCGGAGGCTTTCAAGTCAGAACCAGGGAAGAATGGCAGAGAAGATTAATAATTAATTAATTAAGATTAATTAATCCACGTCAGGATACATCTGTACTATGGTATCACCCTGTCGTCCTGCGGGCACATGTCCCTGGCATGAGGGTTTTGCTTCAAAACCACCTTGTTGCGAGGAGCTTGTGGTGCAGCCCAAGCTCATGATGTTCAGGGCTAGTGAAGATAATCAAGAGTTTCCATTCTGCAAAATTGCAGTGCACAAGGGCCCTCTCCACAGATGGGTTTTAAGCCGATGAAAGCTCGCCCTGTTGGCTGCTGGGAGGTTGAGACAGTGGCACTCATTTGACCTCTTCCAGCCAAGCCTCTGTTTGAGCTCTCTTACCTGTGAAAAATAAATAAATCAAAATATTAGGAAGTGCCACGCTGATAATTGATTCTTCCAAGAATATTTTCCCCAAAGCTTAAACCATTTCCAATAGCAAGAAGTTATAATGAAGCCTAAGTGTATTTATGAAGTGAAATCATTAACAATGGATTAGCCAGTAGAATCCAATTTCCTGTTCCATCAGTGATGCTAACACAGATGGAAATTTCATTGATGTATTGGGCAACATCCTCATCCTCTCAACTGAGGGAAAAATTGTATTTGCCATCCTCCAGTGGCTGCACTTCACAGGAAAAATGGCATCTTATACAAAGGATCAAGCCAGAGTCTTAATGGAGAAAGTATTTACAAGAAAACAAATGTGCACATAAATATTTCACAGGCATCTCATACGTGCATGGTTTTTCAGTATGGTTAATGTTTGAATGTAACTATTTTACTTGTGTGGATGTTTTTTCCTCTTAAGTATTGTCTGGAGGAGCTTAATGTGGAGAAATAAATTTGTGTGAGTATCTGTAGTGTTTTATAGGATAATATACGGAAGAGGTAGAGGAAGCCTCCTCCTAGGACTTCATTTTCTTAAAGAAAAGAACTTGCCAATTAATAAGTATTAAGAACCAAAATTCAGGTGTTTGAAGTTCCAGACCCTGCTTTCCTGGTACTCCCTCTCAGCCCTGCTATGGATTTCCCTGTCCCCTGAGAGGGATGGCATGAGGCTCACAGGAACGGGCTTCACCGGCAGTAACAGGGAAGTGGCTGCAGTTTTGGACAGTCAGTTTTACTCCAGTGGATCAAACTGCCTCAAGCAAAGCAGGGATCTGGATTAATCTGAGCACCAGTGCCCCTGTGAGTGTGGCTGCCTTGCTGCTCACTGCTCTCTTCTCCCAACCCCTCAGGAAATGCATACAACAGCAGATGATCTTGTGCGGATCCTTGAGGCTCCTCTGTCTGGTAAAAACCCTTAGTTTGATTCTGCTTCTTGCTGTCTGAGTGCTCTCTATCCTTCCCACTCCCATGACCAAATTTTAGCACCTTAAACAGTCTTTGGTAGACGATAGATGTCCAGAGATGACAGAGATGTCCATGGGACGTGTGTGTCGGTGACTAAGAGAAGACGTTCCCTCTGCGTAGTTGTTTCTTTAGGTTGCTTAGCACATAATAAACCCAGCCTACTGCTTGTTAGGTCCTGAGAGGGGCTTTGGCAGTTCAGCGTGGGGCCCTGTCATCTTGGGGTCACTAGTTTAGCACGTGGCGCTTCAGGGTGTTGTGTACTCTGCAAACAGTGTGCTTGTTCACATATTTTCCCCTCTCTAAATTGTTCTCTGCTGGAATAATACGATTTAGGGAAAAGCCCCAGGAGTTGCTGATGGCCAGAAAAGTCAGCTGCTGTGCACTTGGGGGATGTGGTGGTGTTATTCCACATGCAGCCAGACAGGTACCAACCGCTTCTCACTGAGCAGTTACCAGGGCAGTTATCAGCTTCCACAAAGAGAACCTTTCTCCAGATATCACACCACTGTCTCAAAAAAAAGATGAAACACTAGATTTGGATCCCAGTGATATAACAAGACAGCAATTAATACCAAGCAAAAAAAAAAATCCCAACACTTTATTCAGGGAAAAGTAATTTTTGGAAATGCTATTTTAAAAATGAAGGCATGGAAAGCTGAAGTTTAAATAGAAAACAAATCTGTAGGCTCCTCATGAAATCAGTTTCTCTTTTCCTCCCAATTAAGAACCCCAAAACAATCCATTCCTGAACCAGCTCAAGGCAACCAAAAGGTAATTCAAATAGAAGTTCAGACCTGATTGCATCTGGACTTGTCTTGAGTTTTAATACATGCAACCATGATATATTCTCATCATGTAAACTCTGGAGAGGAAAGATAAGTTGTTGGGTTTTTTTTAATGTTGGTGCTAAAATTATCTGCTAGTTTTGAACATTTCTGTTATGATAGTTGCAGTGTTAACTCCCACAGCCACCTCTCCCACCAACACAGGAGCTGGGGAACCACGTGGTTGTGTTTGTAGTGCACCAGATCAGCTCAAGCTGCTTGTGAAGGAGGCTTTTCTCTAATAACCCACAGAGTTTGTCTCTATCACCCCCTCCAGGAGTGGGCTGACTCCTGGAGGGCTGGAGGAGATGATGGTCAGAGGAAAGAGTCACTAGAAGAGATCAGTCCTTAGTGCTTCTGCCTTTTAACAGGGTGATTAAATACAGACTGGAGCTCTAAATCAGATTTAGCAGCCAACAAGGGCTTTATTCCTTACCTTCACTTAGTATATGCTGTAGTCAGCACGTGATGCCAGGTAACTTTGTCGTTTCCTTGGAATAGCATCCTGGTTTTGTTTTGCAGAAATCCATAAAAATATCACCCGTGCACTGACAGTCAGGCTTTAGCTTTAAGCTCTGCTGTGGAAATAGCTGCTCAAATGCAGTTTCTGCAGAGCCTGGCTCTTACATTACCCCAGCGGTGCTGCAGGACACAAATGCAGCACCACCACCATCAATTACAGCGCCGGTGGAGGTGTTTAACCACCGCATCAACAGCGTGGGGCTGGGTTAACTTCAGCAGTTGAGTCACCGTGTCTCTGTAACGTGAGATCAGCGTTCTCGTCTCCAGGGTGAGGCTGCAGAGGCCAAACCAGCGAGCAGGGCCATCCACCAAACGCCCCAGCCTGCCGCTCCTGAAGCTTTTACGGACAGCATCTCTCCGGGCAGCCCGGGAGTGGCGGGGCTGGGCTGCAGGTGGCGATGCTCGGCAGGGAAGGCTCGGCCCGATCCCTCGGGAGGAGGCTGCACGCAGAGCCCTGGTGCTCAGAGCTGGGCTGGAGATGTGCAGCCCTGCTCCTGCAGGGACCCCCGTGGGAGGGGTAGGCCAGCGCTGCAGAGGGGACGGTGTGCGGCACTGTTAAAATCAAAAGGGCGAAAGAGAAACCTGTGATCAAGACGGAGCTAACGAAGGAGCAAGGCTGTCAGCGCAGAGGCAGGCGTGTATGAGATGAGCCCAGAGCACAGTGCGTTTTCCCATCCAGGTGGTCTGGGGGCACTCCAAGATGGGACGCGTGGGCTGGCACCGGTCTGCAACACCACACTGTGCTGGGGTGCTCAGGGGAACGACTGTGAGCCTGCACGCAATTCTGCCTTGGAGCAGCCCCTTCCCTGCGCTTAATTACATGCTTTGGGGACTGGGGCTCCTGGCTGTGATTCCCTGCTTCTCCAAAGGGGACTTGGGAGCCTTGAGTGAAAAACAGTTTTCTTGAAAAGCCCATCCTGCAACTAGAAAATAAATCTATTCTTTGCGATTAAGGTATTCAAATCAGCATGTGCCATATGCAGCTTTTCCCAATGGGATACAGCCAGCAGATGCATTGACAGCCCCCCTCCAGTCCACAGTGGGTAAAACAAATGCTCTTAAACCCAATAACAACCATTATTTGGAATCTGGACCAGTCTTGGCTCTTGCCTGTATAACAGAGGCTCTGGGATGTGGCTGAGAGGAAATCTCAGACACAGGAAAATTTCACACAGGAAATCTGCAAGACAGGGACTTGAATTAATGTTCCTCCATTTTACAGTGGTGCTGTAATGAGTGGACTGTTCTGGAATAAGAGCAGTGAAGGAGAACAACATTAAAATGTACGCTCTGCTGGGGTGGACTGGAGGTTGAATGTATGTGATTAGGGATTGAGTTTTAGGAGAGGGTCCATGGCTGAAGGATGGGGTGGAGAGAGTTTTCTGATTTGTGTTCTTCCATCACCTACAGAATATCAGAAGGTCACAGGTAGGAGGAATTATCAACGCTGAGATTCAACTTTTAATGTGATGGTTGTGGTTTGCACATTAATAGTAAATACTTGCAGAAAAATTATTCTGTTTAGAAAAGCATCAAAGCCATCTTCAAAGAATGATTCATCAAGACCATGTATGTGCTCTGGCATTTCTGATGTTGCCTTCATACTCATTAGGCTTTAATGATACGACGAGTGACTTTTTGTCTATCAAATGGTGCAGACACTTCTAACTTTAAGCACCTTGCACATCAGCAATGTCTGGGTTTTGTAGTCCCCCCTAATGCATTACATTTAGCTTGTATGCTTTTAAGCCTTTTGTTATACAAAGCGAGGATTTTTACTTCTGCTGGGCAAACTCTAATGTACAAATTCTCCAGGCTTTGTTCATTTACAAATCAAAAGGATGATTTTAATTGGATGGGGACAATAAACATACAAGGGATGGTGGAAGATATCACCTTCTGAAGCGTAGCCTTCATCTGGCTTAGCTGCACAGATGCAGTGCAACAAATCAGTTCTGTTTACCAAAGTGCTCCCAGTGTTTGCTGTGCCACATCCCTGAGTACTGTTGCAGTGAAGCATGTGAACTGCCCACCGGGCTCAGTCTCTAGCTGGTTTTAGGGGAGGGAAGGCATTTCTGATTTGGGAAGCTATTTATTTTTTAAAGCTGGAAACTTTCTTCCAAAATAGATCTTTGATGAAAAGCAAGCATGAAGGTGATGGAGATGAAGGGCAGGACAAACCAATCCCTTTCCCCTGCTCCCCTGAAGCACCAGTCAGAGTAAAGAGATGTTATTGGGTCTGTGCTTTTTCTCTTAGCATGCTCCTCCTCTGCACACAAAGTGTTTTGGTTGTATTTGAAGTACCCGACAGGTCTGTGTGGTGTCACCTCCCAAAATGTCACAGGATGTCCTTGCTTACACAAGATCCAGTTGTGTTTGAGGGTGATGAAAGCAGAAGCCAGGCTTCACAGCCTTGCACCCAAACAGTCAAAACCACCTCATTTCTTGGGACTGCCTGAGAACCATCAGGAACTCGGAGACTCTTTCAAGTCTGGTCAGAACTAGCAGAAATCCTGCCTCTCTGCTTCTTGCATTTGCATTGGGGAAAAGGTCTTTGCTAAAGCTCTGACATTAAGATTTTCTGTCATGTGGAGCTTGCACATGATAGAGGATGCAAGATATTGGTTTCCAGGGAATACTCTACTCTGTGTTCTTCTTCTTTTCATTATTATTTTAAGTCAGAAGTCTCCATTACTCTGGCAGCAAGGAAAGTGAGCAAGTTGCATAGTCTTTGCCACCTTTGCCCTCCATTCTTGCATACAGGGAATAGAGATGCTGAAGAAGTTTCTACCCCGTGGTATGACTGTGTGCTTGGCTCTGCCTGAACAGGGAAAAGCTGTCCCTGCTGATCCCCAGCTGGAGGTGGCACTTCTGCAGGGGAGCAACCAAGGGAAAAGTTTTCCAATTTTCTGATTGAGGTAACTGAACCTGTTCTTTGTAATCCTGAGCACTTTGCTATCCTTTTCCTAAAGTTCAGTGAGATATTTTAGGAGTTCTCTCAGATTAAAACCAACCTGGTGTAAGCCTGTTGCCCTGGGGTTTTGCCAGCCAAGCTTTATCTAGCCGGGTGGACCTTGTGATGGTAGGGGAAGAGTGCAGCACTGGGGTCTGAAAAGTAGCTGACAGCACATCTCTGGAAAACATCCTTCTCTTCCCTAGTGAGACGTGGAGCTCAGGTGCTGGTAGGTGGGAACAGCTGCACCACTCTCTGTGGGGGAAAAAAGTAATACCATTTAAAATGAATTGTGTGCTTGAGATAAACTACCTCCTGCAAGTGTGTTGCCTCAGAACTTGTACAGCTTGTATTTAAGAGGATTGACAAGGTGTTCAGGCTTCTGCAAAATAGGAAGAGATTTAAACATGTGAAGGAACTACAAGTTCTCATCTTTCTTGGCAGTGTGGATTTCTCTAATCCATGTCTGTATTTGCTTACATTTAATTAGAGACAGGCCCCAAAATGACTTAGTGGGCTGTGTGCATGCTGAATCCACAGCTGAGACAAATTCATTTGTCAACGCGTAATTCCTGAACACAACCGACCACTTTGCTCCGGAATGCCGACAGACGGGACCTCCAGCAGGCTGGGAGGCCGTGGGAGCAGTGTGTTTGTCCCTGCAGGCTCTGCTGGATGCTTTCCAGGGATGGTGGAGGAGCTGGTCCTGCCCGTGCCCCTGGTGGAGCTGATGTGGTTGGTGCTTTGCACTCAAAACTTTCTTTTGCAGTTCTGGAAGCATCAGCCCCCGCTCCTCCTGCATTACAGTAGGTATCAGAGTGGTCCAACCCCGTTTTTAGCTTGCTGCTCGCTGCCTTTGCAAATGCATTTCTTGAAAAACTTGCTGGTTAAGAGATCGGGTTGGAAGTGATTGTCAGTGTAACGCCTGCTTTGTAAAAATGCTTTTGTAATAAAGTCATGTTTATGAATGAAACCAAGCTGGAATTAAACATTTTAATTGCTGGAGTAAATATATTGGCAAAACAATATGGAATTAACTGATGGAGCCCTGGTGGTATGGCATTTTTATCTTGTGGTTTCCATAGATACACGTGACAGTGTTTTGCAAACACTATGCACCACCTGAAATATATTATTCAGAAACAATAATTACATTTAAGCATGTTCTGCACAAAACCACTCCTTAAGTATTTATTGAGTGATGGAAACTAAGCAGGTTTTCAAAGGTCATTGCAGCTTTATCAGTTCTAATCTTAAATTTTTTCCAAACTAAAGGTGGAAGGCAAAGGAGGCAGAGAAAGCCCCTGGCCCGAGGTCGGTGTCTGTAATTCTGTGGTATGGTCCAGTGAGTGCAGTTCAGTCTGGGACAAGGGACTGGGCTGTGTGCAGGTCCTGTCAGCAGCAGGGCTGGTTGTACCCAAGCTGGGTGAGCGAATGACAGGTTGGCTGGGGAGATACAGCCTCGAAAAGGTACTGAGAAAGAGAAAAGCAAAGGTTCAGGAGAGAGCAAATAAGAAGAGCAAACAGATCCATCCACATCAAGTCAAGAGTCTGAAGGTGACAGATATGTGAGGCTGGAGGATGGTTCCCTGATAATAAACAGTTGCCAAGAAAGGCACATTCGACCTAAAGCGGCACTTTGCTGATGACGACTTTTCAAGACACACAGTGTCCAAGTGAGGCCGGTGGTTTGGAAGGGCCTGGCTTCACGACTGGGCTAAAACCAAGGCAGAGCCCTGCACCCACTCCGCACTCGGGTGGTGGCCGGATCTCCGGAGCGCTCCCGCCGCGCCGAGCACAGCGAGTGCTGGCCGGGGCTCAGATCCGGTGCCGACTGTGGAGGCTGAGCTCTTACAGAAATCTGGCTCATCTTGTGTAGGAATAATTGAAACAGTCAGAATTATTATTCTCCCTCCCCAGTTCTTCTTCGTATCAAGTATGCATTTCCCCCCCTCTATGCTCTAATTAAAAACCAAACGAGAGGGAGAGAGGAGGAGGAGGAAACTAATAATGCCAGTTACACATTTGGCTTGCAAAAGAGAAAAGCACACTCTAATGCGTTTGAGGACAATAAGGAGGAAATGATTCACGCTTAATAAACCTCTTTGCTGTTAATCTCTGTTAACCTAAGGGCTCTGCTACTTTATTGAAAAGTCTCCTCACTTTCTGTTGTGTCATTGAAAAGAATGAACTTTCACTATTATTCTTTGCAGGGGTTATTTATTGAACCTGCAGTCTCTGAAGCACTAGGGTGTTGTGGAGACTGGGCAGCCTGGTTGCTGTTCTGATATGAATATTTTATCACTGTCATGATCTTACCCCTTTTCCACTGTAGCAGTGGGAGGTCCCAGGCAACACACCAATGTCATGGACAGGTCGGTCACAGCTTCCCAGGTCTTGATGCAGGAAGGCTGCTGGGGTTACCTGCTTGTTAAGGTGATTGAGAGCTGCTGCCAGAGGGGATTCTGGGTGGATTCGTACCGGGTGAAGGGCTGAGGATGAGTTTGTGCTGGAGAGTTCCAGAAAGGACCCCAGAGCTAAACATCCACCAGCCCTCCTGCCACCTCACTGGGGAGATGGAAGTACAACGGATGGATGTGATTAGCACATTGCATTTAAACCCCCATATTTTTCCTGCATGATGCACAGTCTTTCACAGCTTTCTCATCCCATGGAGTAATGCCCAGAAATTGATGTTATGCTGTTGTAATCGGAAAGGAGCGGGGTGTCGCAAGGGGCAGAATGGATATTGCTGAGAATCCCTCATGCTTAATGATTTTCTTTCCAGCTGCATCATCTTTCACCCTCTCCCTTGTGCCTGGCCTTCAAGCATCTAAAGGTTTGGGTTATTTTTTCAGTTATGGTCTGTGACATTAAATCCCGTCACTGTTTTTCCGAAGCAGCTGTGTTGGCAGAGGCCGGGTGACTCACCCTGTCTGTAACGGATGGCTCAGGGGGACACAGATGCCATTGCCTTACTGGAGCTCCAGATGATCCTCCAACCTCTTGTGATGCTGCTGCAGGTGCATCTGGCTGATTCCAGGTGAGTGAAGGTGTATTTGAAGGTAAGAAATGAGCAGGAAGAGCAGCACCAGAGGTGGCAAAGGATGTATAAGAAGAGAAAAATGGTATTTGGGGGAAGATCTAGTGTCAGCGCCAACATGTAACACAGCAGCAAGATGTCCCTTTGACTTCTGAACCAATTCCCAAGAAATGGGCTCTCACTTAGTCTGGATGATGGCTCTTCCCTTCACTGTAATCTGCAGATCTTCTCTTCTGGCCCAGCTGGACCCAAGTGCTCAGAGCAAGCCAACAGCTCTGACTGAAATGTCTCCAGTCTGGGAGGTTCACAGGAGGGTCAACACTTGATTTGATAACAAATCCTTCAAAGGAAATTTCCCCGTGGTTTTAATACATTGCGTCTTTTTAACTCCAGCAGGAGTTTTATCTTATTATTTCTGTGAATCAAATCGTGTTTCTGAAATCCTTTAATTTTCTTTCTGAGGGAAAGATATTTTAAAGTCAGAGCTGGATAAAAATTAAAGCATGAACATTATCTGGCTGGATTTTAAGTCCTTTATAAGATATTCAGAGTGAAGTTTGTACAGCTGCACAGCATCATTCCATGTTAATGCAGTCAATACCCTCCCCTTGCAGTGTTGTTTCAGGCACATTACTCTGGTTCTGGCCAGTGAATTTTCAAATATTATTTGCTTAAGTTTGCCTATTTCTCACTGTATTTATTTGACATTTATTTTAGTTATCTCAAAATCAGGTTTTCAAGTAAAGCAGTTTCTCCTCTCTGCGATTGCTGTGAAAATTACACCTGGAAAATCAAAGCTTTCAAGAGGTCATTTTACTTTCGTCTCTTGTTTTTGATGAGGTCCTAACACATGAAAAATCCTCACTCAGAGACATCCCTCTCTACTCAAACATTTAAAATACCAGGAGGCCTTCATGGTACAGAAGGAGTGCAACCAGAATCATCACACCACAGCACTCGGTGGGGCTGGGGACGAGGACCCAAATCATCTCAAAACTCGGGATGCTCGGCTGGAGCACTGCCTGTCTGTGGGCACCACTGTGGGACTGAGCAGAGCAGAAGAGTGTCAAGGCTTGATTGAAATTGGACAGGAAAGATCCTATAGGAGCACATTTTCCACAGCAAAAACCCTGAGCTGAGAGGATTCAGTGCTGGGTTGCCAGCAGCCAGAGGTTACCAACCCTCTAAAGGCTTTCTGTAGCTGGGGGCATTAAATAATTCAGCAGTTTTTCCATCCAGCCTCATGGAAAATTTTCTCATGTGCTAAAAAATTCTCCAGACCACCACCAGTAACTGAAATGATGAGAGAAACCCAGCCTGAGTATTAGCACTTGCCATGGCAAAGATGAATAAAAAAATTGCACGAAGAATTGCCCCCCTGACAGAATATGACATTTAAATACGTTTCCCTCCTTCGATTTAAAATGCAAGAAGTGAGGAGATGCAAGAAGGCACTCACTTGAGGTTCAAAGAGTTGTGCATATAAAGGATCAATAGATCTAGCACTGCATTTAGTGTCATACTAAATGCTGGACCAGGCAATTATTTTGATTCATCACTGTGGTAAGTGAAGCATCAAAGTGTGACAGAAAATTCTCGTATTTTCTTGTTTCATATGTAACTGAAATATTTCATCTTTAGAGGCAGTTATGTTATAGGTTGATATTCTGCTCTTGACAGGAACTGCAAATGGTTTGTTCTTTCAGTGTTACTTTTACAGGGTTTTGGCATTTTGTCAGTCTCTGATCTGTAGGATATCTGTGCCCCAGGGACTCTTCCAGTAACACCCGTGGCCTCTGGGACACCTGACTGGAGCTTTAGGGAGCAAACGTGCTTACTGGCATCACAGGAAATACTCCTGTTGGCTCCAAAGAACCAGTTCTAGAGCTGGATCCATCTTACTTGAACAAACTAAAAGGTGTAGGTCTAAATTTACTCGGGGTAACTCATTAGATAACCAATATATTACATATGCTCAGCCACTTTGCCTCAAAAGCCTTAATAGTTGTCTGTTCACTAACAGCAGCAGCCAGGTCTCAAATAAAACCTGCAAAGAAAGCTTATCCACGTTTTTCTTGTTATATAGGTAAAAGGAGCAGATGTTTGTGCCATCCTTGGCCATTCTTCAGGAGAGCTGAGACACCATGAGTATGTGACCTGAGCCTGCAGTGGATTTCCCACATCAGTGGCTTGCCAGTACTGTTCCTTCCAGCTGAGACAAACTGAAGTTTGATCCTGAGACTAACGCTGTCCTGAGTGTAGAGTGGCTTCACAATCAAGATCAGCTGTCATGAGTTTGCAACCCTTTTCAGCCACAGAAGGGAGTGCTGAAGCCAGTGAAATGAAATTCTGAGCTGCTGACTAAATTGTAGGAGCGATGTGGAATGTTCAGGATAACTTGTGAAGAGCCCAAGGAATTCTATTCTTTCCCTGAATCCTTATGGTCGGAGATACCTACAGAAGCCTGGGCTTGGGAGTGGAAAAGGTGTCAGAAGTGAAGATAATATTCTAGAGGGAATGAGCTCAGCTTCTGTGTGGGAAGGGCACAAACAGCGCCATAACAATACAGGGGCCCCACTGAGTATCTGCTGGAGGCTTTTAAGGAAAATTGCTGCTCCCAGGAACAATGGCCTCTGGACCTGAGGACATGGTGCTGTTTGGAGCTCTGAGGTTTCAGCTCCTTTCAGCTGCTCTGTGTCTGTGGAAGAACCTGTTGGTTTTACCAGCCAAGTCTAATCCTGCCTTTTGCAGAGCAATTGCTCCCATTCAGGGTGAGCACACCAATTCTGGAGCATTTATCTCCTTGCAGATCCTCGTTATTCAGTACAATTTGAGCATGCTGTGAAAAACACTGAAGCTCTTGTGTTATCTGTGCTGTAACGGGGTAGATGTACAGGCTTGTCCTGACAGTCCTGGGGTGTGAAACTGTGTGACCATAACCCCAGGGGCCACCTATTGCTGTGATCCTGAACTGGTGCTGGAACCACATCTGCTTGAAGAAACAGGAATATGTTTGCTCAAAGAATGTAAATATACCTATCTGTATATTAGTTTCTTTTAAAGTAATTCAAATTCCATTGAAAAATTCTGCAGGAAGTTCTTTAGGTGACTGCCAACTCTTAGACTCATTTATGAACTTTTGGTTGACAAAAGCACCTTTCTAGGAGCTGAGTATGTTTTGTTGTCAGAAGTGCCTCTGCAGGCTGCTTGTTGCCTGTTCTTGGTGATATTTCTGCCTGAAATCTTGTGCAGTCTCAGGCTACAATGTCACTTCAAGTGGGGCTTCAAAAGATCAGCCACAGGATGGATCTGGCCTGCAGAACATGGCGGGCAGCTGGAAACAAAATTTCTGGTAGCACCAGTGAAAAGCTCAGAATTTTTATCAGATATAATGTATTACAAGTGAGATTTATAACAGGATTACAGAAAGCAGTTAGTTAAAGCTAGTGGCAGTAAACAGGGATTAAAATATTTATCTGGCTGTAAAAACATGAATAATGGAGTAATTTATGTAGTTATGTAAAGAGGCTGCGTACTTTACACTGACAACAAATTGCACTCCTAATATCACTAATATTTTACAGTGTCCATGTATCAAAATCCTTCCATGCCTTTCGCTTCCAAACCAAATCCTCTCGTATCTAATCAGTGCATAATGTGGAATTTCCTCAAGCTACAGACATGCTCACAAGGGGGTAGATCACCCAACAATGCAGCTATCTGCCTTTCTGCCTCCCTCCTCCCCAGGAGATCCGTTCCTTCCTTCCCTTCCCTCTGGGAGGGTATGTGATGCCAGTTACAAAGCAGCTGGCCGCTAATATTTCCTGCATTTTTATACTGCACTTCCAAATATTATATTTCTTCTAATTTAGCTCTTTGGGATCAGTATTATTTTACAGGAAGGTCTGGTCTTTCTGAGGGGAAATGGTTGATATTTTGGACTTCCACAACTCTAGTCCAATATTTGAAGCTTTTTCCATAAAAGCATTGCCCTTTCTGACCCGGACCTTGCTGCAGTTACCTGCTGCAATATCCCTCCAGTTCAGCAGCTTTGCCATGTAATCTATAAAACAATTAGTGAATGAAAAGCAAATGCTTACTGCCTCAACAAAAATGTATTGGTGACCATGACCACCACTACACATTTCACTTTTTACTCTTCCACTCATCTCCTTGCCAGGAACAGCTTTCAACATGCTGTACATCTACAGTGATGCTCAACCCAAGACACAGCGACATTTTATCATGGAAAAGTTGCAAGTTCCCCTGTTGTTGTAGCTCTGTGAAACTGTGCTAATGTCTGCCCGGACTGATAAAACCATCTGGGGGGGAAATATCAGCTTCATCTGGAGGATCTGTGCCATCCTCTGAAGGCCAAAGCACAGACCCTGGGGTCAGTTCCTTCCTGGTGCAACCTCATGGATTCCAGTTGGCACCGGGTCTCTCAAGCACCCTGTTCCTAATCTTCTGGATGAGATAAAAATATTGTTCATTCCTTGCTCAGGCCTAAGGAAGGAAAGCTCGGTGATTTGCTGCTTTTTGCTTTTGCTCTCAAGTCAGCTTAAATTTTTAAAATATTCAGCAGAGAGGATTAAGCAGCACAGCTGGCCTTGATCCTGTGTCTTGCTGAATTCCCAAGGTAATCGGTCATGCTGCACATCGAGTGTCTCCCAACAGCTGGTTATTTCCTAAGATATCTGCTGCTGACAGTAATAAATTTAGCCCGTGGTGGTGGTCTAGGAGATGGGCATTAATAATGATTTTTGGGTGGCCAGCTCATTTCGCTGCTGGGTCAGACCACCCCAGTGCTCTGTAGGCTTTGCTTCTCTATTTCCCTGCAACAGATTGGTCCCACTACACTGCATCAACACGAATTCCTTAGTCAATTTTGGGTTTGAACTCTATCTTTTATGCATCACTTGTGAGTCTTATGTGAGCTGTGTTTTTGATTTTTGGCATGCACAGTGATTCATCTCCTCCTGACATTCTGTGGGGCTGAAGTTTGCTCTTCCTCTCAGACGGCGCATCCCCAAGTGGAGTTTCAGCCTTTGTGAGCCAGCACAGAGCTTATAAAAAAATGATAATTTAAAAATATGAGCAGTGGCAATCAAAGAAAGTAAATACGGTATTAAAATAAGGCTAAAATATATAGTATTGAAAAATTATTTCAGCTCATTAGTTTGAAATTATGTAGTAGGACTGTTGAAAAAGAAATAGAAAGGGGATCTGTGTGTACAGCAAGGGACAGACAGAGAGTGGTTGCCAGAGGGTTACCTAAATGGAAAAAAGGCATGAAATATTCTAATAAAAGAATTTTGGTTACGGGAAGTAACTCTTCCTGCTGCAAAAGCCTTTCTACTTCTTCCAAGTAGAGGAAAAAATAAAGGAGGGGAAAAATGGTGTTTATTGCACAATCTTTTTGAAAATAGAGCTGTTTTTATAAGGTATAGACAAGAAATAGAGAAGAAATGAGTTACAAAACCATGAGATCTCTCTCCCCTGGATTCTGTCAGGGAGATTCTTCAAGGTTTCCCACTTCTGCAATTATTTTTGAACCTTTATAACCTGGAGGCTTTTGGTTTTATTAAGGCAGTATTAGTGTGCATTCTTTAGACATAATATAATGATTCATGTGTTCTCAGGGTTTCTTCAGAGCACTACCTAGAACTAGCTTTCCATCAGCACGGGGATGTATTTAACTTTGTAGAAGTCATTACCCTGCTTTCTCACGAGCAGTGTGGGAGGGAATGTGCTGTGCAGCCGTCCTGCCCCAGATTAGTGACAGTGTCTGCTTGCTCCAAGACTTGTCTTTGTGAATAATTTTAACACATCGTCTATTAACAGTACCAACAAGCAAAATGCTGCATAGCTCTACCTCTTGGGTATGTTTTTTGAAGTGTTTAACTCAAATATATGCAAAAATACAGCACAAGAATAGCTAATGGTGGGCAGAAGTCCAGCCAGAAGTTCCTAACTAACTTCTAGTACCCAATATATTCTTGTCATGTTTGCACTGAAACTTTACCCTGTGTTTCTCTTCCAGCCTGCTTGGGGAATCCAGCAGCAGTTCCTGAGCAGGAATTAACTTTGCTTTGAATGAAACTTTTCTGGGTTTGCTCCCTTAAGGGTACCAGTTTCAGGTGGTCAAAATGCTTCCTGGTTCACAGAGGGTGAATTCAGGGATTTCTGGACACAGGGTTTGAGAGGACTTTGGTGAAACTGCAATTCAGATTTCCAGAAGATGCACCTTCACAGGGTGTGTTCTTTGCTCACGGAAGCCAACACTAGTGCCAAATCAAGGTGAAAACTCCAAACTCAGCAAGTTGCAAGGAAAAAAACCAGCATCTCTTCTGAGGAGTGCATGAATGCAGGTGACTTCCAGGCATAAACGAAGTTCATAGTGGAGACATTGTGTTCTCCAAGATTACTGCTCTCTTCCTATGAAACAAAACCTGGCCTTGACCACTGCCTCAGCATATGGGTCAAGGCTAAACGCCTCTCCATTCTAATACACTGAGTTTATTCACTAATTCACTCTTTTATATGAAATTTGGAAATTCTAATGAAATTCATTCTTTCTTATAAAATGGAGACTCAAAATGGAGAGTCAAAAGAGCATGAAAGGTGCTGAAGTTACCAGTCGCTCGAAGTAAATGTGATTCCCGAACAAGTTTCTGTCGAGCACTGGGATACTGCCAATTTCAGTGCAGTCCTTGGACTAATATCTCATGAACCACCACAAGACATTAATATTTTATACCTTCGGGAAGCCCGCAGCCAGCTGGCCTTGGTGCGTGTCCAACTCCTCCAGGGCTGGAAGGAAAATCAGCCCTGCAAAGTGCTGAGTGCTCCAGGTCTGATCCAGCAAAGGTGACACTATGGGGACAACCAGCCACGGTGGGTGTGGATTTATCTGTTTTCCAGCCTAGAAGAAGCAGGCATGGGGCTGGACTGAGCTCTCATCTGTTGGCTTGCACCTCAGTTTGGAGCAGCTCCTTCTTCCCTGGGGTCTCCTTCCCAAACACCTTGCACTATGGGTATCACAGCATGAGAAAAGCTAGGTAGGAGTTACTGGGAGAGACCCAAAGCAAGGATTTAGGCTGGCCTGAAAAACATAATTCATGTTGTTTTAAAGTGATCTTCTCCATCAGTTTGTTCTGGTTACTTTTTTTTAATGGAGGACACAATGACATGCTGGAAAATGATGCATTCTAAGAGCAACAGGAAAATTTGAGGAGGGAAATTTGAAAAGAATGAAAAAATATCACAGCCAAACAAATATCAGGCTTTAATTTTAAGAAGCATAGCATGCCTGAAATAACAGGGAAAAGTTATACCCGAACTGATGGTTGGCTCAGGAGGTGCAAAGTCTGGAGCTTCCAACTTTCTGATTTGCCTCATTATTTTAAAACTCCCTGAGACATTAGGTCAGACATTTGGCAGGTTTCAGAAGAAGAAAGAGAGTAACTTTAAATATCCCAAGTGTGGTACTCAGTCACTATGGGGGTGGCGTCCCTTGCGTGTTTCTCTGTTCAGCCCCGTGGAGACGAAATGTGCTGCACCACCCAGGTCAGCATCATCTGATGTTCCTTCTCTCTGCCTGCAAGAGGGGATGGCAGCTCTGCCATTGCCCGCCGCAGCAGCAGGTTTAAACCATTATGAAGTGCTTTTGAAAATGCTATTCTCAGTAGTAAACAATTTGGAGTTTCTACTTGGGCTACGAGATGCCCTTGGGCTTTAGCACGGGCGGAGCAGCAGCTCCTGGGGCAGGGATAGCCCTGTTTGGTGTCTCTGTGAGATACCAAGGCTCCCGTGAAAGGCACCTCAAACTATTCAAAGTGTTTTGCTAATAGTTTCTTCTGAGGCTGGAAGCCATGGAAAGAGGTTTTACAATGTATCAGTTTTCAAAATGGAAAGTGGAGTATCTTTCTTTGTGGACTGTAAACTAAAACTGTTAAACGAAATGATAACATATTTTTGTAAAAGTAATAGGAAGTGTACTTTAAAAATAATACAATTTCTGAATATCTGGGCCTAAGGTAGGAAGGTTTCAGTGGTTTTTTCCATTTGTTTTGTTTTTAACCCTGGTCAGACCTTTCATTTCTGCACAGTGCTGAGCACTTTGGTCTCTCCCAGCAAAGCCACAAAGAATGTCACAGAGCATCGGAGCAGTCCTACAGATTTCATGCTCAGTCACTTTTTTGGATCAGACCGGAGCACTCTGTGTTTATTCTGGCAAGCTCCTTTTCCATCGAGAGAGAAATGCTCGGGGTGCTGTGGGGGCAGAGCACCAAATGTCTTTTTTTCCTGGAAAGTAGAGCAGAGCATCCCCCATATCATCCCGTTTGATTCTTAAGGGGGAGTAGTTCCCCCTAGTGTAAACTCCAGTGTGTATGTAATCATGCTTCAGAAATCCCAAGCCAACATCCAGCACTAGGGGGAGAGGGAAAATAGGATATTGGGTAGGAGGTAACTCCAGCAGGGACAGGGGAGTTGCCTTGGAGATACGTGGGTAGTGCAGAGCACGGACATCAACCCCTCTAAGAAAACAGCATTCCTTCAATTCCAGCCTGGATCGAGGGACAAGCCCCTCTCTGTGCCTTGGGACCTCCATGCTGGTTTTCCAGAGCCTCACCAAGCAAGACACAGATCTCAGAAATGTCACCTGCTGCCGTGCGAGCCTGGCCGTGACTCAGCAGTGCAACACAAGAGCTCGCTCAGTAGGGACAGATTGTTCTCTAAGTACACTACTTTTTTTTTTTTTTTTAATATCTCCTAATTATGTTCTCTTTGGTATTGATCCTGTGCTCTTTTAGAAGCCAGATTCATCCTTTGCTTCTTAAGAAGCAGAAAAGAAAACATTTGGAGCCTGAGCTGCTCTGTGGTCCCCCAACCATGTCTGCTGGGCTTGTCTGCTGGCTGACAGTTGGTTTGGGACTCCTGATTGCATTTTTTAGGGCTGTGATTTCACAATATGTCAGGATCTCATGTCTGTCTCTCTTCTGTGCAAACCACTTGTGGACAGTTGGCCAAACAGAAGTTTTACGTTTTAAGGAAAAAAAAAATAATTTTTTTTAAGTGATGAGATTCTGTTGCCAACTCTCCTGTCATTCTCCTGTCCTATTTACTGCTTAGACTTGAAAAGCATAACGATTTTTGAAGGCTCTGTTTTTAAACTCTGCTCTTGCTTTTCCTTTGTGACTGCTTTGACAGACTTCTCTGATGTATATTTCAGTATAGGTTGATGTGAAGCTAATGAGAAGGCAGACGTTTATTCACAGAAATATGGGTTCCATTTGTAAAATTATTTCCTGGTAAGGAAAACATTGCTTTCCAATTACCTTACATGCTAGGAGGGTTTTTTATACATTTCTTTACAGCTTTGTCTTTAAATTGTATATTGCTACAGGCATATAAAACTGCCAGTAAACACAAACCCCACAACTTTAGAGATCATTATAAAACACAAAAAGATTCAACTGCTATTTTAAGTCAAGAAACGGATTTATACATCATAAAATAAGTTTATAAATATCACCACTGATTTACAAATCTGACTAATAAGTACTAAAGAGAAAAAGATTAAGTTCATACATTCTCAGACTGTACTTTGAGATGTTTGGTGACTGATTTACATGAAATAAAACTTCGAAGCTCTGTTGTTCTTAATTTTACAGTCTTGTCTCCTATACAAGCCCCAACCCTTGTTATATATGCCCTGATTAGATTTATTTTTATCGCTTCATCTTTTTGTTATTACCCTTGGCACTATAAAATAATTGTATAAATAGAAGCAGAGTTACTCTGTGGTGTGTGGCCACAAACCAATGCTCTATATAAAAGCCTACCTCATCCATATTAAGCACAGAAGTCAGTGGGGTTTCGAACTGTGACTGAGGGCCCAAGCACCCAGCTGTGAGAGATGAAACTAAGTGGCTTTTCTGGGGATGGGATGAAATCCTACCCCAGAGGCCGTAGGTGTGGGATGCTCTTGCTGCAGCTTGTGTGAACTCAGATCCAGCTCCAACACTTCTACCTGTTAGCAAGGGTAGCAAATACTTCCAAGGTGTAAAATTTGCTTAATTAATGGGTTAAATGCCAAGTGGTGGCTGGTAGCTAAATTAGCTTGCAGTGAGATGTGCATTCCCCAGAAATCTCTACATTGCAGTGACCAGGACAAACGTTCCTGTCCCTGACACTGTCCTGCCCACTAAGGGCCCTCTGGCCGGCTGGAGCGTCACTCCTGATGTGCACCAGAATATGTAACAGGTTTTTTTCCTAATTTGGGCTTGCAGGTCATGTGACAGGACCTACTTCCCTGAGCCACCTGGTGGGAGAAGATAAGGAGAAGGTCTGCAGTGGTTTTATGTCCCTCCAGCCGGTGTGGAAGATCAAGTGGTGCCAGTGAAGAGGAGCTCTGGCAGCACCCTGGACATGAGTGAGTCCTTTGTGCTGGCCCCTGATAGCTCTCCTTCCTTCTCCTAGTTTCATAGAGCTGATAGACCCCCAAAGCATGTTTTCAATCTCTTTTAGTGATTCTTCCATGTTCTAGTGTTGATGGTAACTGAAAATACAAACCCTGTTATTTCCCCTTTCCTGCACCTACTTTATTAAGTGTCTCTCAAAATTTCCCTGATGTTTTTAGCACTCCTTTGATGCTTGTTTTGCTATCTTGTAAACAACCAGGGCAGTTGCTGCAGGGAGACCTCCCCTTTCCCAGCATCAGGGACTGGCTGGAAATCTGGACCCAGGCTCCTTAGGGATTGCCTGCATGGTGGAACAAGCCTGGGAATCCTGCCCATGATTACCTCCACCCCGAGCAGCCTGGCTTAGGAGTGAGGTGTGTTGCTGCCTGAAGTATTGAGTACAGCTGGCTGAGTGATGCATGCACCTTTAGGCTGGTCTTATCTGGGAAAAAGTGATCTCCTGTTCTCCTCCTTCTTGCTCTTTGCGAGGAGGAGGTTTCCTCATATTCCTCTGCCAGCTCATGGCTGCTCCTGCTCTTGCTCTGGTGGGTTGAATGAGGTCAGTCCCATGATGGAGAAATCTACCCTTACCTTGCTGAGCCCAGGCTCATATAGAGAGCCAGTTGTGTGTTTTCCTTGCTTGTTTGTGGAGCAGTAAAATCCCTTGAGGTTTTTTCCACTGCTGTTTCCTTCCTTCCATTTGAACTTCAAAAGCTGAGCCCTCTGTCCCAGTGGATGGTTGCAAAGGTAGGATCATAGGAGACCCAACCACCCTGCAATCACTAGAGCTGCCTCAGATGTCAGAGCAAAATTCGGGCCATTATCTCCTATTCTGCACTTCAGCAGCTGGGCAGTTCTCCTCTAAGTCTTGGAATCCCCGTTGATAAAAGAAAAGGGGAAAAATATGTAGCCTCAGTAACCAGTGTATCCTCTCAGAGAACTTATTGGCACGGCAATTGGTGAAACTTGGCTGTGGTCCTGTACAAGACTGAATGAAATATGTTATTTCAATTTTTGATTCACTTTGAATGAGAATTGTGCAGTTGCATTACCTTGTCTTGGGGGAACTGGTTTCTAAGACTTTACCTACTTGTTTACTTCTGGATTAAATTTTTTCAGGCTTAGTCTCTATTCAGTGCTTTTGAGGAAAGTTCCTTTTCTTACTCTTTTATCTAAGATAAAAAACTATTTCCCTCTTTTGCTGAGAAAAAAACCCACTAACCTGACTATGCTGTGTGACTTTAGTGGGAAGAAAGTATTTTTAGCCAATCAGAACTGGAATTCTGACTTAGAAATGTGTGTAAATCAGGATCCAGTGTAAACTATCTGCAGAGCTGCACAAGTGGAGCAGCAGCCAGCAGGCACAGCCCCTCCAGCTCAGCTCCTGCCTTTGCATTCTGCTCACAGAAGCCGTGCAAAAGAGTCCGTGCTGCCGGAGGGATGCAACTTGCCAAATGATCTTGGCAGCCAAATCCACACAGCCTGTCCAAGAGGGGTAAATGAGAGCAGGATTTGGCCTGCTTTCTTTCAGTTAATCTCTCTTTTTAGAGGAGCTCTGCTTTTGTCTGGCTGGCACACTGATGTTCAAGAACTCAGCACTACTTGTTGAGGATGTTACTTGTCTGACAGCAGCCTATAATCACTGGATGTCATGCAGGGCTGGTGATAGATATGGCAGTGCTGGGATCTAGGGGCTGCTGAATTCATGAGCCACTTGAGGGTATCTTAGCAGTAAAATGATACTTGGTGTGACTAAAGCAAGCAAACACTTCAGAACAGGCTTAATATAAGGCCTGCGTGTTGTCCTGCTGAAACAAATGGAAGTATTAGAGTACTTATACAAAAATATCTGTATACTTGAAGGCTTAAATATCAATCCAGTTTGAGAATTAATTTATATTCACATTGTGGTATGTTAGTTTATGTAATTATCCATGCTCAGGGCATTTTTACCCACATAAGTCCGCATGCATCCCGGTGGTTTGTGTTAATGCAGTAAGTGCTTGTACTTATGCCATCAAGGCCCCTGCTCCTCTGCCTGTGTAAAGGAGGCTTTGAGACAGTATTAGCACGATCTTCAGTTTATTTATTTATTTATCTGATGGAATACTTGCTGTATTTATGTTATTTCTAACTTAACCCAGGTTTTGGACCATAACCCTGTGAGGGTGGGTGGTGCAGGTCACTGTAAAGTCTGCTCTGTGTTGTGGGAGATGCTGCATTAGGTCTGTCCCCAACAGCCTCTTCCACATTTTCAGCTCAGCAGTGCTGTTGCTTTAGGCTCTCATTATTTGATTAAACTCTGATTTGTCTGGAAAGGTGAGTCACCTGTAACCAGCACATTAAATGAAAGACCTACCCGATTTGCTACTGAAAAATAATCGCAAATTCAATAAAGGGTTAATTCCACATTTACAAGCCCTGATGCTTTCAGATCTCTAATCACTGTTTCCTGTCAACCACAAAAGCATTTTCATTTCCTGGAGTATGGATACAAACAACGGTGTGAGGAGCCCCAGGCAGGCGCCAGGGCTGAATTGCTCTGTGGTAGGACGCTGCACATTCAGATACCACCTCTTTTCATTAGGAAGCCTGGGATTTTCATGTTTTAAGACATTTTATGGAATAACACAGCTAGCAAGCATCCTATCAGTCTGTTGATGTCCAGAGAGATTTGACCAGACAGTAGGTGAAATAAGGCAGCATCCACCAAGTTTCCAGACTCTGGTGGTCTGTATTTGGTGGTATCCAGGTGCATTAGAAGGAACTTAGTTTCTGGAATAATTTTAGCCCTTAGGAAGCTTTGGGGAATGTGCTGCTATATGAAATCTTATGACTCCTTTATCATTGAGAGATTTGTCCCCAGAGGAACCTCATTGTGAAATCTTCATGGGGCAAGAAAAGCTGTTCACCAGCTCACCCTTTTTTATCTCACGTCTCTAGAGCCACTGATCCAGGAAAACAAATGGAAACTGCTGTGTTTTGTGGTGCTTTTCTGTATAGGCAGAATCTGGATATTGGCCAAGGAGGTCTTCTGAATGACTCAGCAAAAAGTAGAAAGACCAGCAAGGTCGTTTCACAATCAGATTCCCTCAAGAGTGACTATATTATACACCTCTGTAGTTTCAGCAAAACAACAAGCAGACAGAGAATTAGCTTCTTGGAGAGGAAGATTTGGTGTGCGCTTTTCTGTGTAAGTCTGAAGTGGACTAACAGTAGTTCTGAGGGGCAAAAAAGGCCGAATTGGTGACCAAAGTGCTCTGGCTCTGCAGGAGCAGTGGTTCCTTAAGTCTGTTTTAAACGTATCAGAGGCAACGTTCAGGCACTTGAAGCTGTGCAGTAAAGAGGAATAATAAATGACTTTGTGTGAGGTGTGTTCTCCGCCTTTGTGTTGCTCAACACTGTTATGTTTGAGGAGCTTTTTGGGAAGGGAAGTTAAGAAGGAGATGGGACTGACAGCTAAAGGATTGATGCTGCTTGTATGTACTTACTAACATGCAGCAATATTACCTCCAGCAATATTCCTAGAGCTAGGAAGTCCAGCACTTAAAGGATTTGTGGAGCAATTGTTTCCTATAAAGACAGAGTAGCTACTTTTATATCAAGCATTCCTGAGATTTTCTTTTCACTTGGCACATGCAGAGTCCATTAGACTCAAAGTGATCCAAGGATAATGATATGAGCACAAGCAAAAAAAAGAAAATGAAGGAAGTGCTTTTAACTTCAGTGATCTAAAGTGTCAAAGATAAATAATACATAGATTGGCATTGCTTCCTAAAACCAGCCTCTAAGTCTGATGGAGATTTTAATGCTGAGAAATCACATGTGCCCTGTGGAGGATTTGGAGTTCACTTGGTTGTGCCAATTCCTCGGGGAGAGCTGAGGTGATGGGGAGTTCCTCTCCTCTGCACAGCACTGGAAGAGGCTGGGCTGCTCCTCTGGATGACAACAAACCCCTTCAGCACCCTCTTTTGTCAGGTTGCTGTGTTAGCCCTGTTTTAAACAACTACTTGCAAGAATTAACGGAGTCTGCTCCTGCAGCAGAGGCCTTGTGGGGAGGGGGTAGTTCTCTTTGTTAGGTTGAACTCTGTGCTGGAGAAGTGAAGCAACTTGAAAAGGAAGGCAGGGGTTTCCTCTGAAGGTTCTTGCTACATGGAATAACATGATCCTATGTGACTTTTCCCAGGCTTGTTGATGGCAGGAACTGACGTGGGGGTGGAATGACTGAATCTAAAGGCGACGGTGTTGTGGCACTTAGGGCTGAGATAGTGTGGAGATGTGCTGGCACCAGGGACCGTGAAGGAAAGAAGGAGAAGAGAGAGGTTAATGAGACAGAAGACAGAAGAGACAATCTGCACCAAAAGGGAGGAAGGGGAGCACCAGAGAGAGTGGGAAAAATGAAGAAGGAGAGAGTGTGTCCAGGGTGGGCTGTGCTCCCTTGTACATGACTGTGGAACCCAGTGCATCCAGGACACCTGTCCTTGTCACAGATGTCTCCTCTTGTCAGCTGGACCTGCTTTCCACAGCCTCAGCCTCATCCCATGCACAGCACCCATGGGAAGAGCCCTTCTCGCCGTGCTCTGCTTGCTCAGGGCAGCAGCTCCAGGAGCTGGTCGGGGGCCAAAGCAATTTTGACGGAGTCTCTCCTATTGAACCTGCTCCAGCAAGGTTTGATGGGTTGCACTGAGGCCCCGCTGCCGACGGCCTCATCCATATTCATAATGATGATAGCTTTGCACTCGCAAAAAATTGAATTGCTTGGCTTCACAACCTTTAATAGATACAGTATGTGGCTCTGTTTGATTCTAACAAGGGAGATAACACACATCCTACAAGCTGGTGGCACTCTTATATTGATTTTGAGTAATTTTGGTTTCTGTCTTTTGACCAACTATCACTTTCTGTTGTGATAATTAAAGTACATTTTCACATTGTGGCAGGAAGCCCTGATTTTCTGTGTGTGATACACTGAGTTCCCACATCACACGGGGAACTATTGGGAAATCCATGATTGCAGGGCTTTGGCAACCTTTAAATATTTCCATGGTTACTGAGGGGAAGGAGTTTCCCATTGGCTGATGCAGTAATTATTTCGGTGACAAGGATGAACATGATTTTTGAAGTTGTTTGTCAGAGCGTTATTTGTATTGAACTTCATTTTGTAGATTTTAGAGTACAATTTTTATGTGAGCTGTTTGTTGTTTTCCATTAATGAGAGACATTAACACTTTGGCTAATAGTGCCAGTGGAATGATGTGGAAAATGTCACTGGTACTTTTCTATTGCTTTCAAGTGAATGAGGAAAGCCATACTCTTGTGACTTTTTGACTTCACTGTGTTTTGTGTCTGGATTTCACGTCTATGTTAAAAATTGTTTTTACTGATAAAAAAATCTGCAGAAGAGAAAAAAATCAGAGTTATAACAAACAACTGTAAATTTATGCCTTCTGTGTGTTCATTGGAAATGAATGTGCTGAGACTGTACGTGGCCCAGCTGTGATCAGCTGGTGCCTGGCTGATTTTGGGGTGTTTGCCTAGTGTTCCTCACAGTCAAGATGGTCCTGTGGACAGGCTGGAGGGACAGACGGGGAGAGGGAATGCCAGGGTTGGTATGTGTGTGTGTAGCAGGATGCTGAGGCTTCCCTTCTAGAACTTTTCCATGAGAAAAAGAGGACGGTGTTGACTGAATAAGTGGCTTGTGAAATATTGCTCAGCTTTCCAGCAGCAAGGACATGACAGTAATTCTGGAGAGAGCCCCAACCTGCTCTGAGGCTGCTTGTGCAAGGGATGTGAAATGATGCCAGGTATTGGAACACACTTTCCTTTTGTTCTTGTTTCTGACTCCTCTTATTTTCTTCAAAGAGTGTGTGTACAACAGGGAGTGGGTGTCTCTGTGCCAGGTGGCTTCTTGGTGCATTTGCCACTTCGGCCTGATAGTTACTGGAGTTAAAGATTTAGAGCTCACTACTTGTGCCAATTTTTTGGGCCCATTATGAGTCTAACCCAGCTTGATGAACAAACCTCCAAATTTGTACTGTACTATGAGTCTCAGCATGTTTGTTTTCTCTAGGGAAGTAAAGACAAGTATTAATGTCAGACTGGATTTGAACTGAAAGCATCACACAGGAGTTTTTTAATGGAATAATACTCTAGCGTTTGGTTGTTTGGGCTTTTTTTTTTTTTTTGTGCCTACCCCTTCCTGCTGCCTACCCACAGCCCCAAATTAGGACAGCTAGAAATTTTCTGGTTGAAAAAGCTCAAACACAGTTACCTTCACTATGTCTCTGTGCTAATGCCAAGGGCACATGAATAGAATCAAGACTTGAGGCATAAACCTGGAGCAGTTCACACTGTGGCAGCTGCAAACAAAGAGGCAGGCTATGTGTTGAAAGGTGGACACTTGGAAGTGCATCAGGTTTAGCCAGGATGCAACCCAGGGGGCAAAGTTAGTTCATTTCAAAGGGCTGTGTGCATGGGTTGATTTATTTTTTAATTGGGACAGCTTGTGCTGCTGGGGGTTAACTCATTCACAGGTTCACGGCCCACTAAGGAGCATATTATTGTGGGCTGAGAGGCCAAATGCTCCATTGCCTACACTATCAAGTCCATCTTCTGCTTGCTGGGAGCTGCGCTGATGCTGACAGCAGCTGGACTGCAGTGCGGGTGTAAAACAAAGCCTCATGTGGGTATGGGAATATTCCCATGGTTATGGTCACCTTTACAATGGTTCTCAGATAAATTGGCAAGCTGGACATGCTGTGATACTCCAGCACGGGCAAGGCCAGTCCAAACCAGTACATACTCTGGACCCTCCAGAAAGGTGGGGAACAAAAGGTGCTTCTCTCATCAGTCCCTCTTCATCACTCACAGCAAAACTCTTGCTCACCTGGAAGAACCTGGGCTGGGAATTAAGTCCCCCTCCCTTTCCCCCAACCTGGTTGTGGTGAGGGGTCAGGCCCACCTCCCCTCTTCCTTCCCTCTGATCCATGTGCTGCTGGATTCATCTTGTCTTGATGCGATTTGGGATGACTCGGAGCAGTGGCATACAAGATTAATGGAAATGTTCTGTAGTCCCTTCAAGTCTTCCTGGTGAGATAATGTAATGCAGATTGATTTGCACCATTCCTCTCGCCTGTCCCTGCTTCCCGGAGGCTTTGACAGGATGGCAGGATTGCTTATCTGCTTTATTTATTTATTTTAAATGAGGGAGGAAGGATGTTAAATATCCCAATTGGTAGTTGTTATTTGAGAGCTCAGTTATCTCTCAGACCAAAAATGTAATTTTTTTGTTTTTAAAAATGTGTTCTGTTCACATTCTGCTGTGTCTGTATAAGCACAGATACATACATAATCCCTTAGAATTCAGTTACTTCTCTCTGAAACAGGGAATTGAGAGAAAGTGCCCAATTGATATATTTCAGTTAGAAGGAAACCTCATGGGAATGGTGAATCTGTGGCACTGATCACTTTGAGGAGTGGAACCCAGTTCCCTGTGGAGCCCATGTGAAGTCAGGGCACGGCCAGCTGCCAGACAGGTATGCCCTGAGCACTTCCAATATTTAGGAAAGAGGAGGGATCTCTTCCACGTGTACAAATGACTCTGTGGACCAGCTCTGCACTGTACCATCCTCCTGCTCTGTTACGAGGAGTGCCCTTAAAGCCCAGTTTTTCGGCTGCCCCTGCAGCATCCCCAGCCTTGACAACGCTGTCCTGGTAGTGAATGTAGCTCTGCTTTAATTTAGTTTGTGCATACAAACGTCCATACCCCTCCGTCATGCTGTAATGGGTTGTCTCACGCTGTAGCTTCCACACAGCTGCTGAAAGAAGGAATGTTTTAAATAAACACTGAATGTAGACTTGAGAGCCTACACACTGCTCTGCTGCGTTCCCTCTGCCCTGCCCACCCTGTGCTGGGGAACATTTTGTCTCCTTGAGTGTTTGTTCCCTCATGGTCCTTAAAAGCTCTGCAACACAGATTCAAATCTAAACATACCCTGGGTAGCAGGACTGGCTTGAACACCCCCAGACTTCCCTTTGTAGCACCCTGGGGACCAGTTTTTTTCCCAGGGAACTGAAGAACCATGAAAACAGAGGCAGAGACAAGAGCTAGGTATTAAAGCTCTTGGATGGCCAATTCGCCACTTATAATTAAATCTCTTGTGGAGTCCAGATCCAAGTGCCATCGGCTTAGTACCTTCAAAGCTGATATTTGCACCCATGCTTTGGGGATATCTAGGTGATAGTTCAGGGCTCAGATTTGCTTTTATCCTAAATAAATATGATTGTAATAAGAAATCTGCAATTTTTTGAGTTTTTCATCCTCTCTGCCTTCCTCATACTAGTTATTTCTCAAGGATTCTTTGACAGAGAAGTCTCTGCTCTCCTACCGGCAAAGACGAAACCAAAATGATACAAATTTGTTTCTTTACAAATTCCTGTTTGGTCTTTGTAGCTGCTGACGTGGGGGCAACATCTGGGCCACCCAGGAATACAAACGCTTGTCTTTGGAGCCTGTAACCACCTTGCTCAAATGATTATTTCAATGTGCATTTCTTGACTAGAAAGAAATATCCCCTCCTGTGGCCAGTCTCAAAGGGGGTCCTCTCCCTGCAGCCCCGCAGCCTCCATCAGCAGGAGGGGAAGCCCTCGCTCAGGGTTCCTGAGTTACTGGCACTGGCTGCCTACAATCAGCTGTCCCCTTGATTTCTGTTTGTTGCTGGGGTTTTTTTCACTTTTGTCCAGTGCCATTTTTGACCCTTTGATGGCAGCAGCCACGTCGGTCTGGAAGTGCAGCGTGGACGGTAACAGCCACACTTGGGTGCTTTCCTGGGGACAAGCCAGGCTTCCCATTGTTATCTCAGCTTCCATCAGCATCCCTCTTGCTTTCTGCTTTTAAGAAACCAAAAATTATTAGAATAGTTTCCTTTTTAATCGTATAATTGTTTCACTGAGAGGATTTTCCCACTGGTGAGTATCCCAATGGCTAAGAGTTCTCACATGTGGCCTTTTCCTTCTATTTTTTCTTTCCTAAAATAATTTCAGCACCAGCTCCAGGTGACTTTTGTCACAGCAGTGACCAGGTCTGCCTTGTGAGCAGAAAACAGCCTGTCAAAATAGGTCTAATCTCACCCTTGGGGATGATGCTCTACTAGCACTTCCTTGTGAACACGAGTTAATTTGTTTTTCCCTTCCAGTCAAAAATCTTCTTCCTCCCTCTCAAGCCTACGTTCAGCGTTTATTTAAAACACTCCTTTTAGCAGCTATATGGATGCTACAGTGTGAGACAACTCATTACAGTGTGGTGGAGGGGTATGGACATATGTACACTCCAGATCCACATACGGACAACTCTAGGAAAGAAATAGCGAGGCGAGAAATAGTACAGCAAAGACAAGTGGGAGAACGAGGGGAGGGGTTTCAAACTCCCTGGAAAAGACGTGGCCCTGCCATGGTTATTCACTGTTGTAGCTCCTCCACAGGCTCTTCAGAACGAGGAATCCCTGAGCACATGGAGTGATGTGTTGGTAATCAGAGAGCTTGGAAGAAGGTGGAGGAGCCAAGTGTGACCCAGGCGGCTTCAGGGTAATTCAGAAAGCTGCTGGGAAGAGGTCTCTTATTTCTTCCTTATTCTCATGAACTTTGGCTTCAGGAGTTTGCATTTGTGGTGGGGAAAGTGTTTCTTCAATTATCAACTTAGAAGCCACCTTTCCCTTCTTTAATTCCCCTGGGGAGGCAAGGGGAGAGCTTTGGTTTATAGCTGGAAGCAGGGAAAACATTTTCAAAGCTATCTGGGGCCAGTGGTTTTCATTGCCTTTAAAATGTTCCTCCTTAGGTTTGGAAGCAGTTTTAAGGGTAACATACCTGACAGGAGAATAAATCAGCTCTAGATCTAGGTTAATGATAGGAAGGTAGTTTTTTGCCAGCATTTTCCTTCAACGTGTGTAGCTGCTGTATGGGTTCATGCCCTCATGAAAATGTTGATCTGCACAGAAAAGGATTTTCCTGAGATGCTGTGTTACAATAGTGGGGGAAAATCCTAAATTTTTTGGTTTGGAGGGTAAGAACAAGCCATGCTATGCCCTGAGTAGTGTTTCTCACAGCTAGAATTGTATCTGCACACATGATTACAGGGTGTAATGAGAAGAGAAAATACTACATTAAACCCAGCTGATAAATCTTAAATTTTCTATGAAGTAAGCCTCAGGCTAGCTGTCTCTGTGTCAGAACGGAAGAAGTTTTACGATTATGAGAATTTCTTTTTAGTATCTTCAAACAAATCCTCATTACAGCTAAACTGCATGTTCAAATTGATGTCTTTCCTGGGTCAATATACCAAAAAAAAAAAAAAAAAATTAGAGCAAAGGCAATTGCAAGTCACTGCCTGAATATCTTCAAAGGATTAAAAGAATTAACTTGTCTATAAATTTACGTTTTCCCCTTCTTCATTTTCCCCTTCCCCTTTTCCCCTTTCCAGCTCTTTTGGCTCAGGTATTCCTGGGGTGCCCTTTGCCTGCAGATCAGCATGCAGTGGTGCAGTGGGGAAGCACTCCATGATTTTCCCTAAGCTCTCTGTGAGCTTATTTATATTGTTGGCTGTTACAGTATCTTGTATCAAAAAGCTCCATGATTTAATTACAGGCTTCTCCAAATGTCATTTTCTTTTGTTTGCTCTGAACCTGCTGCCAGGACAGGCACCTTGAGGTAGCAGATGTTCCAGGAGGGGAAGGAATCCCCCAAATGCTGTTGATGCTCCGTGTGCATTTGCACTGGTGATGAGAGTTTGGCAGCACTGATGGGCCCGGCCGAGGATTCTGAGCGAGGACAGTGAAGGTTGCTGGAGCGAAGGAGGAAGGCTCCTGGACACGGCACGAAGGTGTTTCCCGTGAGGATAGAGGCAGGGTGGGAGCGGTTGCCGTGGCGATGTGATAACCAGCACATCCCCGAGGAGGAGGTTCCCTGGGCGGCATCCCAAGGTTTCCCAAACAAAAGAGCTGCTCTTGAACGCAAATTGCAGGAGTTCTTGCTATTGCACCTTACCCAGAACGGGAGGCACCTGCGGAACGCGAGCACGGGTTGCACTTGGAGCAAAGTGCTGCCGGCAAGGGGGTGAGGAGCTGCCGCTGGGCTGGGGGAGTGAGAGCCGGTCTCGCGTGGGAGTGACAGGACTGGGACACACGGGCACTCGGTGTGGCACAGCCCCGGCTGCCACAGTGCCCTGCTTTCCCAGCGCGGGCACAGCAACCAGCCCAGCCTGTGGCGGGGCTCTGTCGTGTGCTGAATGCTGTGGTTGGTGGTTAGTGTATGAAAAACGGTGCTAAACGCATTTCTTTTTCTACTTTCCCTAGACCTAAAAGTGTCCTTCAGGTTTGATTTTTAGCAATGCCCTGAGGGTAGGGTTTTCTACAAGTACCAATATGTTTTCTTTTATTTTTATCTTATTCCATGTACCATCAAGGCTGAGAAATCAGTATTGGAAGCAGGGAGAGCTGAGACAGCACTGTGACTGTCTGGCTGTAAGACCAGCTCCTGGGAGAGGGGGTGTTCTTCCCTAGCCTGGCTCAGGCACCACACTTCAAAATTTGTGCCAGGCCAGCTTGAACATGCTGGTGTGCATGGATAGGAATATAAATAAAGGCTGAATCCAAGTCAGTGATTCCAGGGTATTGTAGCAAGGAAAAAATTGCATTTTCTGAGGTCTGAACTGTAACTGTTACATTTAGACAAGTACTTTAAAGCAGAGTCACAGTATTATTCTGTGTTACTAGGTGACCATTTTGTTGTTATAAGCTGGACTTAGCCAGCAACACTGGCACATGTTCTGGATACTGACTTAATCTCAGGAAGAAAACTAATCCATTTCAAGAAGCAAAGTGTTGCTTTCATTGTACGCTCCCAAGTCATCACTTTTGCTTTTCTCTGTGTGAGAATCTGAGCCTGCCACTGTGTAATTTCAGTGACTAAGATGGCTTTATATTGTCACTGTTGTCAGCAGTTCCAGTTTTCATCAAACGGCTACTTTTTGCTATGGGAAATTTAGCATGCACGTTTTCATGCTGAGTGCGAACTTCCATCTTAATATACAAACTTAATGCAGCAAAAGCTCCTTCCAGCTCTCCCCAGCTTGTCTCTGCACCACTTCAGACAGACCAACAGAAAGTAAAGTACAGGCAGGGTTAGACCCATCCCAGTCTGGGAGGGCAACTCCAAGAATCAGCTTTGTAGGATCCTAAGGTTTTGGTGTACATGAACCTCATGTGGGTAGGGATATTTCTGTTCTCAGTTGCTTTTCTCCTTCCCTGCTCCCCAGGGAACCTCAGGGCAAACTTACAGGGCGTGGTGTCACAGTGGTGCCCACGAAAACAGGAATTCACCAAATTTCCAGCACATCCCCCCCTGTTGCTTTGCCTCTGTGAGCAGCTCAAGACTGGTTGAGTGGAGTGTTTCTACGTGGGTGTATGTGAGAGCAAAGTTTGACTCAAAATGCTTAAGCTGGCCTCAAATGAGAATCCTGGAGGAGGATAAATACAGATAACTTTAGCTTTGCGTTAGAAAATTGGCTTTTTTATAGAGAAAAGAATATATTTCAGATTTGTTGTTGCAAAAAGTTGAGTTTTGTTTGGAAAAGGGCATTTGGCAAATTGCGTGATTATATTGAGCTCACAGGTGGTGACTCACTGACATAAATTATTTCCAGGAAACAAATGAAGGGAGGGGTAATGATATGTTGCTTCTTATACTGTGGAGTAAAAGAATAACCTTTCTGCCTGGGGGTACTTTCAGAAAAGCAGATAAAACCTGAAGTCAGAAGCATTTACATCGATAAGTCCTGTCTTCAAGCTTTCCTTCAGGTTTCTGTGCTGTAGTTTCTGAGGAAGAGGCTGAGAATCAAATTACTTCCAGCCACAGAGATTTGAAGTCTATTTTAAGTTAGCCAAAATGTTTCCTGTGTACTTCTGCTGGGGAGGTCCCAAATATCTGACTCCTTGTGGGAGGAAACTGCTTAAGCAGAAGAAGTAAGAGGACTGGAAATTGTCATTGTCCCATTGAAAGAAAATTTCCAAGGTCTTCCTCTAATAGCTGGTGGATGGGATGAAGAACACTGATTTGTCATTAGATTGACACTCGGAAAAAGCTGAAGGAACTCCTCCAGTTGTGGAATATCACTTCTGCTAAGACTTAAAAAAAAAAAAAAATTCATTTGAAATCACCCACTCAACAAAGAAAAAGGAATTCATATTTGCAGAGCTCTTTGTAGCATGGAAATCTTTAATAACAAACACATGAAGAGTCACTACAACTTATGCTTTCTCAAATAAAACTAAAAATAATTTACAACCTACAACAAATCTTGTTGGTAGAGGAGACATAATTTTTAAAGCTTAGAATTTCTATTTTGGAACAATTACAGAACCTTATATTATAGAGGATGATGTGATTGTTTTTCATGTGGCAACGCCATTTAATTAAGATTTTAACAGATGGTTACCAGGAATGCTATTGTAGGCTTAATCAAAATGAAATCTAAAGGGCATGGTAATATTTCCACTTCAAAGTGGTTTGTTTTGATTTCTACCAATAAATAAATTAATTTCACATGTCAGAGGAAAGCATTTTCACAGTACAGTTACTGTATGACTACTTGTGTAGTGAAGTGTGGTTCACAGAACAGAGACTTCATTTGTAACCCCAATGCAGATGCAAATCTTCCAAATTGCTCAATTTGTGAGACTTTGTGATAACGACTGAGTGGAGAAAACCCCAACAAACTATTTTTCATAACTGGGACAAACACAGACAGTGTGTAGGCATCATCCAGCCTCTCTGCCCTGCAAATACTCCTGCCTCCCCTTGCCCCTGCACTGTCAGAGTGCCAAAGCCAGCTGAGAGAGAGATTGTTCAGCAAACCCAAGAGGACACTCATGAGATAAGGGAAATGAGAGAAGAAGTACTCTTATCTCCCTTTACTCAGGGAAGCAAAGGAAACGTGGGGATTTAGCCCAAGAGCAGGACTGGAAATGTGTAAACAAAAGCTGATCAAGGAAGCAGCTGTCCCCCAGACCACGTGCTCTGCCTGCATCCACTCTGTGCACTCACCTGCTTGCTGAAAACCTGTGGAAGGAGGAAAGGGAGTGCAACTTGATTTTGCAGATGGGGATTCTTTATTTTTCCTCTACAACACAGCTCTGCTGAAGAGGCACCATCACAAACCTCCCCATCAAACCTTTCACATTCAAAAAGAAGAAAGCACCATATCTACATCAAATTGAAATGAAATTTCTGGAACTTCTTAGGTCAAAGCATTATTTTGATAGGAAAACTTGCCTACTGAAAGGAGGAGGCCGTGCTGGCCCCGCAGCTCACCTCCAGAAGAAGGTGAGAGCAGCCCTGCTGAGATAAGTGCCCTATTTCTGGGCATGGCTCAGCAGCAAGGCTGTTCTGCAGCCCCAAAAGAAGATTTCCAGGAAGGAAAGGTCAAAGAGGATAAAGCAGCATTTTGGGAACTGTCACTCTCTTCAGTGTGCTCTCTGCCACTGCACTCTTCACACTCACATGCAGGTCAAGAACAAACCTGAGTTCAAAAGTTACCCTGTTCCAGCAGGGAAGCTTTGGGAAATTGGGCTGGGATTCATCTTGTCCTGCTTTAGCTAAAACCTAATTTGCTTGGTACTCTGCAGGAAGAAATTGGCAGTTCTGGAGGGCCTTTTAGCCCACACCTTGATCCCCGTTGGCTTTCAAGGGAGCCTGAGCAACTTCCCTGATCCCAAAGCCCTGGGGCTGCACCCTGGCCACACTGGCTTGCAGGTGTGACTGGAGCTTGTTCCTGCACACTGTTCTTTGCAGAAAGGTGATCTTGGGTCCTGGACAGCATGCTGGGACATTGGTGATGGCACAGCAGCACCTGCTCACAGCGCCAGCAGGCTCTTGGGCTATTCTGGGGATCCTGGCAGTGAATCCCTGCGTGTCCTGAAGTTCCTACTTGCTCCAGCTATCCCACTGCTGCTTTGTTTTCGGCTGGTGATCTCTGCTGGGAGAGGGTGGAGGGGCAGCGTGCAGTAGGTGCTGCACACGAAGGCCGTGCCCACAGCACGGGCTGCAGCCTGGATTGAGCCTGGAAGAGCCCTGGAGGTGGAGCTGCTTGTCCCAAAGACACCCACCCAGGGGTGGGGGAGAACCCTGTGATCCACAGCAGAGCTGGGAACAGGAGGCAGCTTTTCAGAAGAATGCTCTGTGAAATAAAACAACAGAGGCAAACATCACCTGAGACATCCCATTTATAATTGGCACACACCGAAGGCAGGAAGGTGTTCCCTGTGCAAGACTTAATGTCATTAAACTTTACCCTGGCAAATATCAGAGTTGCTGGGAACAAATTCAGCCTTGTCTGGGAATACAAACTCCTGCCCTAAAGTGCTACTTTTCTTAAACATACAAGTGACAGGCTCGGGAGGTGGAATTAGAAATCCCTGCCAGACTTAAAAGGAAACTTACCCACAAAGATGCAAATGGATAAGCTGCTCCTATTGCCCCCAGGATCAATCTATTTAATAGTTTCTTTGCTCAAAGTGATAATCAAACTATGTTGAATTTAATATGGGACCACAGAAGCCAGAAGGAAAATTAACAGTATCTAATCCCACCTCAGTTGCTCTTGTTTAATTCTTCTTAGGATAGCAAGCAGTGCTCTTTCCTTTTTTTGTTTCGTATTTTGTCTCAGCAAAGTTGTCGTCTGTCCCCGTGTCCTTCTGCACCCCTCACCCTCTTCTTATACGTTCTTCCTCCACTGATTTCCAATTTTCATTCCTTGCAGTAGAGTCACAGGATTCTAGTTGTATCAGCATCTCCGAAGTGTTTAACAGCAGGAGCAACTTGAATATGGCGTGAAAGTTAATAGCTGATGAAAGCATAATTTAACATAACATTAATAGGCCAGATTCTCCACTGATACAAATTGAGGAGAAAATGAAATTGCACCGTTTTTCACCATCTAAAGCAAGGCAGAGTGTAGATCTCTAGTTAAAAGTACCTTATGCATTTATAATGTCACACTCTAAGTTGTCGGGAAGACAGGGAATTAAGCAACAAGGCTAAGCATTTTCCAGAAATAGATGCATCAGTGGGAGTTGCAACAGGATTTTTAACGTAATTACTATCCTGCCTGGGGTGTCAGGTTCACCAATAAAAGCAAAGCTTTTCTGTTGTATTGGAACATATGAAATGGAGCAGACCCCACATTCAGCACTAATTGAGCTGTTGAGCTGAACACCTTGCAGAAATACTGAAATTGTGAAGAGTGTGCAGATGGAGGGGTGAAACTTGCAGGGCAAGTCTGAATAAGGACTGTGTGGTTTGGCACCTCGCCCTTCCTTGGGGGCACCAAGAAATGATCGCTTGTGCCGTGGTGCCTCATCCCTTTTCTGACGGCAGCAGATGGCAGGGGCTGCTCTGTCCCAGGTTAATCAAAACTGCATTTGAGGAACAGTCCAGAAATGGGATTGGGCTGACAGAGGAAACAGCAGGACTGAATGTGCTGTGAAAATCCACACAGGAACCATGGAAAAATCAAAGAAAAAAGTTCTAGGAATAGGGGACTGCAAAATAAGGGAATGGCAACTTGCAGGCATGTTAGTCAGGACTTGGGGCAGGAGCCAGACTGATCCCCTAGGCTTTTTCCTGGACATTTCCTACAGCTTTTGCAGAGAGCAGTAATGTCACAGAGCAACACTGCAATATTTAGGACCTGGAGTTAGGGATGTCATCTGTTATTACACTATAATTACAGCGAGTCACACTCCAGGGAGTAACGAAGCCCACAGGCTACCAGGCCTTAAAGAGGTGCACATTTTGCCTTCATCTTTCTGTCCCCTGGGGAAAACTGAGTGCAGCCAGGCCCTGGTGTGGTGGGTGCCGAGCAGGTGTCTGGTGCTGCTGTCAGTGCCATTGCTGATGTTGCTGTCTGAATGAGGGCTGTCTCTTTTGGCAGGGATCTGCCTGCCCCAGCGACGTGGGGGAGGAGGCTGCTGCAGACACCTAGTGCCTTGTCATCCAGAGCACGTGCGAGGCTGCTGCTGCAGGGAGCAGCAGCGTAGGAGTAAAGTGTATTTGGGAATCCTTGGTTTAATGTGGTGTTTCAGGTCTTGCGGGACTGGCTGTGTTTTTTGGGTTGTTCTGGTTCTGCTCTTTGGAAGAGGTGTTGTCTCCCACCGCAAAACCTGTGGTTTTTGTGTTTCAGGTGTTTATGCCTCTTTCACTTACCCAACAGAATTTGATTTTGGTCCTTTTCTCCTTGTGGAGAAATCCTCTTTTTCCCCCCTATCTTATTAGTTGCACAGTGGCTCTTTAGGGCTGTGGAAAGGGAAGAGAATGAACCAATGCTGAGGCAGTTTTATGCATCTGGGCTTCATGAATGGGTGAACTGCAGGGAAACATGCTGCTGGCCAGCTGCAGAGCCAGCACCCAGACCTCCCTGCACGGGCATGAAGAAGTGTAACCAGGAGACAGGGCCATGGTGCTTGAAGGAGAGTTTTATAGCACACAGAGATGCCTTAGGGGTTTTCAGTAAGGCAGGCAGCCACAGAAGCTCAGTCAATAAGCTCCATATAGGTACGGATGACTCACTGGTACCTTGCTGTTTAGTTCTGTTCTTGATTTTAAAGGAAGCTGATTAATTCTGCACGTGGTATTCCCAGGATCACAGGGTTCACTGCTGTGTCCAGCAGAGCTTGCAGCTTGCGCAGGATGCCGCTCTCATGTGTGACACCATCCTGAGCTTTCCAGCAGCATCTTGACTTTAGAACAGGAGAAATGGCTGAAATCAGGGGCCACACGTTGCTCCAACTTGCAGAAAGGTTTGGAAACCTGAGAACTGGATCCACCACAGCCTCTGTCTGCCAAGCAGTGCAAGACATAGAGGGCTCTGGGGAGTTGACTCACAGCATTTAGCATCACTTTCAGTGGCAATCAGTGTTGGTGCAGTAATGAAAAATATTCCAGAACTTTTCCTCTGGGTACCTATTTCATTTTAGGCTGCATAAATCCTCCTCGCAGGTTTGCAATAAGACTTTGGTTAACTTTCTGCAGGTGATTTAAAGTGTGTGTCTGACAAGATTCCCTGTGCTGTGTTTCCCTTGCTGCCTGAATGTCCTTTGGCATTCAATAAAAACCCAGAGTGCTTATGTTAATTTGATTTTTGCAATCAAGCCACCTTAAATTGCATTTATTCCTGTGTGGTGAGTCATGCTATAATGATCTGATTTGTAGACCAGGTCCAAGTTCTGCAGGGTATTGTGCAAACATGAGACAATTTCCTTCTCACAAATCTTGGAGGGCATTTTCTGTTCCATAGTAACAAAAGAAATTAACACATTTTGACTACTCCAAGTGGAAGCCAAAGTTTCCATTTGTATTTAAAATAAAATGTACAATATTTTAGTCAAAGCAAAAGAGGCATGAAAAATTGTCAGGTGAAATCTATGATCCGAAACGGGTGTAGAAAGTAAAGCTCTCACACTGCTGAAGCCGTGGTGGGAGTAGAGATGACAGAAGTTGTAGCCACAGTCTGTGGATGAGGAAAAATGTGTATTAAAAACCAATCCAGGGAAACTACCTCATGTCCAGTTTACTGTGGACAAAACACTTGTATCTCCTTCTTGCCCCAGGTGCCTTCTCCAGGTTTAAGAGGAAATCTGCTGTTGTGGGTTTGGTGCAGTCCTTCGCTTGACATCACCAGACTGGGAACAAGAGCTGTAATTCCAGTGTGTTAATTATTGTTATTGACATTTCGGTTCTGAACTGCAAGTGCACATCTAAAATGTAGTTCAAATGACTGGGTTGGAAGCTGGAGGCAACACAGCCAGCAGTGCTGAACCCCAGCTAATTAACTCTGCTGCAAGACAGCCTTATTCGCTCGGGTGGTATTTCCTAACCACAGAGGATCTGGTTCTGTCTGGGAGCTGCAGATCTCTTGTGGGTCGTGTAGGAAGGAGTCTGAAGAGTTTTTGACTCTGAGCGGGACCACTTTGGTGCCACTCTGGTGTCCTGCAGGCCACGGAATGCCCGACTTCACGCTGCCTGTGCTGGTGCACTAGGAGCCCCTTTCCAGAAGGAGCAATATCAGTGGAGGAGACCTGCAGGCCTGGCAAGGACCAGTGAGTGGCACTGGCTCACGGGGGGTTGCTCATGCTTCTGGTGGGACAGGTCTCCTGGTGAGAGCCACTGACTCATGTGAGCCATGGAAATGAAAAACGTCTCTCATGGCAGTGAGCTTGAAGGGAAATATCACCAAAGGTTCCCCTTCTTTCACCCTGCTGATTTGTGAGACTTTTGTCCCTAGGAAGACCTGTGAGTTTTTCTTTGCCTTATATAGGTGAGGATGTGTGATTTGCACTTGAAAAACACTTTTTCTCCTTTCTCTATTGACTTGTTTTCCATAAGCTCCCCTCACTTGGGGCTGTACCAGCTGTGGTCCTTTCCTTCCTGCTACCCAGGCACCCATTACCAGGGCACAGATTCCAGAACTTGCTGCTTTAGGAGCAGTGACCCTTTGCATTTGTATCAAGTCACATCGTTCTTCTCCAATGATAAAGCCTTGGAAACTCATCCCATATTGTAACAGTCCCTTTTGGTTACTTTAATCCTAAATGCAGCAATTTCATTAAATTACTCATTCTCCCCCATTTTCTTTGTGATCACCAGCCGTGTCAGTCACAGCGACTCTTCAAAGAGGGAGGCTGAACTCTACATCAGATAGGACTTCTTTCTTTATATTTATAAAGCAAAGCATGAATTCTAACAGGTCCACTAGTCATATCTATTGATTTGGTACTTAATCATATGAACACAATGAATATTCAGTGCCTGCATGATATAAAAAGAACAATCAGAATAAGCTATTAGAGGTGCTGGAATCTCATTTAAAATCTAATTAGGTCTAGAATAAAACTAAAGGAGTCCTGTCTGAGTATGAAGAAATGGATGTGTCTATATAATGATTGAAATGCCTTCTTTTCTCACCCTTCTCTTGGCATGTATTAAAAAATTAGCTTTTTTTTTTATTTCAGTTCACACTTAGAAAACCAGGTGCCCTGGTTGGGTACATGGCTGGTACCCTCAAGCTTTAATTTACAGATTAAAGCTGACCACTCCACGCTGTCTAACTGTGCCCTGCTCTGTGCAGGGCACGGTTACAGTCACGGTGTCAGGGGTGGTCAGTGCAACTCGAGCAGCAATTAGTTTGTAGCTGTCCCTGCTGCCCTGCACTGACTGGCCTGAAGCCTGAGGACTGCACTGCCCACAGTGCTCCTGGACCAGCAGCCTGACTGGCCACCACCGCTGGTGGGCTCCAGGCTGGACGAGATGCCTGAAGCAGGCAAAAAGAGTGATTCCAGCCAATACTGTGTTCACTGAGGTCTGGCTGGCTGCAGCACCAGAGTGTCCCCTTCCTCAGCAGCATTTGGCCTCTCTCTGGGCAGCAGTGCCACGGAGAAGTGCAGCATCGTGCATTAGAACGTGGGCGGGTGCTGCTGAACTGAGGCATCACAGAGATCTTTGGTGGGCTCTGAGACCCTTCCTTGCAGGCACTGCAGATGTGAGGTCAGAGTGAGGAAAAAGGAGTCCTGGAGAAGTCGAGGTTATTACCACTCACTGTTAGAGTCAGTGAAAGCCTCTTTCCTACAGCTTTGCTCCACTTGTCTCACGGGCAATCAGCAACAGCAGGAGCAGAATGACTGCAGGTACAGATGTGCCGCGCCAGAAATTCCCTCTGCCTTTAAGACCTGCACAGAGTGGGGTTCTACCAGTAGTTCTTTTATAGTAAAAAGAGTGGGAGACAGGAAAATCCTGTTGCGTATTTGAAATCCACTTAGGGCACTAAGATGTCATGCGAGAAATCATGGGGAATAAAAATAGGGTCTTGCAGGTTTTATTTTAGAATATCTCTGCTCAGTCTCTCAGACTGGGACAGAGCCTGCCTCACTGTTTATAAAAAGAGATGTATAGATGGATGTAGCTCTATCAGTGTTACACACATGCCTGACTGATTAGGTAAAAATAGATCATAATTTGGTTCAGCAAATTTATATTTTGCAGGAAAATGGAGTGCCACGAGTATATGCTCATACATCTCTTTTTGGGCAATGAGTATAACTTTTTCAGAACATGTGTTGATTGCCTTGGGGGCAGATGAAGAACAGAACCAAAGAAAATAAATACCTTTCAGCTAACTGTGTTCTGCAAATAGGACATGGCTTTCTATCTGCAGGGTGTAGCTTTCTGTTAAAACAGTGCCAGCAAAGTGAATCTGTTGTTTAATGCCTGTTCTACTTTCTCTTGTGCTTTTCTTGGTGCATCAAAATTTTTGTAGGAGTGGGTTCAACTGACTGCATAAGATTACTCACAGTCTTGTCTTTCACTCCTTCACTTTTTTTGGTATTGGTGATGCAGAAGGGCAGTCAGAGACCAAGGCAGGTAAGGCACTTCAGTTTTTATGCAATGTAAGTCTATCGTCCTCTCACAGAAAATATTTTCTCTGCTTTTCATTGCAAGAAAAAAGGTTTCAGCTTCAAACAGTGATTTAACTTGAAACTCTTCTAGCTTCAGATGTCTGTAACTGGTCATTCCTGTTGCCCTTAATGGGGATCCTGATTCATGAAGGGCTACAGAAAACTGCTTAAATTTAGCATCCCCAGGAAATTAATCAAGAGTTAAAAGCCTCTTTGGATGCCTTGAGGGTTTCAGAGCTGAATACAAACCTGACATCTCTGACCACTTTCCTGCAGTGAGGTTGTCTGTCTGCTCCCCGTGCCAGCTCCTGCCCTGTGCCCCCCAAGCACAGCAGGGTAGAAAGCAGATCAGTACACACAGAGAAACCCAAACCAGGGGCAGGGGAATAGTGTGTGTGGTGATCTTTCTGGTTAAAAACCACCCTGAGCATGCTGAGATTCTGCAGTGATGAAGCCATTTAAAATACCCACATGGGGGATGCCACGAACAAATGTTGTGGCTGTGCTGTGATCTGTTCCCTTCCAGGGGCTGAGAAGCCCCTTCTTCTCCCGTGCCCAATGTGTGGCTACTCTGCAGACTGGTCGGTGTTGTGGTTTAAGCCCAGCTGGAAACCGAAGCACCACACAGCCCTTTGCTCAACCCTCCTCTCTACCCCCTGCAACCCAGTGAAATGGGGAGGAGAATCCAAGCAAAGCTTTTAGGTTAAGAACAGTTTAATAGGGAAAGGAAAACTCACTCACACAAGCAAAATCAAACAAGGAATTAATTCACTCTTTCCCATGGGCAGGTGAGTGTTCAGCCATCTCTAGGAGAGCAGGGCTCCCTCACATGTACCAGTTACTTGGGAAAACAAACACCATCACTCCAAATGTCCCCCCTTCCTCCTTCTTCCCCACAGCTTTATATACTGAGCATGGTGTTGCATGGTCTGGAGTATCCCTTTGGTCAGTTTGGGTCACCTGTCCCAGCTGTGTCTCCTCACAACCTCCCGTGCGCCCCCCAACTTCCCTGCCAGTGTGGCAAGAAAAGCAGAAAAGGCCTTGGCTCTGTGTAAGCCCTGCCCAGCAATAGCTAAATCACCTCTGTATTATCAACCCTGTATTCAGCACAAATCCAAGACACAGCCCCACACTAGCAACTGTAAAGAAAGTTAACTCTACCCCAGCCAAAACCAGCAGTTCTTCCAAGCAGTTCTTGTCTTCCTCAATTTTCAGCCTAATTGAAGATTTCAGCCTTACTAAAGTCTTCATTTTGAAAGAAATTCTGATCTTGGATGCTGTCTGCATTTTCCAGGCTCTCACCAGGAGCTCATAAGCTCCTGAGTTTGCATTGCTTTAATTGACCTCGTACTTTTCCAGATTTTATCACTGTATCAGATCAGTGCTCTGTGAGGTTTTTTCCCATTTATTAAAAACAAAATCGAGAAAAACTTTGGTTCTTTATGGCTCTTTTACAGAAATATCATGGCTCAGTTTGCAGGGTTGTCTTGCGTGAAGGCAGATTCGGGGTTGCTCGGCTGGGCACAGTTGAGCCAGTGAATCACTCACTTCCCTTTAGCAGTTAGGCTGGATCTAATCCGTGCTTGACTTCTCCTGCTGAGGCAGGCAGAAGATGTGAATGGAGGTCACTCTGTGATGAACTTCTGGCCAGTTTGCTTGGCATCAGTGACCACGGCTTTGACTGGATTCTGACTTTGCTGACCAGGGGGGTGGGCAAGGTGGACTGCTCTGGTCCTCCAGGGCCTCGAGGTGTGACCCAGGAGGCCTCAAAAAAGCCATGCAAACCTATTCTCTGAGTACAGGTCCCTTTGGGTCTGCCACACATGATGGTAGAGGTGCACCATGTACCCACACAGGCAGGGCTAGCAAAGCAACAGTCAGAGCCTGCCAGAGGAGGGCTGGAGGGCCTTAAGGCTTTTCAGGGCTTTGCCACGCTCTGCGTGGAGGGATGATCAGATGACTGTGCTTGATGTGTCCAAATTACATTGCTGGCTTTTGATCATCCATTATTCAGAGACTACACCCAGGTTTTTCTCCCCCTGTGTCATTTCCAGCCCATAACACAATCTCAGGTTCTTCACGCGATAGTTTCAGCCTCCCTCCTTAAAGTTCAGATCGTGTAAGTCTACTCTTGAATGAAGCCCATGAATGGTGCTGTGGGTCAGCAAACCTGGAGGTCAGAGTTTGCCCGGGAAGCTGGCTGGCTGCCTGAACACACCCCAGCTAAATGGTAGATTCCTGGAAGTACAGCCCTGGATACAGAAATGGCATTTCATTCATGAATTCATCTTGTGGTTGCTGAACATTTATAGCCATTTATAGGAATGATCTTTATGCATTGAAAGCTTGTTCCTATCCCACCTTCAACATTTTTTGATGGTGCAGAAGCCAAGGCAGCTGTTCTAGGCAAAGTGCCATTTACAACAACATACTTGGGCTGCAAAAGGCTCAGCAATGACTTCAGAGCTTCCAACTGCAAGTATCCCCACCCCAAATGGCTGTCTAGAATTGCTTGTCAAATGTAAGGAATGATATTTACAAGTATATTACTTCATATGTGAATAGGGAATTAAAAGGAGTCAGGGAAAATCATACCAGTACTCTGTATAGATACTATATTCACAAAGTGACTGACTGGTAAGGGCCCACTTCTTGTTAGACTATCCAAATACTCTATTAACATTCTCCATTGTGAATATTAATTTTCAGAAATATAACCCAAGCTGTAAAGATCTTTCCCCCTGCAGTAGTTGGCTGCTTCCCCTGTCCTAGCACTGCAAATTCAAGTTATCGAGACGTAGTTTAACCATAGTCAGCCAAAAGAAGTCCTAGGACTTCTCTTTGCCAGGGAAAAATTGCACTCATGAAAAGCACAAGATTAATTCCTGAGTTAGGGTATATTCCTCTTGGTTTGAGGATGGTGAGGATGATGTTCAGTATACTTATGGTTTCCTTGCTTTTCTTTTCCTTGCTGTGATGAGTTAAAGCTTACAGAAGTGGGCACTTGCCAGGTATCTCCCTACACTTCCCAGGCTGCTGTGTATGGATCTGAATTTTTGCCTGATATGCATTACCTTCCACAGCTATGTTGTTCCCAGGCTTTGATTTTGATTCTGTTCTGTCTCATCTGAGATGAATGGGTTTAATCAGAATCTCTTAAACCCACTTCATTCAATGATAACCCTCTATAAGGTGCTAAGAAACATACCACCGCAATCTTGCCCTGGCAATGCAAGAGGCTAAATGAAGGGAAGAATTTTAGCTTCTAACTAGATTCTAACTGTGAAGCTCTGAGGCTTTATAAGATTTTCCAGTGATAGCCTCATTTGGCCTCTGTAAATGGAAGCCAGGCAAGCAAATACAATCTATCTGCTCTGAAATGTGCTTATTGATTTCAGCAGTTGTACTGTAATTGTTCTCACAAATCAGCTAATTGAGATCCTTAATGAAAGGTGACTTAAGCAGGAGTAAATTTTGCAGTTGCCTCCCCAGTGGACAGCAGCTGACCAAATCTGGTATTCCTTGTTATCCAAATACTGTTCTTTAAATGCATTTGACCAGGTGACTGGAATTAATGAGCTTTATCGCGGTGCCTGATGCTCTCATTCATCCCTTGCGAGTGTGTTTGGTAAGGCTGAGCTGAGTTGGTGTCCCTGCCCTCTGCCAGAGAACTGCTTTTTGTCCACCCCTGACAGGGGCTCCTCTGGACAAAGGGCAGGCCTCAAAGATTGGATGTGAGGATGCCAAACGTGCTCTGCAGTCAGGGGAGCATCAGGTCTCATGGATAGGGCACGGCTGCGTTGTTCTTGTGGCTGAAACATGCGACCCTGGAGGAGGGTGAGGTCTCAGGTCTGGAGGCAGGACCACACCTGAAAATTCTCTGTCTGGTTCATGGCAGTGTTTCCCGAGGTTTGTGACTCCTCAGTGCGTCTCTGCACCTGGAGAATTTGCCTGCTGGGGGGACCACAGAGCACCTCCCTGTGCTTTGGTGCACGTGCCCCAGGCACCTGTGGCCAGCACCGAAATCCAAGGCAGGGGAAGGTTAGTGGGGAGGCAGCACGGGAGCTTTGTGTTCAGAGCCTCAGGGGAGGAAGCTCTGGTTTTCAGCCATTTCAGAAGGAACTTGGCATCTCTTCCTTCTCTAGTTTACATGTGCACTTTTCTGCCTTCGTTTTGCAGCTTTCTCTGGTAGAAGAAGACTCTGACGTTCATCTGAAGGTTTGAAAAATTAGCATGTTTTCTCCTCTGAACTTTCAAAATCCAGCTAAAGGCTTTTAGCTGATTATCTCAAGTCTCTTCTCTCTAATGACTTTCCAGTTTATTGATGTTGCACAAAAATCAGTGGATAACTCTCTCTATTAGATATAATTATCTAATAACTATTGAGCTTGGGAAATTATTCCATTAATTTTGCCTTTAGTCTTCCATTTCCTGTTGGAGATTTGAAATGTAAGCCTGCAATTCTCTCATAATTACTGCATCTTGTTGATTTCTCTTCCTATTTTTAAAGACAAGCTTGTGCTTAAATGTGAGCCTTTGAAAGATGGAAGTAAAAAGTCTCCATTAAAGTGTGGTTGTGGTTTGAATGCACAAATATCACTGACTAAGGGGAACCCTGATTTTTGATTGAAAATTCACCACTGATTAAGCAGTTTTTCTTCTCTTGATTAGATTTTGAGATTGTCTCTGCGTCTCATCCTCACAAGGATGAGTTCTTGTTCAAGCAGAGTTACACTGATAAGATTGATCATATCCCATACTTAGCTGCTCTAGATCTTTTTTTAACACTTATCAGCTGTTCAGCTGGTTATGAAGAAACCATTAATATGTGAGGACATAAAGAGACCACGTTTTGGTTTTATGAGGCTGCCAGTGTCTTGCAGCCCTGCCTACTACGTGCCTGCAGTCGAGAACCAGCCATTGGGATTTCTGTGTCGCAGAGCTCTTGCTGACATGTCTTTCTAATACATGAAGAGAAATCTTTCCTGTGGCTTTTTAAGGCCCCCAAAATAGTTCTAAGACATTTTATTTTTCACAGAGAGGGTCACTGCTATTGTGCCCGTGATGGCTTTCATGGTATAGTGTTACTGGGGCAACCACCCACTGTCTGTGCACCAAATTTTGTCTGTTAAGAGCTGGGTATTTTGTCCTAAAAAATTGCAGTCCGGTGGGTCTTTTTCTTCTTTCCTCAAAACAGTAGTTACTTACAATTTAATTCTTTAATTCCTTAGGATCAAAGAATAATATAGGTTGTAAGGGATCTCTGTCTTTGGCTTTTATTCGAGTCTGAACAGAGCATATTATTTTCTTTTATCCTCAACAGAACGCATTACTGCATGTTCATGTTCTCAAATAAGCAACAAAAGTTTTCAGTTAACTCAGCTGAGAAAGTAGGTCTGAATCTCAGTGCTGGATTTCCTTCCTTGTCTATCCTTGATGCCTCTCGTTCCCTTTTGTGAGTGCTAACTTTATCAGAGAGCAGTCTGACAGCAGGGACACGCTGAGTCCCTCAGTTTGATGTTTCCATTGCGGCATTAGGCTGAATGCTGGTTGGCAGCAAAATCCATCCCTATTCCTCCAGAAACTCATTAAAACCAAGTAACTCTGAACTACAGCAAAGTGATTTCTGTTTGGACTACATTGCCAATTTAGCTGATGTGTGAAAGGTAAAATGATTAAGTAGTTTCTTGTAAAGAAATTCGTCTAACTAGACACTTTAAAAAAATTTTCCAATACATGTTCACCTATTTGATCAACTTTGTAGGCATAACTTCTTATAATCATGTAGTGCATGCCTATAAAGAGAGGGCATAGATTTTTTTTTTTAACATCACAGTTTCTTACATGGCTCATTATAATTGCAGTATTTTATGTATGTGTTTAAAACAGAGGATTGGGAGCACCATCATTGCAATATTTCAGGGCACATATGGGTTGAACAATGCAGCTGCTTCCATCGGATCTGGCAGGGAGGGATGAGCTTTGCCTCCTCCAATTGTCCTTCTCCTGGCGCTGCACAGACCTCAGGCTCTCATTCACCACAAGCAGGGAGGCTCCAGCCCCAGTTTCTGCAGAGCAACCAGCACACGGTGCTCAGTACTGGAACTGCGTTGTGCGCTGAATATACAGAGTTGTTGGGGCAATGGATTTAGGAATCATACATAAATAAGACACTTCTTGGCCAGCATTTGGCCACATCTACTTATTCCAGCTGAGTTCAGACCCCTCTGAAATATTTCAGATCTTGAATTTTTCCCCCCACCTCTCTCTGAGTTTTTTGCTCTCAAGGGATAGAGAGGAAGGAAGAACTAATCTGAGTTCCCAGGCCAGCCTGCTTCAATCTGCGCTCCCAATTTAAGATCTAATCATAAAGGAATATCTACTATGGTTTTATTTTAAGCCCCCTTTGTGGAGGTGGCAGACTGAAACTGTGTGAGCCCTGACACTGGGAAGGAAACAATCCCCCTCGTGCAGCCCCGTCAAACAGAGGTGTCGTGCATGAGCTCAGGACAACCCCAGTAACTCATTCAGCACCCAGATCTCCCCTCTGGCTGATCCAGGGATGCCGGCCGGGGTGCCCACGTGGGTTGCCAAAGGGCCAGGTGCTGCTGGTCACCATCTGGGCCGCGGGGCCCCCGAGCCACTCCGGCTGCGGCGGTGCAGACCCTGCCGAGGCAATGCAGAATGTTCCTGCAGCGCCGGCAGGGTTTCCCGATTTGCTCTTACACACCAAAATCGAACAGGAAAATATTTAATTTGACAGGGCAAACAAATGGTGTTTTACTGGAGAAATGATACTTTAAGCATATGATAGCCATCTGCCTGTTCCTCGCCGTGATTGCTGGGGAGTTATAATTGGACATGCGGTTTTGACACCTACAGAGACTCGCTGGCACTGCCACCAGGCAATTTTAAGTGGGACAGAGCACTTAGGACTGTGAATTTTCGCTTGGCTGCCAGCCTAACAGCCCCATAAAGGATCACTGAGTGACCAGAGATAGAAATGGTTAATAAAGATACTGTTTAGGATAAAGCTAAACATACAGGCTGCACACATTTTGTATTGAGAGTTAACGAAGACAACGTGTATTATTTTGTATACAAATTTTTTTAATAGACATGTTATTGTTCATACTTGAGGTCTGACTGCTCTTAGGATCAGGTAACTAACTTTTGGTGTCACTGGGGGTCTTTTCACCCTCTTCATTTAATCACAATTCATCCTGGAAACGGAGGCAGGAGCGTGCCCTGTGTCTGCAGGCACAGCGTCATCACTGGTGTGTTAATGTGCTATTCACTGTGCTCTGCAGCCCGCTGGTGTTCAAGCCACATCTCCTGTAAATTGAGTTCTTTTCTTGGTAAAGGAAAATAAAGTTTTCACAGCTTCCCCCCCCATTTCAAAATATCATTTTTTTAGCTCGTACTTGTTGCCAAATTCTATTTTGATCCTGTGGTTTATTTTTAAACTGGAGATCAGTACATTCAGGAATCACAATTACGTGAAGATAATACTGATAATCTTGTTCTGCAGTTTACCCACAAAACTTCTACATGTGGTGTTTATCCTCTTGGTATATAACACTAGTGACAGCAAACAGCTCTGCTAAAAGCTGCTGCTTTTACAGGGAGCTCTGCAAAACGCAGGTGTGAGCGGGAGCGTGTAATGGATCTGTCATGGGAATGTGTGGGTGGACGGAGAGGAAGGACAAGGGGTGCACAGAAGCTTGAATCTGTGCTGCACGTTAATGGCTGTGAGAAACAGAACTCCCTAAAATCCTGCTCCCAAGCCCGGGAGGGGCTGCCAGAGCCCTGGGGATCGTGCACAGCATGCAGTGGGTCCTGTCACATCCCTCTGTGTGTGTGGAGGGTGTCTGGGAGCAGCAGGAGCCAGCAGAGGGGATGCACTGCGGGAGGAGAGGTGGCAGCAGCTGCGTCCCCTCTTCTTATGTAGCTTGAACTGGGGGAAGAAGCAAGTGTGCAACACCCCAGACCTTTTCAGGGGGGTTCCCTGCTGTGATGCCTCTGGACACAGGTCTTTGCAGCCCTTTTCCACCATGCACAAGTGAAGCTTTAAGCTTGGAACAGAGGCTGCCTGGAGAGCCCCTGGCTCTAGCAGATGTTGGTGGCCTGGGGCTTTGCAGTAGATCTCAATTTTCCATTGGCAATTTCCCTCTGGCATTCCAAACAGTCACATAGGAAGGTGCAAGGAGCTGGCTGGCTGCAAGTGGCACATCCTGGGGACAAGTGTTGCAGTGCCATGGCAAGGAACCAGCACGGCTGTGGCATGTGCAAGTTGTCCCTTTGGATTCTGGATGTGCCTATTCCATCTGGAAAGGCGTGTGGCCATGTGGGTCTGGCATTTGTAGTAGGTTTGGAGGAAACGAGCTTTTAATATGGTGTGCCTGGCAGATCTTCATTTAATATTGCAGGGAGCTGCTCTAACACTGCATGGTGGGGAAGACTTTTCCCATGGGGTGTTTCTGACAGGTCCGAAATGTGACCACTCTGCTGACAGTCTGTAATTCAGTGGGTCGTGCCCAGGCAGGGGAGGGTCAGCACGGCCTTGGTTTAAATGTTGGATGGAAGCTAAGCCAGCATAAAGATACTCTTTGGCACTGCAGAGTGATGCCAGGGCCAAGACCCAATTCCTTTATTTATTGACACATTAATTCTTGAAAGCAAAAGAAGGCATAGTCCTGACAGGAAAAAACCTGAACTCCTCTGGTCTTCTTACCAGCAGCAACATGAGGCAGGAGCACGTCTCTGTCCCTGCCCTGTGGGTGGACATTAAAGGGCCCATGATTTGTCTCCAGCAACCAAGGGACATGTAGGGTCAACAAGACTGGAGCTGCCAGACTCAGGCTGCAAAGTTTGGTTTTCTTCAGGTTTTGTTTTTGTTTTGTTTCTAAAAAAATGTAATGCAGATGAGATGATTCAGGAATGGTTTAGATGCATTTGACTGTAAACTCTTAAGAGGACTCTCATCAAGGGGCTTTTCTCTCGGCTAATCCTGGATCCCAAGCCTGCTATCGATTCCCTCCTTTGCTGTGTTTTGCTACTCTGTCCCAGGCACAATTTAACAAAGGAACAATCCTGTCCTGATTATGTACAAAAATGCCAAAGCAAACAAAAATGCAATCACAAAGGTGGATTGTGGGTTGTTTTTCCTTTGTTGAGGGAAAAATGGTTTTTGTCCATGCATTTCAAGGCGCACTACTGTTCATGAACAATTTAAGAGAGAAATATTTGACACTGCAGGCGAGCTGGTAATGACTTTATCAAAGGCAAAAATACCTCTTGCTCCAGTTCAATGTTCACATAGTTCAGTTCTTATTAGCATTGATTTTTCCCAAATCTTCAGCATCTGATTTACGAAAGGCAGCATAATGAATTTTAGCAATAAACAAGAATGTTGGAACAACAAAATAGGCCATTTTTCCACTCACTTATATGACAGTGTAGAACTCCTACTGCATTTCTAGAATGGCTCTACCTTACATTTCCTCTGCAGTCACATGGCAAAATTACTGTGCCCCCTCTCCATCCCTGTGCAGGTCAAGCGAAACCAGAAACCACCTGGTACGTGGAACAACCATGTCTGCATGAGCAGACAGAAATCCCCATCCAGCCAGGCTCCCAGCAGCAAGCAGAGCATCCTTCCTGTGCCCCCTGCACCTCCCAACACCTAACGAAGAGCTTGGGGGTTCCTGGCACGTGCCTGACCTCGTGGTTGTGGTTTGTGCAGGATCCTATGCCCTACTGACAGTTTTTATGGCAGATGAGGGACGTGCTGAGTTTCCAGTTGGATGATGTTTTTATTTAAGCCAGCTGGGAGTCTCTGACATTCTCAATTACAGTTTGTTTGCACACACTCTTAGCAATTGAAATGCAGTTTGCAACCAGTGCACCTAAGGTCTACTCTGGGACATGCCAAAATCTCACCACCAAAGCTATGGAAGTATGTGGCATTTGCAGTGCTAATAGAGAAGGATCTGAAAAAAAATGCTTAAACTTTCTTCAGCCCTTTTAAGCAGTGACTCAGTCACCAGCCTTTCTCACAGTTCTTCACCGATGTTCTAATTGCAGACCAATACCAGCTTAGGCTGCCTAAAAATAAACTTCACATTTTCATTTAATTAGTTGGACTGTCTGCCTCATTGCCATGAAAATTATATAGGAGAAAATATTTACCTGTAGGGTTTTCCTAAGTATGATCTCTCAGATATCCCAAACAGGTAGGTAATAAACCTACGTTAAAGTATGTTAAACTATAAAAGGCAATGGGAGAGTGAGTTTGGGGCAGGGGGGGAGCTGGGTGCCTGTGGTTTTTTCCTGAGCTCTGAAGCTCAGAGCCTCACCAGTGACACAGCCTGTGCACATCCCAGCCCCTAAGCACAGGGTCTCCTTCTTTCTTGCCTTGACAAAGCTCACAGGAAACAAGCCAGGGACTGTGACACGCAATTTTTGCATTCAGCCTCCAACCAGAGCCTGCCCCAGGGACAGTGGTCAGGCAGCAAAGTCTCCCACCTGTGTGTTGTGAGGCAGAAATGGGACTGCAGGCAGCGAGGTCTCTCCAAATCTGTCAGTGCAGCTCCAGGAAGGCTGAGGAGTTCCCGTGCTGGCAGGAGCTGGAAATGCTGAGCTGCACAGAGCCCTTCAACCAGCTCAACACCTTCTTCTATGTCCAGCAATTTTTTCCCCAAATCCCTTTGCCATGGCTACATCTTTGCTTTTCACAGGGAAGGATTAGCATTTGCAGTCAGCGGCTCAGGCCCGTGTCCTGGTCAGTCTGCTGTAATTTCTTTCTCTGTGATGAGGTTCTGGCATGTAAATAATATTGTAGGTTAACGTCTCTGGCAATGCTGCACAGGGTGCTGGGCATTGCAACGGTGAAAGGGAAACTTTGAAACAATGCCAAGAAAATACATTTCCCGTGGACATTAGGCAGGGGGGAACACGTGGATGGGGATATGGGGGGAGCCACGTGGCTCAGTGGATGTGTCTGAGAAGTCCTTTCCAGATTGTCTTGTACTCCTTGGTGGGCTGAGGCTGCCCAGCCAAGGAGCTGAAGGCTGGAGGACCACAGGGCAGCTTTCTGGACTCAGCAAACAATATCTGAAGGATTTGCAAGGGCAGTTCTTGATTGCACTATTTTAACGTGAACTGGGAAGTGACTTCTTATATTTATGGATAGTGGAATTTCAGGATGTAAATCACAGGCAAAAAAAAAAAAAAAAAAGGAGCTATATTTGGTAAGCAAACAGTTCACAGTATATTTTGCCCAGCTGAAAGTTGTGGGACTCAATGATCGTTGTGGGCCCCTTCCCGTTCAGGTTATTCTATATTCTGTGTTTCTGTCAAAACCAGAAAACCTCAGGTAATTTTTATTTCAGCTTTATGTTGAACTATCCCAATTTGACAGTCAAAAATTGATATAGACCTGTATGAGTCATTAATGGCAAAAATTGTCTACCTTTACACAACGCATGTCCAGTCCAGCTGCCTGAAATCCAGCTGTTGGAGGCTATTTTGGCAAGGTGCTGTAACTGAAGCACCAAGCCTGGCCTGCCAAGCCAGAAGCAAATGCTGCCAGAGGACAGGGATGCTGCACACACCTGCAAGTCCAGGCAGCCCACCAGGAGGGATGGAGGGCACTCATGCCACTGACCACGTGCCCTGAGCCGCAGCTGTGTGAAACCATCTCTGCTGTTCCTCAGAAGAAGAAGCCCTGCGTGGATGAAAGCCCTGCGAGGCATTTTGTGGGAATTACAGAACGGGCCTTCAGGTAGCGCTGCCCCTGACTCTTCAGAAATTGTGAAACTGGCTAAAAATGACGCCCTTTTTAATGTGAGATGGAAAGGCAGCTGTTCCACTTCGTGTTACTACAGTTAATTCTTTTCTTCTGCGGAACTTTATGAATACTAAATATTTTTATGTAAAAGAAAGAAAAAGCAGAAATGTTCTTAGGGCATATCCCAGTATCAGGTTCTATTGTGTAAATTGCCAAATCATCCCGAGATTTGCATTAAAAAGCACAGGTTTAGCTATCCTAAATGCAAAATACTGTAACTCTGTTGCTTATGTGTAGCTCATTTAATCAGCAGCCATAATTAAGCTTTCAGAGTGGGGGTTTTGATGAAGATCTCCAAGGAAAGCTCTGCAGCATCCTCCTGCAGCAGGGATGGATCCTGCACGACCTCCCAGGGCAGGCTGGCTGCTGCAGGAGGAGGGGGCTCACCCCTTATTTCTGATTTCACGCCCTCAATGATCTTGGCTCCTTTGGCATGTTTTGAGGTGTCAGGAGGCTCCTTTGTCTGGGTGCTGAGGCTGCCCCTCTTTTTTTGATCTCTTCACTCCTATTCCATGAGGGGGAGCGTCCTCTGCAACACGTGCAGAGAAATCCCATTTCTCTTGTCCCCACCAGCCCCCGTGCACCAACCAAATCCTTTTCCTCCCACTTGCTTTTCCTCGGAGCCTGCAGGGTGAGGCGGGGGAGAGGCAGGGAAACATCCCTGCATTTTCAAAGCACTGGTGAGATTCCTGCCATCCGACTGGTGCGGATGTGATGGGAATGAGAATCGCAGAGCTCTGTCCTCACCAAGTGCTTTGTAAATGAATCGCTTTGATCTCAGGCGGATTTCCCTGTGCTATTTTTAGATGCAGTGAGGATAACCGAGGGATGTCGATTCTAATGCAGACAGAAGGCAGTTTCAGATGCAGTTTTCCTCCTGGGGCAGAAGAGGAGAGCAGAAGGAGGAAAACGAGGCAATCTCCACCAGCATTTCTAAATCTTCTGGTACAGACAGAGATAGGTCGCTAAGCCCCTGAGGCCGGAGAGGGATGTTCCCCAAATACAAAATTCATTAGATAGCTGGTGATTCTCCTTGCTGCCTTTTGTACAACTCACCACTCTGCCACAGCCCAGAGTCAGGACCTGCAATTAAATTAATCTTTGTAGCATAGGGGGTATGTTTATAAGGGATAACTAATAGCTACCCTTTAATTTAAAAATAATTGCAACATCTCTCACTTTCCCTGCTTAAAAGACATACAGAGAGGTCTCAGATTGCTCAGTTTTGATCACAGCAATTCATGCTTTTCATTTCACCTTCAAAACTGAAGCAAAGCAACAAACAGATAAGCAAATCAAGCCGTTCTTCCATGGGGCAGGAGTGTGTGCGTGTGTGTGTGCGGATTTGCACTCAGGCTGCTGAGCAGAGCAAGAGTGAAGGCATGTTTACAGGGAAGGATCCCTTCCGAAGGGTGTTCTCCCCTCCTTCTCCCATCTCCCGTTGCTGGGGAAACAGCCATCCCCGGTGCTCGGGGAGGCTGACTCACCCAGCCCGGGCCTCGGCGCGGCACCGCAGGAACAAAGGGAACACAGACTCCAGCCCTTCAGCGGGAAACACATCACATTTCCTCTGCCGGTGCCTCCAGGACGCGGCTGGTGACAGCTGGCTGTAAGTGGTCTCCAGAGGCTGTAGGAAAGGCACGGGGGAGGCTTTTCGTTGGTGCCCCAGGGAAGAAGGAGGCAGTGCTGCCTGCGGCTGCGGGGGTCCCAAGCCCAGCAGCAGCTGGCAGACCTGCAGGAGGGTGAATCCACAGGGAATCCCACAGCTACAAAGACTGCTGGAGCTGATGGAGAAAACCCCTATCAGTTTCAATTGGGCTTACTAACTTCCTACTTGTCCATAAATATTCACAGGGACTAATGAGTCCTCTTACCCTGCTCCCACATCCCTCTGTTTGCATCTTTTGGAGTGGAGCTCTGTTCTGCCCAGCTGTGAGCTCTGGGGCCCGTAATGGGTGTTTGTTTATTTTTTGTTGTTATGTCCGTGGTGCCTGGGGTTAGAGGATGGTTTTCCATGGCCAAATGCAGTGATGTGTTAGCAGAAATCCAGGCATTAATATACTTAAGTTTATTAATCCCAAACCATGAGGTTAGCCAAATACACTAAAAAGTCAGAAACTTAAAAATATGAAAATTAGGATCTACTTGGGTATTGTAGTGCATTTACTACACTTTTATTCAGGTTTTCCCCTCTGTTTGGAGAACTAGAATTTTAGCTGCTACTTCGGCTCTTCTGGTTTTCGTGCTTTCTTTTTATCCAGTGCGACCGTTTTGGGGAGGGGGGATCCAGGAAATGTGATGAGGCTGCAGGAGAGCAGTGAACACAGCAGGACCAGCAGCGGCCAGAAATCAAGCTTAGCAGGGTGCCATTAGGCTGGTTTGGCTCCTGGTCTTGGCAAGCTTTGGGAAATGGAGCAATATTTGGAAATTTTCCCTGCTCAGGCTTCTGGGCAGCCTGTGATGCACAGATGTTTCTAACATCTGCATCTGAGAGCAGAGCCCTGATGCTGCAGTTGCTGAGGTTTGAGACAGACCCTACCAGCTGTACACCGCCAGTTTTCCAAACACCACCTTAGCACCTTATCCCCTCTTTTCCCTTCCCAACACCCCGGTACAACCCACTTCTTCAGATTGTTAACCTAACAGCTGAAACAAAAAGGTTCTAATTTGGAAAAAGCTCCGAAGTTGGTGTCTCTTTAGCTACCAGAGTCCAAACATGTGTGGCCGGATGTATCAGTTAAACATCCTTCCCTCCCTGCCCCACACACCATGCCTGAGAAATCTTTCCAAACCCTTCTTTAGTACCTGAAATGCCACTCCCTCAGCATCACCAGAGCAGACTTTCCCTCTCCACACATCTCTCCATTGGCTGTGGTTAGTCCCAATGCCCCTCTGCAGCGAAACCTTACCCTTTTGTTCCCTTCTCCTCCTTCAAGCTCGCTGTTTCTGCAGGGATCCCTCTGGGTTTGATGCTATCAGTATTGCTGCCTTGCTTTGTTCTCCAGCTCAGAGAAAGCCCATTCCTGTGAATTTGTGCTCTCCCAAGAAGAGAGGGAGAAAACAGGACTGTGGGCTGAGCATTTCATCTTTTGTCCACCCTGGAGTGCCCAGGGTCAGGCACTCTTTGTAGCCAGACAAATATTCCCTTGTTGCTTTGCTCAAAGAGGGAGGAATATAATGAAAGAAAGTTGTAATATCAGCCCAGAGTTTGGAGTTGTGCTTGGACAGATCCCTCAAAGGCTCAGCACTGGCTGTCCCAGTGCCCTGTGTGTAACTGGTGCTCCTCCACACCCACTGCAGAGCTGCTGCTTGGCAGCTGTGGTGGTCATAGGATCATCATAGAATCCTAGAATGGTTTACTTTAGAAGGGACTCAAAGATCATTCCAACTCACCTGCCATGGGACACCTTCCCCTATCCCAGGTTGCTCCAAGCCTCGTCCAACCTGGCCTTGAACTTCCAGGGATGAGGCAGCCACAGCTTCTCTGGGCAACCTGTGCCAGGGCCTCCCCACCCTCACAGGGAAGAATTGCTTCCTTAGATATAATCTAAATCTTTCTTCTTCTAACTTAAAACCATTTTCCCTTGTCCTATCACTATATGCCTGTGGTAAAAAGTTGCTCTCCCCTTTTTGTATAAGCCCCCTTTAAGTACTGGAAGGCTGCAGTGAGGTCCTGCAGGGATGTTGCATTTCACAGGTTTGATGTGGAAGGAGAGTCCTGCTCGGGAGAACAGAAATCCACCCACACAAGCAGAGCAAAAAGTTTTACTCTGCAAGTCCAAATTTTGCACCTGCAAGATTAAATTGGATTTTTGCACCTGGAAGTTGAAGACTTCTGTCTCTTTGCTGATTCTTGCCAAGTTGTGTTCAGGAAGCTGTGAGGGAGCATGGGGCAGGCACATCCCTGCAGTTCCTGGCAGCTCCAGCTCCCAGTCCACAGAGTCCCATACCTGACTCCTTCCTTTCAAAACCCCACATCTCAACCCCATTTTTTTACTGTGCCTACAACACACCACTGCTTGCTGTGCTTTGGAGGGCAGGGTTTTTTCCTCCAGTTTCTTGGCAAGGTGCATCAGCTGCACTGAGCCATGTGTGAGCTGCTGTTCTGGGGCCAGAACCCCTGCTTGGGCAAGAGCCTTTTGCTGTAGAGCATCATCTGCAACACACCAGGAAGAACCAGAGAGATGCCAGAAGTCAGGGCAGGAGGAGAGTGGTTTTAGTTCGAGTAATGCAGTAGCATTTCAAGCCTAGTCATAAGCCAACACTGGGTTTTCACAACAGAAGTTTGGGTTTAGAGCGTGGACTGTCTCCTGAATTCTAAACCCTGTTTCCTGGTGAATTCTTAATTCTGCAAGTAGGTCATGCCTGCTGTCTCCCTTAGGGAACGGTGGAGACTTGACAAGTCTAAATAGTAACTCTTATCTCTTCTCTCTTTGATGTTAGATGTCACAAAGTTGTTCCCTGCCATCCACTTTTCATTTCTTCTCTTCAATTTCTGCAAAACTCTGCTGAACACAGAAGTTAATGAAGGATAAGACATTTCTAGGTCCCACCAATTTTTGTAGCACGTGGTCTCTCCCCAGCTCCCAGTGTGACCCACTGGCATGGGAGACAGGCTGGAAGGACCGCAATGTCCAGGTGAAGTCATGGGCATCCAAAGCTGATCCTCAAGCTGCAGTTTCAGTGCACAATGCCCAAACTCGACAATCCTCTGCCTGTCAGAGAAGCCACAATCAAGGGGCATGCCCAGGTGTTGGGCAGCAGCATCTCTGCAGAGTGTGGAGGCCACGTCCAGCTGCTGGGCACAGAGGCTGTGCCAATGCCATTGGAGCTTCCAGTTCCACCACAACGCAAGAGCAGTTTCTCACACTGGTATTTTACCTGTATGCATTCAGCTCAGTCTCTGTCACACAGGTTTCATCTTCCACAAGGAGCCTTGTAAAGACCTTGCCCTAATTACGGAGTAATTCCAGTGACATTTTAAATTATGGGTGAGTTTTATATAATTCTTTTGATATGTGTTGTTATGACATGTAAAATTTTATCTTTTCGAGATGCAGTGAATTATGTAAGATCTTTGTTTTGCATTTGTCAGGATAATTTGAACCATTGCACATTTAACAAATGCACTTTCAAAAGACCTGGTCCTGCACGCAACAGCGATAGTACAGATAAGCTTTATAAACTTTATTAAATTTCTAATAATATGTTTATATGACAGTGTTCAAACTCCAAAGTCAAGTGTGTGAGGAGCAGGAAGAGTCTTATCCTGAAATGCAGCACCTTTCCTGGGCTGCCAGGGATGGCTCATCATATGATCAAATGCTGCTTTTTCCATGGGGGCCCTGTCTCCATGGTGGAGCAGCCTGTCTGATGCAAATCATTGGGCAGCAGTTCAAAAATCTGTTTCCTTCACGTCATTCAGAGTGTGGCCCCAGCCCTTGTTTACTGCATTCTGCTCATCCTTGCTGTAAACGAAATACTCTTTCCCCTTGTTTTGGGTTTTTTTCTCCATGGCACTCATTACTGCAGTCATGTTTGTTTATTCCACATGAAAACTATTAATTAATTTGTCTCTGTGAAACCCAGTAAGGCAGGGGAGGAACACTATCACTGTATAGATAAGGAACGGAGGCACAGAAGGATTCAGTCAAGAATGTCAATTAATTTGGGATGTTCAACGTCAGATGCTCAAGAGCTGATAATCCCCGTGCACATGGGATTTATTTGCTTGCTTTGGTGCTGCCATGTCTTTGGGCACCATCAGGGCAGGACTTCAGTGGGCAGCTCCTGCTTGGCCACAGAGGTGGTCCAGAGTGTTTCCCAGGGCACGAGATGAGAAACAGCAGCCAGATGTAGGAAGTTCATAGAACCACAGAATCCTAGAATGGTTTGGTTTGGAAGGGACCTTAAAGATCATTTCATTCCTGTTCCCCTGCCCTGAGTAGGGACACCTTCCACTAGCCCAGGGTGCTCAAAACCCCTTCCAACCTGGCCTTGAACGCTTCCAGGGATGGGGCAGCCACAGCTGTTCTGGTCAGGATGGATGCAATGTTTTCTTGGTCAGGCACACAAGGGGAATTTTAAAGCGAGGAGTTGAAGGAAATCAGCGATGTGACTTTGTGGGGGCTTTCTCACCATCTGTTTGCTCTCTGTCTGTTCAGGCACCAGTTCACCGACTGCAGCCTCTTACTGGTCATCACATCCACCACTGCAGCAGTCCAGCACACTGTGCACATATCACAGAATCACAGAATTACTAAGCTTGGAAAAGACTTCCAAGATCATCAAGTCCAGCTATCAACCTAGCACCACTGTGTTCACCAATAAACCATGTCTTCAAGTGCCACATCCACATGTTTTTTGGAGCACTTCCAGGGATGGTGGTTCCTGCCATTTCCCTGGGCATCCTCTTTCAATGCTTGACAACCCTTTTCATGAAGAAATTATTCCTAATATCCAATCTAAACTTCCCCTGGTGCAACTTGAGGCCATTTGCTCTCATCCTGTCACTTGGTACCTGGGAGAAGAGGCCTCCTTTCAGGGAGTTGTGGAGGTACCCTGCAGCCTGGCCTGGTCCAAAGAGCAGAAAGTCACCCCTCTCCTTCTCTCACCTGAACTGCAGCAAGCACCAGTGTCACAAGCAAGGACTGCATCAGGCAGGAGGGCACGGGCAGCCACAGGAGCCCAGCTGCAGAATCCACGCTGAGCTCACCAGCTTCCTTCGCTTTCTTTAGACTACAGTTTGCCAGCTCCCAGCCCATAAATGAGAGACCTGAGAATGACTGCAGAAACTTTAACTTGTCCAAATTCCAAGAGTATTTATATAATTCAATCGATGAATTTCATTGATTTGTTTGCACTAAGTAACTCCTTGAGATCTGGATAATAGGTAAGGGTGTGCATGGTGCTGTACAAACACACCATAAACAAATGTAGCTTGCAAATCAATTGCCAGATATTAATGATTAATCTTCTCATAGTAAAATAATGTGATGTCTGCCCATTATGGATTTAAAAAAAAAATCTGACCTCAGAGGTTTCAGAGTCATTTATTTGAGGAAGGCTGCCCTTTCAGCCAGATCTTACACTTTTTAAAAGGTCATGGGGTTTAAATATCATGGTTACCTACAACACACAGCTCCCTGAGCAGTTTGACAGCTACTTTCATCAGAGCACATCAAGGTCCTGCTCAAATAAGGGCTCGGCCATTGAGGCTAAGGCTGGGTTCTTGCAGGGAATTTCAGTCTCCCGTCCTCTTTGGCTGCTGGTGATGAATACACAAAGAACTGTAAAGGTTACCCCAAAAGCCTGTGTGCATTAACACATGTGAGAAACAGCACATTTTCCTTCATCAAGTCACTGGCTGGGTCATTTTCTGGCATCAGTGAGAGAGCTGGGAACAGTACAATGGTGTTTTACTGCACTACAGTTCATGCTAGCGTTATGCAGGCAGGAGACAAATCTCTCTGACCAGAGCAAGGTCTAATTCCAGGTATGCTGAGCCCAATTAATCTCTTTTTGAGGCAGCTGAGCCAGACTAGACTGTGGCCATCAGATCCACTGCCCAACGCCAGGGCTCCCAAGCTGTGCACAGGGGAGCTGTCTCCCCATCTAAGTCGTCCCCTGATGCATTATTATATAGCAAGAAGAAAATGCTTATTTTAATTAATTATTCTATTAATTAATCTGTTCATCAGTGTTTTTTAAAAAGGACAAATTTCCTTGTTTGTTTCTCTTCCTCAATGCCTCTTAGCACGTGCAGGGCCACGCCTTCCAGATGTCTCTCTGTAATCTGCAATTCCAGTGTTCCACATGGCCGTTCAGATTTTATTTTTAATAGGAAGAAGGGCTTTAAAAGTAATTCATGTGCAATTGTTTTTCATGCCTAAAATGTTTTGCATTTTCCTTTTTACCCATGCTCTCTTTTTCATGCACTTTTAGGCATGCGCCACTTTATTTTATAGCACAGCATTCACTTTTAAGAAGGGGAGATGATACTTAAGGTATTTGGATTAGGATGTTTCTGTTCTAAGAGAACTTAAGGTTCAGGGCAGTGTACATGTTTGCTGCTAAACTCTTAGTTGGTTCTGCTGATAAATTCACAGCCCGAAGTTCTCTTGGACACAGACGAGGTATTTGGCAGAACACTGTTATCCACTGCAGATGTGAACTCACACAAACCATCTGATTACAAATTCTGTTTACAAATCCTCGGTTTCCTTCTGATTATAGAGAAATTACATGGTTTTAGCCCAAGGTTTAGACAATACATAAAACCAGTTAAAGCCACTGCTGCTCAGCTACTCACCTGTTTGTTCCAGGATGCAATGTGCTCAGGCTTGATGAGCTCATTCGTTTTGGTTGACCTTTCTGTAACTACAGTGATTTTCCTCTCAGACCCATTTTGCAGGAGAGCAAGGAGGTGACTTACGCTGGGCTCTGGGCAATCAGAGCAGAGATCAGCTTTGGTGGTTCAGAACCTGGTGACTGGAAGTGTTACTGGCATTTAACGAAGCCTTTTGGTACTAAGACAAATGCCTAGATTTGTAGGCAGCCCAACTTTCAGTAACTTTTTCTTCACTTTGAGTCATCATTAATTCCATCCCACTCAGTGGTTATTCCTAGGCCTACTCTCTCTTCCCAGCACTTTCTTGCACATATACTTTTAATTTCCTTTAACCTTTCTGGTGATTAACCTTTTCCCCACCTCCTGTCTCATCTTGCCTGGGAAGTTCCATCCAGCTCTGTAATCTTTGTCAGCTGCTTAAACCCTTCTGCATTTCCAAGGCGGCCTTCAAAGACTTGAGATCTTTGTGTGGCTTTTTGTGAAGTTTTAGCAGTTGCCTCCTCTCTCTGTTGCTGTGGCCGAGGGACTGGAGTCTGGTTTCCTCTTTCATGCCATTGCTGAGCAATTCTTTACTGTTGCACTCCACCCTGATTGATGGATCAAAGCCTTTCCCACTGAAAACATCGATGAAGAAGTAAAAGACTTCTAACAAAGCATCGTTCCCTTCTGCTCACAAGACGCTAGTACCTAGGGGAATGTTAGGCTTATGAAAGTGCTTGCATGAACAAGACTAGCAGGGTTTTCATCTCCTAAACATTTGCCAGTTTGCTGCCTTGGCAAGGTGGATTGCTGTGTGCTCTAAGCCCACTTCACACCACGAGGTGTTCCTCTGAGCCTGCTGGTGCTGGCCCCATTCTCACCAGTTCAGGCTGTTTGCCAGGGAGCTCTAATATGACAAACATGAACTGCTATATATAGATCTAATGATCTGTCTATAATCTATGTATGCAAGTATTTACTTGTGTCTGTGTGTGTGTCTCTACCTTTCGTACATATTTTTGTGTGTCTGTGTGTGTATGTCATACATTTCAATTGTGCTTAACACATTTTCCTCCTCAGCAGAATTCAAACCCTGAGTGGGCTGCTGTCTGTCTGATGGCAGAATTCTGCCTTTGTCTCTGTTGAAAATGCCAGTGATTTAGAGCTGGCTCAGCAACCTGCCACAGAGGGATGTGCTCTGTGTTGGGTGGGCAGCTGCCACAGCTCTCCTGGAGCCAGCTGTGTAACTGGGGAGGCACACACTGCTCTGCAAAGTGCACCTGGTGAGGGGCCACCCTGGGGAGGAGAAGGGCCCTCAGCACCTGCCCTCCAGTGGGAAACACCGGTGAGATGCTGGCTGTGCACGACAGCAGGAGACCTGCCACGGGAGGCTGACGAGTGCCCGGCCTCCACTCCGGGCATCTGCAGTGTTGATTAAGTTTGCAGGAAAGGCACAGCAGCACCAAGCGTTAGCGACCAGGGAGATGAGATCCGTGATGTGTCAGGGGCTGAGCTAGAGGGACCATCCAAGCAGAAGAGGACACTAACTGGTAAGAGCAGCATCCATAATCCTGACTGCCTTATGAGTTCCTTCACTCTTTGTTTTGCTCAGTCTACACAGATTATGTGATCAGAAGATCCGATGACGGAAACTCCCTAGAAAATCTCATTATATTAACTAATGCAAAACCTTTGTGGTTAATGCAAAATAACATTTTCACCAACTCTCTAGCAGGTGGGTTCCCAAGCACTGTCACTACTTCCAAAGGCAGTAATTGTTCTTTTAAATTAAGAAAGCAACAAAAAAACCCCTAGAGCCCACCCCTTTAAACAACAACAAAAGTTCTGCTTTTGTTTAACAAGAAAACGAGTTTAATTTTTAAAGATCACTCTATATTATTAACTTGTTTAATTATCAGAAGGGATGGTTGGATGAGCAGACAATTAAAACAAGGAGAAGCTCAGAAGGAAGAGTTCACCAGTATATTAGAGAGACAATGGGGGAAAGTAAGACTATTTCAAGTACCAGTTGAAGGAAATCATTTGGGAAGGAAATAGGATTAATTAAATTTTGAACCAGTTAATTTTGTTATATAAAAATATTTCATAGATTAACACTGTTATATACTCATGCATGAGGTAATGTCTGAGGTTCTTCAGCAACAGAGTGAAATGCTGGTGTAGATAAAGGCACTTAAACCAGCAGGAAACTCCAGACTTACTGGAGTCTGTGGTGTATTCTGAGGCCAAGATTAGGATCAGGCCTTGAGACATCCGCTACAGAGGAATCTGGACTGTGTCTTGTTACTCTGCTGTACTGTCGTGGTCAAGGCGTTAGCTCAGTCCTCCTAAAATCAGTGAGTGGCAGTGGTTTTGCTGCTTTCCATGCAGAGTTTGCCCCATTCTCCAATCCTTAGGCTCCATCCCCTCCTTTGCTTCCCTTTATTGGCCTTGTCCTTTTTGTCACAAAGCAAGCGAAACTTCTACTTCAGCGCTCTAAAACATCTTTGGTAGAGCGTAAGAGTGACCTGGAGGAACACTGGGTGAAGCCACTGCCACCAGAACCCCCTGAACACGAGTCATTCTCCTTCTGCCGTTTCACCCCCATCCCCCCTTCCCTGGCACACACGTGTGTTCAGCACTGGGGATGCTCCAAGTGTCCTTTGGAGCGTTTCTGAGTACAACACTAATTCATGTAAACTCTTTTACACCTTTCCTTCTTTCTGTTCCTCTTTAGAGGGTGTCTGAACATGTTTTCTTCCACAGATGTGTCTCCCCGAGGTTCTGTTTGTAGGGCTGAGCTCACAGGACAGTTTTCACTGACTTGGGCTCACACCTCGCTAGAGTTTCCCTCAAGTTGAATATGGTATTGTTTGGAAACAGTAAAACAGCTCTGAGTTCTCGTCTGTATGAAACTTCCGTGCTGCAAAGGTTTGGACAATGGAGTCTGTGCCCAACTCCAAGTGCAGGGCCCTGCTTTGTATAACCACGTTCAAAAACCGAATTAAATCAGTATGCAGAGGAAGTGTGAAAGAATGATCTGCTCACGCCACTCGGACAAGGCATTTATTTGTGCCTTAGCTTTCCTTAAGGTGTGGGTGAAGAATCATGACAAATTCAGAGTCCATTCACTAATGAATTAATTTTAACAGATGCCAGCCATGGTCCTGCCAGTGCTGCTGCTGCCACAGCTGTTCAGCCACAGCAAGCAGCACTTCATTGTCAGGGCCTGAGCAGTTCTTTTCACTGCAACGCCCCCAGATTCACCCCAGGCTCCCCTGGGAGCCTGTCTTGAGCTGAGATGTCTCCATGCAGGGCCAAAGACTGAGTGTAAAAGCACTGCCAGTCTGCTGTGTGCCCCCCAAAGTATGACATTGACAGCCCAGATCAGCCCTAATCAACATCTCATCAAATCTACCAGCTCTGTGCACAAAAAATGCCAGGACAGGGACAACTCTCCCTCCAAATGCAGATGTGAGGGCTCTTGGTGGTGTGTGGACCCATGACCCTGTCCTGTGCCAGGGCACAAGCTCAGAAAAGGAGTGTGACAGACAATGTGCAGTGCTGAGAAACCCATGGGACATGAAAGCATTCATCCTGCCCCTCCAGTTGTTGAATTTAGGTGAGACATGCCAAACCTATCTGGGGAAAAAATTAGGCTTACGAGTGCTTGAAAGTAATTTTCCATACGTGGTACTTAGGAATCTTAAATTTCAAATCATTAATAATGATTTTGAAGGGAACCCTGTTAGCTGTCTTCTAATTCCTGATGAGATAGAATAATTTATTTCATCAATTTCTCTGATTAATGTAAAATGTGTTTCAAATTTGGGTTTCCCTTTAATATTTAAACTTCCCCTTGAGAGGACCTGCAGAAGGTGACAGAGTGCCCCCCAAAATGATGTGGCATGTCCTCAGAGCAGGGTGAGATCTGCTACCAGAGCTGATCAGCAATGAAAGTCATCGTATAGTAGCAAACCCAGCTGGTTTCAGGACCTGCTCTCCAAAAAGCATGAACCAGGAAAGGGCAGGGCCCACAACTCTGCTCACTCATGTCAGGGAAGAGAGTTTCTTAAAAATTTACCCTGTGAATTGGGAATTTAATGTTGTCAAGAACAACTACCCCCCGCTAAAAAGCTGAAAAAAAGGCCAGAACTGGAGTTATACAGGATGAATGGCATGCTAGGTCCTTCTCCTAAGAAATGAATTTGTTTTAGACAGGCTTTCTACTGTACTTACATGTCATTTTTGCACAGCCAAAGCCAGACAAAACCATGGCGCTTTTTGTCCCGGTTACGCTGTGTAGGGAAATGAGCTCTAGCAATTAGAGTAGCCACTGCCTGAGCTGGGGAAATGCATTGTGTCCTTCATGGACCACGTTGAGGCTACAGAAAACTGAAGCACCTGCCTTTGTTGGGCTTGGCTTGACCACTCAAGTTGCCCCTCTCTGGTTGAGGGAGACAGGAAAGGACAATGTTAACTCAGAAGGGTCTATATCCCAAGGAAAGCTAAGTGATGGCGTAGTGCACTGGTGGTGGGGTGGAGAGCCCTTAAATATCTGCAGTGATAAAAAAAATCAGAGCCCAGACAAGGAGTTTGTTTCAGAGAGAATTATTTATTAGAAGATAGGAGGTTGTTACGTACAGATTCTGTCCTGCAAAAGTGTCCTGGTCAAGGATAAGTCAGGGAGACAATTAAACCCATTAGAGCTGGCTCTGGTCTCCACACAGAGATACTCAAGACACAGCAGAGCTCTGCCAGACCTGGCTCTCGTGCTGGTGCTCAGCTGGGGAGAGGCCTGGCGTACCACAGCATCCCTGAGCTCGTTGCACCGTCTTTATCCCACTGGGAAACCTGGCCCAGGGACTGGAAACCAGTGGTGGGGACAGCAGACGGTGCTGCAGGAGGGGCACTGTTCTTCCCTAGGCTGACTCGGAGCTGTTTTCCCCAAGTAGGGAATTGCCTTCCATCGTGCCAGCGATGAACATGGCTGAGCAAGTGGCTACGGAGATACAACCATGCTATGAGGTAGCATGAGGGAAATTAAAAGAAAGAAAGGAAAAGAAAAAAAAGGAAAGATCTCTGTGATACAGAGAACAGCTCTTCCCACACTCCCTCACTCCAAAACCAGGCCAGGCCAAGCAGCAGTGTCTGAGCCCCTTGAAGAGACCTCCGAGAAAGCAGCTCTCACAGGTGGATCACAAAAAGGCAGCAATTTTGCCTCATAATAGTTGTGCTCTTAGCAGTACCCCTCCCAATTTCATGGGTGACCTGTTTCCTTTTTGTTTGGCAGGTAGCATTTGTCAGCCTCTCCTGCGGTCTCTGCACAGCCCCTGCGGTGGCTCAGGGCTTTGCCAAGTGAAGCCCAGGTGTGTCAGGGGAGCTGCTGTGATGGATTTGCACCTCCTGAGCCAGCTCCAGGCCCGTGGTGTCCTGCGTGGACTGTGGGCAGCACTGCTGGAGGGGCAGTGACAAGAGAAATGGCAGGTGAAAGTCATCACCACGCCCTTGGCAATAGCAGAAGGGCCTGAGACCAAATGTTCTGCAGATGCTCAGGGGCTCACAGCCAGCTTAGGGCTTGGATTCGTACCAGCCCCTGGGCTTTTCCTTATTCCAGGTGTGCATCTTCCTGCACTCTGCCACTGTGCCTGTGGCAGAGCAGGGCAGGTTTACCAGTGGCTATAAGTTTTCTTTTAATAGGCAAACATCTACCAACATCTAGCGGGTTTCTTAAATGAAGATATTATCCAGAATATAATATGTGTAACTTTCTAATTTATAGGTGCTGAAGGATAAACAAATATTCTGGAGTCTGACTCTTTAGTCTGGTCCTCTGATGAAGCCACATTCTTGTCTTAGCTTTGCCAGCTGAGCTAGAATATCACCTTCACTCACCGTCTGTAAAGTCACATTTAACTCTGATTTTCCTTATTAAATCCTAGTTATGGCTCCAGAGACTACATGTAGAACCCTGGGTATAACCCCCCACTTTGGCAATAGAGCACATAACCTTTTGTCTACTATCAGGACTCTATCAAGATTATTACCCTTTCAATCCTCAATATTCTGAAGGAAAAACTATTGTTGGAACAAGTGTCTAAGAAATGTAACATAATTGTCAGAAACATCTGTTTACGGCTCATCTATCACCACATCTCTCTCCTCATCTCCATCCAAGAGTGGCCTTTGTTAGCCTGGTGTATTAGAAAGCTTTGGAACAAGGGATTTGGCAGTGAATGCTCACAGCTGACACCAATGTCAACACAAAGACGGGTCAGACTACAGACCTCAGAAAGGATTAGTATGTGAGATAAGCATTTTCCTTCTACTGTAGATGATCTTCAGGGTTGGAGGTACCGGAGACGGAGAAAAACAGGAATACTGCAGCTATAAAGCAAAGCAGCAGAGCTCCAGTTATCTTTAGGGAGTAAACACTCAGCACTGAACAAGCTTTGCTACAAATATGCCTATTTTAAAATCAGGCTTTATGTTCCTAAGGCACTCAGACTCCTTTTTTGGAACATATATCCAAATAGGTTTGATGTTTTGGGATGAGAGGGATAAGAAAAATGTTCCCCAAGGGCATCCCACACTTAGTTGAAGGGAACAGATGCTCCAAACTCGCTGAGTTATCAAAACCTCTGGAGCAATCATGAATACATCTTCAATTTTTAAAAATTTCTATGGCATTGGTTGTGCTCCCACTTTCTTCACCCTATGGAAAGGGGCAAGCTGGGGATCCCCAGGCCCTCTGAAGGACAGCAGGAGGTATCTGGGGACAGCAACCTGCTCCTATATGGGGGCTCAGCCGGCCAGAGTGCTTTACTTACTATTTGCCACAAAACAACAAATCTGGGCGTTTGATCTGAAACTTAATCTCCTTCCCTCCTCTCTCAGCCCTAACCTTAAAACTGGTTTTATCCCAGCTTGGCCAAGTGGGAGAAACACAGAGCAGACAACAGAATATCTGATTTTAGTTTCAGGCTAACATTTACAGGTAGATTTTTGCCTCCATTTCCATTATTGTCTTCCAGAACTGGATCTCCCACCACCCATGATGAAAATCTGTCCCTGCTAGGACTTCTTGAAACACCTTGATGAGTGAAGCTCACCTGTCAGAGCTGCCTGGATGTTGCAGATGAGAAAAGTTTTCCCGGATGTTTTCAGAGAGAAAAGGCAGGAGAGAGGGGTGTTTTCCCTCCAGACCAAAGGTGTGGGAGCCTGTTTCCGCAGGGCCAGATAAAGCTGGTTGCTAACTGCCCCTGCAGTGATGCGCAGCAGCTGCTGAGCACGGTCCAGGTGCCACCAGGCACAAGCAGTGCTGGACTTCCCAGACCTTTTTGGGACCCTGTGCCGAGGGCTCTGGGGAGGTGCTGCACTGTGGGAAGTCTAACAGGGAGCGGGGACACCGAGGAGATGGAAAGGCTCCAAGCTGAGCAGTTCAGTTCAGGGGGGCTCCAGCAGTGCACAGCAGAGGGGTCGTTACCAAGACTTTGTGGCACTTCTCTGTCACTGTGTTTTGAGTATCTCGGCTGGGCACGTGGGACCAGTTCTAACAGTACCCAAAAGAAAGAACATGTTCTAATTTCTATAGTGTATGGCATTACAGGGGAATGACCCATCACACAGAAAGATTTTGAACATTAATTACAGTATCTTTTGTAACTTTACAATTTAATTGCCAACCCTTTTCCCTTAAAATTAATCATGGATGTACAGCATATAATCAAACAAGCTTTTTTAAAAAGTACATCTTAATATAAATAGTTTATTCAGTGCATGGTTGTGTATACAACAAATAATAAACAACTTTTTTTTGTACCAGGCAGAGAGCTGCCTGTACAGAACTAATTCAGTTTTGGAGCACAGAATCCAACGATGATTAATGCACAAAATCTTACACATCATGCAACTCTATGCCAATATTCCAACTTTCTCCCATGCAACAGACATGATGACCTAAATGGAAACCTAACTACATTTTTTAAACAATTGTTTCCAATAGCATGTATAAGTATATGTTGGTTAGGGGTAACCTGTCCTAACGCTTCCTCCTACACAATATTCACGTGCCCGTTACAGTGAAAGGACTTTTACAAATAAGACGTTTCTTATAAAAAAATTAAGTCACCTTAATTCCACAGTTTCTGTCTTTAGAAAAGAAGCCACAACAATAGTTTAACATGACGCACAAAATGGAATTAAGAGAAATCTACACTGGAGGATAATTTTATCCCTTTCTGTTAACTTCCACTTGGGATAACAAAACAACTCAATTCCTACAGACTGGGGTTAGCACAAGAACTTTACCAGAAACTACAAATCTATAAAAATTTATATTTCATTGTGTTTAAAACCACAAGAACACTGTTTGCTTGAGCCTGAGACGCCAACTCTCAGTTCCAACCCTGAATTTTTAATTATGTTTTTAAAGACAGAGCTTTAAAGACCCATTGGAGTTCAGAAATCAAAAAGTTGCACTATTCCAAATTAAAGGATACATTTTTTTTTATCAAGCCTTAGATATAAAACGGTAAGCCAAGGAAACAACAGAGTTTACATATTTGTTTTTTGTTTGCCCCTATAAAACATACAAGCATTAAAATTTCCTTTGAAGAGCAAAAGTGGTCTTTTTCTGAGTTGGAAAGCAAATTCTTATCAGCAGTGAATGCTGTGAAATGTTTTTGTTTCGTTTTCCACAAAGCATAGGAGAGAGAGAGAAAGAGAGAAAGAAAAAATGACAGAGAGAAAGAGCTGGACATTTCTTCTCCGAGATTTATTCCACAGTTATGTTTGCTGGCTATCCAACTGCCTTGTGATATGCACAAGCATATTCTACATTACTGGGGTATATCCTTTGACAACCAGTAGATCTAATGGCTGATAAACGAGTGACCTATGCAAGTTCGGTGGCTTGTCCTGGGCAATTGAATGTTTGGATGAAAGACTGCTAGTAAGAATTCAACTGCATCCAGAGGTAAGGTTCTGTTTAGAGAGCACTTGGCTTGCCTGAACCTGGCTACGTTGACTCGTTTTGGCTCATGGATTTACCCCCATTTAGCACTCCTGAAACACTTCTGCTCTTTGTTGGGGTCCCACTTCCAGATCTTGAGAACTCTGTGAGATCGTGGAGAGAAGGCTCTTTGTACATGGCCACTGCAAAGCAAAAGAGAGGCAGCACGTCAGCACAGGTCACGGGCTACTCAGGCTGCGGGTGCAAAGTCCACCTGTGAAATGTTGGGATTTTTCATCTGGCAATATGCAACATAAGGAGAGAATCAAAGAACCATGGCAAGGAGACACATTTCAACCACTCCCTGAGAACCTCTGTGGTCCTCTTCGACAGACTGATATTTTACAGAAGGGGAAAGCTGCTCTCTCCCAGTGAAACCACCCACCTACCCACTGCACTCACAAAACTCTGCAGGATAGGCCTAAGTTGATAAAAATCAGCATTTCCTTATTCATAGGGAAGTAGCACTGTCGATAGTTGTGATTAAACCTGTTTGAGCTCAGTTAGATTAACAGCATGTTACAGAACATTATACTCCTGTTACATAAGCAGCTGGACCCTTCAAATATGTATGCACAGGAATTAAACACCTCTGACACAAGACAATGTGTGGGGATAGATGGAGCAAACCCCAGCAATTACCTTTTAAGGGTTTTGGAAGAAAGTGTGCTGCAGGTTTATTTTTCTTCACGTGGTTTCCTTTCATTATTTCTCCTTCTTTGTTAAGACCCAAATACCAACCCCGGCCAGACTGTTGCTGTCTGTAGATCATTGAGGAATACGTCACATAGTAGTTTTCAAATACTGATTCTTTGAACTTGCATTCAGGTGTAAAATGTTCCTGTAAGAAAGAAACAGATCAATATGTGCAGTGCTGAATCTCACATCAGTTAATGAAAAAGCCTCCAATATCCATTGCTTTCCTAACAGTTAAAAGACATACCTCTCATCCTCAACCATCCAATTATGAAACACGGGTCCTAAAAGTATTAACAAAAGAGTAACGCAATTTGAAACCTGTGAAATGATGCTGTGAGCACCTATAAGTAGAATGTAACAAGATCTTTTTGAACGACGAGTAAAAAGTCCAAGTGAAGATTTATTGATCGATGCAACTAATGGATATTAGGCAGACACAGCCCTGTGCCAACCCCATGGGACCAGCTGTGGTCCAGCCCTACAGGCAGGAAGCCAGGCCAGGTAATGCCTTTGTGCATTAACTGCTGGCCTTAACTCTTTATGAGGAGAGTGCAATAAAAATTCAAAGCCAATATGCCCTGAGTAAATGGTTGTCTCTTACTAACCCAGCCATATTAAGTTACCTTCTAGCAGCTGCCTCTTTGGTCTAAGCTATGCTCTTCCTCTGCTTGGTGCATCATCCATGACAGCCCAGCTGTCAGAGACCCTCTGCAGACATTAACCTCTGCTCCAGGACTGTACCACAGCTGGAAGCCTGAAGGATTGAGCCTTAGCCTTCATGCTGAATTGCACTGAGTCTTCTGGGGAGATGGTATTGTGCTAACAGTGAAAATAAAGAGCAACAAACCAGGACAGGGCCTTTTTCTTCCTGCCAGTGGTGTGGCCAGCTTTCCCTGAGCAACGATCCTGACTGAATCGGTATCATTGCACTACTGCCCAGATTCAAAGAAAGATACAGGCAGGAAACATGAGTCTGAGAGGGACCTCAGACCAAAACACCAGTCCTGCCAGCACCACTCAGCTGCTTCCTAAGACCTCCGGGTCCTCCAGGTTTTTTAACATTACAAGTTCTGAACAACACCTCACCTCTGGACTCTTAAAGTCCATAAGAAATGAAAGAGGGAGGGTTTGGTCTAGTGATGCAAATGTTAACATCACAGTCCCGCCTGTCACCATACCACAGAGCAGCCAGCTGTTTGCTGCCCTTCCCTTGTGAAGGCAGCCAGCTTCAGTGGTGCTACCCTTGTGCTTACAGTACCCTGCAGAGGCACGAAAGAAAGGAGGAAAGATTGTGCTTGTATAATGATTGTAATTTTGATTTTAAAATATCACAGGAAATTAAATGTCTCAGGAGCTTAAGATATTCTTATCTAGTTTCTCAAATATTCTTATATGAGAAAAAGATGGTATCAGGAAAAAAAAGAAACCCACCACTGTGCATTTTCTGCACATCTTTTGCCATTTTGTCTTCACAAAAAAGCTCCCATTCTCTGACTGGCATTTGCTTCAACAAAGAATGTGAAGCAAGCAATTTTCTTCTTTTTTTCCTTCAAGCTAATTGGTTGTTATTTAGTTAATTGACAATTGGTTTCAATTGCTGTCAAATGGGGACAGTCACTGCATTTTTGTAAGATTTCTGCATAAAAGCCTTCCCTCACTGTTCCCTGCCCAGCACCAGCCATGGTAACAAAGACTATTGCAAGTGTATCATCCAATTAGCAGCAAAATGGAAAACTACAGTGCTCCCACTGGAAGATTATGGTTTATGTCCAGTAATTTGGAGCTGTTTTGGGTACAAAAGGCCTGCTTGTACACAGCGGCAGAGGGTCAGACTGCAAACAGAACCATAACATTTACTCTGCCTCTCCTAGGAAGAAAGCTAACCTCAGAATGACAGCAGCCCTCAGAGTCCCTTGAAACAGAGGGACAGAAGCAGCGGGGAGACAGAAAGAAAGACACTGAAAACCTCCTTCACCGCTGGCTTTTCCCCTGGCCCTGGTGGGAGTGCTGCGAGCTGTGAGTTTGTAGCAGCGCCCAGCACAGCCAGACAGCGGCCCGCGGGTGCAGCCCGGCCTGCCAGCCGCCCCAGGAGCATCACAGGCAAAACCCCCTCCCTGCAGCACCCTGAGGTTCAGCAGGAGCTACAGAGGGGTTCTCTCGACAAACAGTGGCACACAGAAACGAAAACGCCTCTCTGAGACGTGCTCAGTTACCGCAACAAATTCCCTCCCGGATTTTCCAGCACTAAAGCAGAACACCTCCATCCCCTTGACCAGGGACATGCCCCTTTCTCGACTGGTATCTGCTAATTCCTCAGCTGCAGCTGCAGCTTCAGGAAGGTGCTGCACGGTGGGAAAGGCATCCTCCTGGCCAAATAAACAGCTCCCACATGAGCTGTTTGCAGAAGCTGAAGTGCTGTGCCTGCTCCTGAATACTAAGCAGCTGCTCACCTTTTGCAAGAGCTTGTTCCCACCCATCCCTTGCCTTTAGTTTAATCCAACGTGGGTCTTTCCCACTCGTTACAAAAAGAGCCGGGGAGGAGAACTGCAGAGGGAAGCTCTGATTAAGGAATGGCAGCATGGGGCATTACAATTAAAATGTACTTTTCTGAGCTTGGCAAGTCCATGTGCCAACCCAACTGAGTACGGACAGGACTTCTATGAGCACATCAATGCAAAATATAGTGCAGGGCAGCAACTGCAAATTGGCCATTATGTTAGCTCTGCTGGCAAATTCTTTATTAATGTACTGAGGAAGAGCACACCACAGTCAGGAGAGGGCTGAGTGCCCCAATTAACACTGATGTTTTCCAGTTCATATAGTCAATCCTGTGGAAAATATATAAATACATGTGTTGAATTCTAAGGCCAGTTTTTTTCCTGTCTCTCAGCTGTCCTCTTTGTCCATCTTTGCAATGAAAATAATGCAAGTAAGTTCCGGACAGTCCAATGTTATGAATACATTTTTACACAAAACAGATGAAAATTAACTATTTGTGTGAAACAGAATTTCAATATCTGCTTACTTCAAAAGTCCTTGATGATGGCACCTACATGACAGTAAACTGCAGTCACTCAAGCCCCTCACACATACAACTTTAACACTGAATGAATGAATAAATAAAAGAAAGTGCTGGATTCACTGTAGACATGACTCAGCCACGCTTAAGTAAGCAAGAAGATGAACTGTCAGGAGCTGCTTCTGGGTTCTGAGCAGAACTACTGAAAGGTTCCTTCATGAACAAATCTGTAGCTGCATTGAATATGTGAGAAATAATTAAAAAAGAAAAATTTGGTGTATGATAATATGGTAAAAAGGCCTTGTAGCATATACATAGAGTAGCTGTATTTCCAGGCAGCTGACTAGATTATATCTGAAATAATTCAGTCTGCATTACAGGAATGCCAAGCCTGAAAGCTAAAATACTGTAAAAGCGAAGCTGGAATTCTTCCTGCTCTATTTGTGCAGAAGACATGTTTGAAGCCAAAGATCATCCAAATTATCAGCCATCACGCCCACCTACACTGCAGGACTGCATATTAATTATCCTGTGCTCCAAATGGCTGTAATGCAGGAATTCAGATTCCCCATAAATAGAAAATGGGAAACCTGCTTTCAAAGAAGGGATTTATTTAGTGTCTTCAAGTTTCTGTCATATCACAGGAGCCTCTCGTCGGGATTGCTGATGCACAGTGCCCAGAAGGAGGATGAGGATGTTTGCTCTCTGCTATTTATTGAATATTGTATTTGCATCCTGGATACCATCAGCAGGGGCTATCACCAAATTCTTGATTTTAAGTCATGAAGTCAAGACTGAGTTTGTTCAACATCTTTCTATCACCACAGGTTGAATATTCTGCAGCTACCCTACAGCAGTTGATTAGAACAATCATAAATTTTATTCAGATGGATGAAGTGTTAAGAGGCATGAGTAAACAGCAAGAAAAGAAAAATTAACTTTGAAAAGTATTCAGGAAAAGTATTGGGTACGTGGGAAACTTGGAAAATGTTCTTACACATTGAGCATGTAATTATATTCCTTGTGATCAATGGCTATGTCTGTGTATGGGATTTATTCTTTATTTTCTCCACTTAATGAAAATTGGATTTTTTCCCTCCATATCCCAATTTCTTTCAGGACTATAATGTAGCCCAGGATTCCATTTTATAATCATGAATTTTTGAAGGAGCCTCGTTAAGGCTCCAGAGTAGTGATTTTCTGCACCAGTGAGCCTGCCTTTTTTTATTAACAGAGATTGATTTTCTCCATCTTGGCATGTGAAGTTCCAGGGTGTATCCTCTGGATCATCACCCTGTAATGTGCAGTATTATCAGCAGCCAAAGATGGGAATACTTCAACTCTAATGTTATCAGAAATAACAGCTTTTAGATCACAGTGTGAGAGGACTGAAGAAACCAGTAATTCCTGAAGCCATCAAAAACTCTTTGCTATAGCAATGGAAAATGGCAATTATCTAAAAGCAATGTTTTTTGTATCAGATATATCACAGTCTCCACAGATGGGTTCCAATCCCACAATACTGTCCATTTTGTTTAAGTTTGCTTATTTTGAGGAATCCTAGTGATGTCAGCGGGAGCAACTCACACTATGTGAGTATGTACAGATCTCGTGGGACTGTAATTAAGAAGACTGTTTGACCATGTAATTATGACTGTATACAACAGTTGCCAGTCACAGCAAAAGGCATGTTATCCAAAAAGCTGTGTGAGCTCTGTGTGTGTAAATTTATTTAGAACAAAACTTCTGCAAAGAGTAAAATGGAGCCCAAGGATGCTGGATAACCAGCATCTCCAGAGCGAGACTTCGGGTTGTCACTAGGTATTCTCTGAATCTCTGAGAGAAGCCTTGAAAAGATCCTGTAATGATTCCCTTGACATTGTTCCTTTGCGCAGCAAATCAAATGCACAAACCCGGAGAAAAATGCCCACAGTGAACTGAAGTAGAAAACATATTAATTACAAATACAGAGATTTAGAGGTGTGAGTTTCGTTAATTACTCTTTTTTCTACCCTTATCAATGACTCAGCTGTGACAGTGTGTCCCAGTTCTCTCTGCCCAGATTTTTAAGTGGTATTTAGGCACATCGGTAACCAACTGTTTAGAGCGTGGTGCGTCACCTCTCCGCGTGCTCTGCCCATGGAATGCAAGTACTGCCTGATGACCCAAGGGAAAAGACTCAGTGACTGCAAACAATGCTGAAATTTGAGACAGGAACTATGCCTGATCATATATTGCTCCCCTGTCTTCTGGTGATGCCTCCCTTTTACAGCTGTATTGATTAATCAAAGCATTCTTTAACTGGGGCAAGAGAACTAAGGCATGATACATACAGAAAGAAAACACTCTTCTATTGCAAAGGAAATTAATCCTGTTAGAGAAAGCCTGTAATGTGGTTTAAAACTTCTGCAAGATGCCCAGGGGACCACTTCACAGATGTCAAACAGAGATCCCTTTCCTAATCCATCCCACAAAGTTATGACATACTTGGTATGAATGAGAAAGACAGAAGATCCACTTTCCCCTAAATGCTTCTCTTCTGCATCATGTGCCCCTCTGACAATCCTGCAATCATGGTATTAGGAAACCTCTGCCATTACCTGAATGATCAAGTCTTATTTTAATACCTTCTAATGCTTGCACCTACCCTCTTTTAATTTCTGCAGCTTTAGGACACTAGACTGGCCAATACTCATTCAAAATAAGCAAAATTCAAATAAAATAAAAGGAAGAAACTAGTCTTTAAACACTGCCTGTTTTGTGAAACTTGAGAAGATTCATTCAGCAGCAAATGCCTGTCAGGTTGTTTGAGGGCTCTAAACTATACTAGCAGAGAAGATCAACATGTGTGTCACAATTCTACTATTACCTAGAAGCCATTTAAAAAATCATATTTGATTTTTATTGCTTCCCACCTACACAAGTCCTGTTACTGCTTCAAAAACTGCAAAGGAAAGTCTATGTGTTAGTTTGTAATCAGGCCTCTTTGGAGAGAGACATCTTCTTATACTGATACTAGTGAAGGCATGGATTTGGGTCTAAAAAAAAAGATGAGAATAACTTTCTTCATGCCTAGCCAAAGGTTGGATTGCATGATAAAGACCTATGAGTCCTGGACTGCCCTGCCAGGTTTGATCAAGGACTGATTTACACCACTACAGCCTCTGGCTAAAAGGTAATTCCCAGATGAAAAGAGGGAGATGGAAGTATCCCGCGTGTTTTCCCTGTACTTCCACACTCTGATCAAATATTCTTCTCTACGTATGTGCCACTGATCATTTTTGTGTGGTGAGCTTGCTGGACCTTGGATCTGATCTGCTACATTTTCTCATGATCCAAGCAGAGGAGCTAAACCTTCCTGGCTGAGCAAAGCACCGAGAGCTGCCCCTCGAGCAGAGCTGCCTCAGAATGTGACCTGCATGGTACACGAAAGAGGGATGCTGGAAAAGATGTGCTCCCTGAAGACATGTTGGGAGAGATCCTGCCTGCTCAACCTGGATGAGAAATCGAGTCATCTTACATCACCTAAGGCAGCTGCAGCAGGTCACCACACATAGGCATCTGTGTGCAATAAATACCCAGAGCCCACTGAAGCTGGCGGATCATTTCAGCACTCTTGGGATCGTGCCAGCTGGTGAATCGTGCTCCCGCTACAAGAGAACTCCCTTTTCCTCTCAGTAGGATCACAATTTTCCCCAGAGCAGCCAATCCTTTCTATAATTTTCTTAAGCTCATTATCTCCGTTCCCTGCGACAGCGGCTTCCACAGGTGAATCCAGCACTGCAGAAAACATATTTAACATGTGTCTGTTGTTGTTTTTTATCATAAGCACATTTCTTGTCCTGTTTTTTTCTTACAGCTTTCTTCTCTCAGCTTTTAATTTTGGCAAACAGCACATAAAAGTACCCAATGTGCCTCTTCTGTGCCATTCATTACCCCACATCTCTCCATCGTGCCTCTGCTTATTCATCTCTTGTCTTAACTAAGGAGGCCTAATCTTTTTAAATCTCTTCTCATATGAAAGTGTCTCAGTGCCTTTAATCATTTTCATTACCCTTCACTGAATGCTTTCATTTTTTTTTTCTCTGTCATTTCCAGAACTGAAACACAACATTTAAGAAGAGGCTGCACCATTGAGTTGCATAACAGAGGTAAGATATTTTCAGTTATTTGTCTTATGACAAAGTAAAATGGTCTTTGCCGCTCCGCCTCACTATTGTGCATTCACATAAAAGTTCTCTATCTTTTAAGTTGTGTCTCTGATAAATATGGTCCAATTTTATGGTAGTTCTGACCCTCTGATTAGTCAGTGTACCCAAGCTTAAATATTAAAGAAAGAAAGAAGCAAAAGGCAGATAGAACAGCTTTCTTCCCCAGAACTAGAGCAGAGAGCCCCAAAGATGCTAAGCAACCTATTTTATAACAAACCCATTATTACACAGATAACCTGCCAGACACTGCAATCAGATTTCTAGCAGTTATAATTGACATCAAATCCTGGTATTGTCAAATCTCTCCGACACAGCTGTTGCACTCTTCGTCCTCATCTTAAGTGTGTCACACGTTGCTTTTTTAAAAATAACAGATCTAAGTTGAAAAAAATCCTTTTGAAGTGTGGGAACCATGTTCTGCTCTCAGTTTCACACAGCTCTGCATCCCACTTGTTTTAATGGTCAAGCCCTGAGCCCATGGCCATTTGCTCATCATGGCCAGTGGCATGGCACCTCATGGACTAAGAGGAGCCAGGGCCTTAGGACACCACAACTGCCTTGTTTTGAGGGAACTACTGGTGGTTTGTTTCTCTGATAATTGCCCTCCAGCTCTGTGTGCTCCCAGCTCAGGGGGACACGGGAACAGAGACACTCTGCAAAGTCTGGCATCGTCCAAGCGGCAGCACCAGCACCCTGAGGAGAAGTTGTCCCACCAGGGAGGCGAGCGTGGCATGAAGAGACATCACCTGTCACAGCCCGGCCCTGCGAGGGGGAGACGTCTGCGAGCTGGCAGGAGCAGCGGAGAGAGAAAACACACTTCTGTCCCAGCAGCCCTTTCACACCATTACTCTGGTGTTTGTCTGTGTGACTGCTGTCACTGGGGGAAACCCACACTGCTGCTGCTGGGGCTGTGGAGCGCAGGGCAGCAGCCGGGGGTTAATTTGCTGCTGGACAATGTGGCTTGGCCAGCATTGGTTAAAACACCACCGGGGAGCAAGGGGCAAGAAGAGCAGCACCTTTCTAGTGCCACACTGAGTGCCTTGACTGTGCCATCCCGAAATGCTGCTGGCAGCAGTGTGGGCTGTGAGGGACTGCAGGAGGCAGGTCACCTGGCATGGGGTGCAGCAAGGCAGCAACAGCCCCACAGGGGCAACCCCGGCCTCAGGAGAGGATGGGCAGCGATGCTGGAGCACTGCATCACCAAACAATCCCCTGACACTTCTGTGCTCCAGCCTTCCCAGCACCAGGGAGCTCCTCAGACAGGCTCTGTGGAAGCAGCAGGGCTAATCAGAAGAGTGTGGGATTTACTGCTGTATCCTGGATACAGGACATCAGCCCTGGGCTAAGGAGATAGAAAAGATCTCCTTCAGACTGACACCCATGAATTCATGCAGATTTATCTTAAAGCTGAAAACCAATATTCTAATCAGTGTTTGCAGGAAGTTCTAAATCTGTCTGTTTAATTACGAGCAGGGACATTACCTTTTTTGTAATGGATGCTCCTAAAATTCTATGGAAGATCAAGAAAGCACACAAGTCTTTTCTCTGTGGGGGAAGAGCAACTGAATGAACAGGAGTCAGAACAAGTGCTACCACCCTTCCTGTGGGAATAGTGATAGCAGGGAATGCTGTTTCTGTGGTAACCTGTAACCTGGCTGAAAGCCTGTCTGTACAAGTGCTGTGAGTTCAGGGGGGTAAATCGATGTGCAGGTGACCCCCTTATTCTTTGCTGCTCTGGTGAGGTGCCATCCTGTGTTTCTGATGGCAAAACCCACGGAGCCAGAGCTCCACCACCCAGAGCCTGGGCAGGCAGCTCTCCCAAGCACAGCCTCTGCTCGGCTCGGACCTCGCCAAACTTCCGCCAGCTGCTTTGCTGACACTGAAGAAGAAGGATGGGGTCTGCACCAGAGGAAGAGCTTAGGTGCTGCTGAACGAGCTCTTTTTCTGCACGAGAGAGATTGCCTCTGTGCAGTGACTGCGAGAAGCTGCGAGTGGAAGATAAATAACAGCATGAGCTGCACGAGAAGGAATAATGCCACACTACATCAAACAGGCTCCTGCTTCGCTGTCAGCTCAGAGTCTATTCCACACGAAAGGACAGCCCTGCCATTTGGCCTGTGTGTTTTATTAATGTGGATGCATATTTATGGTGCTATGGATTAGCCGATTACTCCGGCGTTCAATACCGTCCTTTTACGCTGGAGTTCTCGGCAAAGACATTTGTTCTGTCATTCCCCTGCAGTTAAGAGTGCTCCAGACGGCTGCTGCTCTCTCCCCAGACATCCCTGTGCACTGCCTGCGCTGGAATCACTGCCGTAGAGGTGTCTCCCCTGCAGCAATACTGCCAGATGTATTTTGGGAACCCCCTGTAAAGCTTTGTAAATACTAAATGCAGTATAGTCTTTGGACTGGCACTATATCCTTAAAAATAATACCAAACTAGCAGGCGTATTAATTCGGCTTTTATTCTGCAAAGCATTACATTGCAAGCTTAATTGTTAACATGGATAATGTCAGTGTTGGGAAACTTAAGCAGGCCGTTACACTAAACCTAAGCAGTGATTTTCAGAACCTGATCCAAAATGTGTAATGACCAAGGGAAATATTACCCATGCCTTTACTGCATTTTGTCATCTCCTAATGCTCAGGTAGCCTGCAAAGAAACATAGACATCTTGCTTTAAGAAATCTAGGCTATTTGATATTTGTCACTATTAATTCAGTTCACTTGCTTACTAGAAAGTGTAAATATAAAAGACTGAGCATAATAATAACAATAACAACAACAACAACAACAATAATGTCACAGGTTCAAGGAACTGGTTAGCTCCACCCTGACCAAACCAGCACCTCTGTCTGACCAAATGGTAATGAGACCTTTTCGAATGAGCTTGATTTATTGAAATTCATTTATTCATGAATGCCATGGATGGATGTTTTTCAAACCTCGGCAGTTTGACAGTGCCAGGGCATTACAGGCAGCCAAACCGTGCTTCTTGATATAGAGCAGTGATGCTCTTTGGAATTTCTCCACCCTCATGGCTCCCTAAATGATGCTATTGACCATACGGTGCTAAGAGGATCTCAGAGGGATGTTTGTATTAGATGGTAGGCTAATTGTGGGATTTGAGAGGTTTCAGACGGCAAAAACTTTTAATAACAAGGTAATAAAGCATTATACAAGGGAGATGAGATATGAGAGTGGCCCTTTATTTGAGAGCTGATGCTGACTGGCAGAAAACATTTGTTTTACCAGGTAAAGACCCCACCTTAGAAGGGACACTTATGCAGAGAACAGGCTAAATTTCTCTCTGTAAATGACATAGATGCATGTCCTATAAGCAATATTTTAAGTTTGGGGAAGTTTCCCAGCTCCCCTGCACAGGCACAGGTAACAGGAGCACACACATACCTGAGTGTAATTTGGGGAAATCGTGCACTAGCATTTCAATCACCGCATTGCCCTGACAAGCACGTTGGCACTGTGCAGCTTGAGAAACGGGAGGCTTCATTTTACAGTCAGCAGCTGAATTGCAATGCATTCTCCAGCAAAGCCTGAGTATGTCCCTGGGAACAGCTCGGACAGATGAGGAGGCAGAAAACACCCCCTTCCACCTCTCACTGTCCCCTTGGAAACCAGACCAGGCAGAGCCCAGGCAAACCTCACCGAAACGTCCGACAGGCCCACAAAGCTGCTTCCAAAACACAGTTGTTGGGTTTTATAGTTGCTACTTCTAAACGGGGCTCTTCACCAAATGAAATAATGCAGAAAGAAGCAAACATTTCCAACACCTCACGCCACGATGTGGCTGTGCCATTAACATCCAGAGACTGGGCTGAATTTTGTTTGTTCTCTTAACAGCCCTCCAACAACGTAATGAAGCTAAGAAATGGAAACCCCCATCCTTCCAGGAGACAGCCTGAGCACACAGATAAGCTTGAAAAGCTCTGCTTTCTTTCTCACACAGTGATAGGGACTTTGTGAAGGTCTATCATTTGGCTGTTTTATGGCTCCCTGCTGCCCCTGGGCTGTGTAAAAGATTACTCTGGAGCCAGACTTTTGGGAGACACCATGCTGCTGTTGTCTAAGCAGCAGAGGAGAAACAGGTCCCTGGTAAAACACTTGCAAACCCAATTTAAACTTGGAAGACACCCAAATATCTCTGGGAGGTGCAATTTAAAACCCTAACCTAAGATAGCCTGGACTGCAATCGCAGATTTCTGGGAATTCTATGGGACAGTTGCTCCATGAATCAAACACTGCAGATCTCTGTATTACAACATTTCAACAGAAGAGCTGTTCTGAGTTCTCTCCCAGTGAAAAATGTCGAAAAACACTAAATTCAAACACAGATATGACCACTCCCTGACTTACACATCTGCACCAGCAAGTCTCTCAGGCTTCCTGAGAATTTGAGTCAAAGAATTCTTTGCATTTCTATCTCCATCTCAATTGCTCCAACAGTGTTACCTGTTGAACAGAGAGGGAGCTCCCTGAAAGGATTTAGGAGTGTTTTAGTGAAATCTTTGTCCCTGAATCATACAAAAAGGTGAATGATGTGAGCACTTTGATTTTAAAACCAAACCTTGTATCTCTGCCTCAGAAAGTCCTTTTAAGCACAGTTAAAACAAAGAACTTCTGGCACAAGATTAACAGATGCTGTACAATGTATTACAAGGAGGAATCTGAAAGGTAGTCCAAGGTTTAGTTTAAAAACCACTGCTGTATTTTTTTTTTTTTTTAGGTATCTAAAGTGCCTTGGATCAGTTCTGCTTCTGAATTCTGGTTATCTATTTCTAAGTCAGCAAATAGTATCTGGCTGCAGCCAGGCAAGGAGAGAGCAGAGCAAAACCATCCTGCAACTGAAAGTATAAAGGTGAGCCTGTCCATCAGAAAAGGTGATCATCTTTCAATTTCCCCACTGGTTGATCTTCCATTTCACTGTTCAGGGGACCTGTTGTGAGTGTAACCTAACAAGCAGCAAAAAAGGCTGAGGGAAGAAGGCAGAGCAGACCAAGGATTTAGAGATTTGCTGATGAATCCTATCACCTGCCTACTGAAGTCTGCCCAAAGAATATGGGCTGGCAAATTCAGAAATGCAGTTTTCCTGCAGGCACGGTGGCAAAGCTGACGGGGGTGTTGTGGTTTAAACCCAGACAGCAACCAAATACCACTCAGCCACTTGCTCACTTCCCCACCTTCCTGGTGGGAGGGAGAGGAGATCTGGGAGAAGAGGAAGTAAAGCTTGTGGATTGAGAGAACAGTTTAATAACTGAACCATAGAAAAATGAATACTAATAAGAAAAAGGAGAGGGACGGAGAGATTAAAACCAAGAAAAAAGAAGTGATGAACAATGCAGCTGTTCACCACCTGCTGACTGATGCCCATTCCTGAGCAGCAATTGATCCCCTTCCACCTAACTCCTCCCACTCTATATCCTGAGCATGACATTCCATGGCATGGAATATGTCTTTGGCTACTTTGGGTCAGCTATCCCAGCTGTGCCCCCTCCCAGATTCTGTGCACCTGGTCACTGGCAGAGCATGGGAAACTGGAAAGTCCTTGACAGAGGGTGAGCACTGCTAAGCAACAGCCAAACCATCAGTGTGTTACCAACAGGGTTCTACTGAATCCAGAATGGCACTGCACCAGCTGCTGAGAAGAAAATGAACTCTGTCACAGCCAAAACCAGGGGGCCAGGCATTTCCCCCACACCACAAACTGAGCTGCAAAGGTGTTGCCCTGTTCCTCCTGCAGTGTTACTGTGGGGTTGAGCACAGTCTGTGAAATCTGCTGGAGACCTCAGCAAGCCTGGTCCATCCCAGTATGCCACAGCTCAGCAGAGCAGCACAGGCTGTCCCCAGGTGGCCCCAGGTGTTGCACTCTGTCCCCACACGAGACAGGTTAAGCGAACTTTAATACCAAGTACTGTATAGAAGAGGATTTCAGTTCTGCTCTTGTCTAAGCCAGGGAAAGTCTGCCCCAGATCAGCCTTGGCATTGGGAGTCTGATGGCTGAAATGGAAAGAAATTACCTTGGGTACATCTGAGATTTTACTTGACAATACTTACAGGGATTTCTTTCCCCTTCACTAAAACAGCCCCCAAACCTTACAGCCTTATTTTGGCAAAGCTCCCATTAAAGTGAATCACGACTTGCCTCAGTTAGTGCTCCAGGACTGAGCTCCAAATTATTAAAAGTGAATGATATGTAAGAATTTATGTCAATTTTCCAAACTGCTCAGCAAAGGTAGACAAAAATCCTTCTCTGAAACTAGAAGGTATGTGGTTGAACTCCTGGTCTGCTTTGAAATCTCAGCCTTAGGTTTTTAATGAAACACAGTGCCTTTTAGACCTCATATTTTAATCATTGTTCTCCTGTACAAATCAGAACTCTTGCCTTGTTTCTTTGGTTCAAGTACAACCTCCACCATGACCAGCTTTACACTGTAAGTGACACCCTTGGATCACAACCTGTGGGGAAGCTGTAGGTCCATTCCTTCTCTCCCTTTTGCAAAATATCCTACAGCCTGAACAGGCAAAGGCACCTTCCCAGAGCAGCCTGTTGGTATCATGACATCCCTTCTTTTTCCTACACGGCACCTTCAGGGGAGTCAGACTGAGCACCACACTTTGCTTCAGGCATTGCCTTTGTAACGTGAGCCACAGCTACAGCAGCGTCTGTGGCATGGCAGGTGACGAACCCTTCCCTGCACCTGGGGGTTTCGTCCCTGAACCCCTGGCAGCCGGGTGAGCTGGGGGCGTTTTGCTGAACTGGAAGCAGTGCACAGCAGGCTGGGGCTGTTGGGGCCCCGGGTCCCCAGAGCTGCAGTGGCTGATTTCTGGGGCAGTGACTCGCAGCACACCTTCAAGAGTGACCCACACGCCCGCCCTCGAGCCCAGCCCCAGCCCTTTGCCACGTCCACAGGTGTCCAGAGGGACCGGCTGCCTGTGCTCACAGCAACACCACTTAAAAGTTACCATCCTATCAGGGATTCCTGGACTTTCAATGCAGTGGAATGTTTTTAGAATTATGCCTAAGTGGCTTTGCCTAGGATTAATTGAGTATACTGGCGAATTCTTTTCTTTCTGTAGGTTATAACAGTTTGTCTGCTGGTCTCTTGTCTTTTTAAGCTCCAGTTGGTGAGACTCAGCTCTTCACTTCAGTGTCTCCCACCACTAGATGTTTGTTATTGAAAAGCAGCTTCAGTCAGAGCTGCAAACACGGCCAGGCAAGCACAGAATGTAAACTGGAAAATGATGAGGAAGAAAAAAGATTAATTTCTTCCCCTGGATTTTTCAAAGCCATTACCTGTTTTTGAATGACATTTCCAATTTGACACTGGGAACTGCCAAACCATTTACATAAGAATGCAAAAATGCACACATTATCACTGCAGGAAGCACTAAAAATTTAAGATAATTATATAGTACGGAAACTATTTCAAAGGACTCAAACAAAATAACAACTAATTCTAGAGAGTCACCCTTTAAGATGATTATTACTCTGCACTACTGCTGATCTCCCACTAAAAAAATCCTTCTCTTTACAATTATATGCACATTATAAATTCCTACTTTGTTCTTCCACCATCAAGCTCCTACAGCTGCTGCTGACAAATTTGCATTCTCTGAGAGCTTAACTAGACAACCAAAATATTCACACTGGGAACGGAGGTGAAACACGATTGCCACAGTTGGATGCAATCCTCCCTTCACCCTTGCCTCACACTGGGTCCTCTTCTGTGGGCTTCTACAGTACTGGTCTGCAACAGGGACACGGGGAGGATTCCTCTGAGCAACCTGGGATTTCTCTGCTGTGTAATCACCAGCAGAAGGAAGGATCCTACACTGGAGAGAGCAACACAGGTTATAAGTAAAAACCTCTAGCCGGGTATTGTGAGGGGAAGCCCTCTGCCTGTCACCACTGCTGCTGAGGGTGCGGGGGGAGAAGCAGTCTGTGACCCGGGATGCTGCTTCTCATCTGTGCAAAGTAATAGAAAGCAGTAAAAACGTATTTAGTCAGCTGCTTTCCAGACAAAAAAACACGTTTCAACTGAAGAAACCTGGCATGGGAAGGGAGAAGCACACTTGTGAGGTGAAAATGTTTTGCCCCAGCAGCCTCTCTCCACCTTCTGCTTCCACTGTTGTTCTTGTTCCTGCCTCCTGCCCCACTGTTGACATTCTCTTATCTTTTACCCAAGTCCCAAGGAAAAAAAATAAAATATTTCGCCTAGCGCTATTGCTCAAAGCAAACTCATTTGGGGAAAAACTTATCTGCCAAACCCTAATATGTTTTTATTGGATATCTGCTAAGAGAGATTTACAGAAGCTCATGCCAAAGTCAAACTCTTTTTTTTCCCCCACAGCAAGGGCAAAAGTACATACTGAACTCACAGCAAATGAAAATTTCTTGTCTCAGATATTATGAAGACTTAAGGAAGTCCCATCCCAAGGCTCTGACTAAATGAACAAAAGAAAGTGTTTTCTCAGTCTAATTATTGGAAGCAATAGCAGTAAAAAGAGCTGAAACTTTCCTACAAACTTCAGCCTGAAAAAGAAAACTGATAGATTTAAAATCTTAACTTCTGACAAAGTACAGAGCAAATGAAAACAGTATCTGGTAATGGGAAGTGCAGCCAACTTACTAATAGGTGTTGCTACCTGCGCTGTTCTTTCACACAGCTGTCTCAAACAAACCAGAGCACTGGAGGTCTGAACAGTCTGGATTGGCATGGGGTTCACGTGGAAATTTAATTAGGCTTGGACTAGAAAACATTTCAGACAACACTGGCATGAATTCCCATCTATTAAATAACAGTTTGCATGAGCAGAACACCACCAGCTTTTGCAGAACACCCTGCAGGCCTGTGTGAAGTGTTATCAGGTAACTGAGAGGGCCAGCACAGGGCAAGGGATTCACTGGAGTTATTTAAATCACCCAGGGCTACAGCATTTCTTTCTTATGGTCCATTTGGCTACCCCAGCACTCCCGAGACTGCTCCTGCTAGCAGGACATGTGCTAACGAAGCCTCTTACTCTTCAAACACAGATGGGGTGTATGAGGTCCTGCTTCCCTACACGCAGCAGGAGCTTTGCTGGCCCCTCCGGCAGAAATCCCTCAGGCAGACATCACCTTCCCTCCAGGCTGTCCCACTGCTCCAGTCCTGCTGTTTGCTCCAGGAGGGCTGAGACAGCGCTGACATCTCTCCTTCCAAGTACCTGGTTCTCCTGCCCCATTTTTTTGGGCAAAGAAACCATCTCAAGGAGCAGCCAGAGACGTTCCCCTGCCTGCCTTTAACCTGAGTGGTAGCTGTGGGGAGCAGCCACAGAGGCTGGTACTGAGGTGGCCTCTGCTCTTGCTGTGCCTCATCCCATCAAGGACCACACTTGTCTCTCCCAGTTTTCTCAGGTGAGAGAAGACAGGAGTTGCCAGCCTACAACATCACTTTTAAAAACAGGCTTGCCAAATTCACTCTAAAATGAATTATGAAAGTCTAGCTTAAACCAACCAGCTGCCTACCCAACACCCAGATTGCAAGGACCTGTCGAGACAGAGAGGGAATTACACAGAAAACAAGAGGCTCTGTCTTTACAGCACGGCCCATCTTTCAAGTATTGTCGCTGAAACCTTACCATTATTGAAGAAGACAGTAGAGCTGTGCCAAGTGATGGTCTAGATGTCATCTTCTGCTGTGGACACAACCTCGCCTGACCTTTCAGCCAGCACCACTCGGGGTCAGGACACTGCAGTTGACAAATTCAAGCTTGACACTTCCCAGAGTGGCCTGGGACAAGTTTCTTCATGACAGACTCACTTCTCAGGGGGACACTTTGGGGAGCTGAACATGCCAAAATGAACAAAGCACTATCTCCAATTTCCTACTTTGTAAGACAACAGTGATTACAACTGTTAGAAGTAATGCATGTTTGCACTCTATTGTGAGAATGAGGACTATTAAATAATATCTGAGCGTAATCACATTTACATAGTTGAAGTGTGCCTAGAAAAAAATAGTCTTTTAAGAGATTCACCTCTCCTGCTCCCAGCAGCTGCAGTCAGTATAATACCAGCCAAGAATGCAAAGGGCTGAATTACTTCTGCAGACAGGAAAATGATTTATATATTTTTAAATAATTCATGTGAATTATATATAAAAAAGCTTATAACCTAAGAATGAGGTGATGTATAGACTAGCTCATCATTGGGGTTTTAATATGATACCTCTAAAATATGTATATAGATCAGTGATTTACTAATAACCTACTTTTATAACACAGGCACACAGACAGACATGCAAAGCACAACAGGTTCAAACCCCTCACTTTCCATTCTCACTGCTAAAAAAAAGCATTTAAATTAAGTTGGTTTTCTTATCCTTTCATAAGTTCTTAATCCTTTAGTGGGCTACCTTCTACCACAGCACATAAATAAATTAGCCTTTCATTGTCAGAGACCTTTACAATATTACTGTTGTTCACTTACTCTCCTAGTTTTCTGGGTGTGCTGAGCACATCCCAGACTTGCAAGAAGGACCTACTTGCCCTGAGAAACTGCAGATCAAAGAATAAACATGATAATGACGAAAAATATTCACAGAGGCAGCAGGAAAGAAGGGGAGCAGAGTAAGGCAGAGACGGGCAGCAATGATGCAATGTTCAAAAACATTTTAAAAAAAATCCTTAGAGTTGAAGTGCATTTAGATTCAGTAGTAACTTCAGCATTCAGAGTAAACTCCTGGAAGTGCTGCAGTGCTTTAGGAATGTGTTTTCCTGGTTTATCACAACGCTTGGCTCCCTGTGTTTGCTCCTTGGTTTCAGGAACAGAACTTACCTGCCAGCAGCATCTCCCAGTGCTTGGATGATATTCCCACATGAGCATTTTCACAAAGAAGGAAACAAAAACCCTGTTCTTACGTGTTTTGCCCAAGGCTAATAAGGAATTTATCGCCCAGCATGGATTAAAACCCCAGAACACTTCTTGCACCACTACAGTTTTTAGTACAGACTTTTTCTGTCTCCTCTGACTCCAGTGAGCTCTTCTGCACGTTGAGCTTGGGCAAGGTAAGTTGGGAGTCTCTTGGTTTATTGGTTTTAAAACACATAAAATGCCCTGTACTTGTAGTCTCCTTACCACCTGCTGCTATGTTCCTAAACCTGTCTTTTGTGTTGTTCTGTAAAGCTTTTCACACTGGGAAAATGCAGCAGGATTTAGCCAGGACTGGCAGAGGAACATCCAGGCTCAAGTTCCCACAAGGAGTACGGTCACGTCTCTCTTTCAGAGAGTTAAAAGGCTCAGGAGTAGCTGCTGAGAGTCCAAGCCTCCTGCCTGCAGGAAAACAGCATTCCTCTCAGCAAAGAGGAAACTGCTGCTGTATTTACACTCACATCACATTCATATTTACCTCTGTGCCACAGACTCCAACTGAAGGAGCTGCATTGTCTTCTGCCTTCTTAGAAAAACTACACACCAAGGAAAGCAGGAGCACACCCCATCCCTGGAGGTGTTCAAGGCCAGGTTGGACAAGGCTTGGAGAAAGCTGGTCTAGTGGAAGGTGTCCCTGCCCATGGCAGGGGTTTGGAACAAGATGATCTTTAAGATCCCTTCCAATTCCAACCATTCTGTGATTCTGGGATGATTCTGTGACATCTTCAGACTGACTCTCCTGCAACTTTATTACTGCCTTCTGGAGTTTCCTATAACAACACCTTGATGATCTCTACCTGCACTGTCGGACTGCAAAGGCCAAGAGGGCAGTGAAACTTTTGGGGTATTTTTACCTGATAAAGCTTTTTTCACCCTGAGGCTGGATGCATGAACTAACCTCTTGGCATTGGCAGACTGCTGCCACCAAAACCTGACTAGCATCAAAAGAAAACGGCTATACCAGCAGCAAGGTGCTACCATGGTTTTAAAAATTAATTAGGCACTGTGCACTATAAAGCTTCTCCATCTCTTGACAAAATGAGTCCATGGTGTGTTGGGAGGGAAATCTGTTGGTGATCACTAAATACAAGTGAAACTGGTTAATGTGCATCAGCAGTTGCCCACTGCATCAGTTACAGTGTGTAGCTACAAGTAAGTCAAGTAGTTTATTTGTGTAATTACAAGGAACTGATCCCTGGGGGTCATACAAATAATTCAGTATACTAGCTAAAAATGAGCTTTCTGAGAGCATTTACACTAGTATAATCTGATGGGATGCAGAGTTCTGGAAAATAAATGCCAAAGGGGATGAAAAAACAGCTAAAGCTAATTTATTTTTTAAATCAAGTGAATATTAGCATTTTTTTGTCTGTATTTGTTCAGCTTTAACGAATAGCTTATTTGCTTCTTCATTGCTATTTCTTCCATCTTGGGCAATATATCCCAATTTGAGGAATTGTATCCAAGGCTCAGCACAACTGCCAAGGAGAGAAATGCAGTTATAATACAGGCACACTGCACTACACGTGGGAGGCACCTTTGTCCATCACCTGAATGGACAGCCTTTTCAGGAAGCTTCTAAAAAACAACCCCTGTTATTAAATTAATCACCTTGTGTCAAATGGCAGAGTGACAAGAGAGAAAATTTACCTGGGTAATAACTCAGCAATAAAGGTATATACAGAGGAGGAGGAAATTAGGTTGTTGCAGACACAGCAATAACATCGCGAAGCAAAATCCAATATTGGAAGAGATAAAAGTTTTCCATCCCAATATTCCTCCATGACAAGTATGAAAGAGTATGCATAAGAACAAGGGGAAAAGATGAAAGATACCAGTAAAAAATGCCTTTGAAAAGCGAGCTAACAGGTAATCAGTGCCTCAGAAGAGAGAAGATCCGAAAACTTGCACAGACACGGATCTCAGTAACACACCTTGGGTCTTCCCTGTTTAGTTTTGCTAAATGCTCTGCAAAGGTGGTTCAGGAGATGCTGTCAAGGGGCTGCCTCTTCCCGTGGGAGAAGCCTGCTGAGCTCTCCCCATTTCCACCCACGTAGGAAAATAACAGGTAAACGGGGGCAAGCGGGGTGTTAAGGTGGCAGTGGTGGTGACGAGGCAAGCCAGAAACGAAATGTGTAGCAGTGACATGTTTTCTAACAGCAATGACAGATTTTAATAAGCAAGCTATTCTTCAGTTTTGATTTGAGGTGTATATAATTAGGTGATGTGGGTGTTGAGTGATAAAACCCACAAGAAATACACAAATTAGAAGCACTGCTTTTTTGAAACCGTGGCCTGTTTCAGATTAAATGGCGTGACCTATTTTTATTGTATTATTATATTTGGAAAATAAAAGGAAAACTTTTCTTTTTAATCTCTTCTTCAGCGTGGAAAAGATATATTGGGGACAAATGACACCGCTCTTTTAAGTTCTCCTCTTTCAAAATTTAAGAACCTTTATTTGTGGTTTGATTTCTTTTACTGTTACTGGCTTCTTCCTAGAAGAGATGAGATGTACCTTGTTTTTTCCAGATTTTCCAGCAGTCACTTTCACAAACTTCATTACAAACACAGTTAAATACCTCCCTGTTCCAGATTTGAATAAAAACAAGGACAGCTAGAAAAATTCTATGACTGCTGAGCAAGAGCAAGAATTTACAATGAATTTCAAGAATGTTCTTCTGAAGGGAATATGGCTGCTCAAAAAATAAGGACTTTTTGATCCTCTCTGAATTTTCAGGCATTTGCACACATGGCAAGAACTTTCCATGGGCTATAAAAGTGAAGTATCCAGCACATTTCCTATGCAGCCTCTAAGAGCTTTCACACTCCTCACTGTCATCACTAAGGGGCTGAACAAGGGATCAATAGAGCAACAGCACAAAATGCATATTTCTATCTATCTCAGGAATTTAATCAATTCCTTTTAAAATAAGCTAGATTATCTTAATTAAATTTGTAATGTGAAGTATATTGGAGCACAGGACAGTGTCTTGTTCTAGTATCTTCACAATCTTTCATACGGGCCTCCATTGGCCACCAACTTATTAATTACCTTTTTTAGAGCCAGTTATCATCTCTCAATCATATGAAGGTTATGTAATGACACATCTTTATCTGTAAGGCTTGCTACCAGCAAAAGCACAATATAATAATTTCCCAAGAAATCCAGTCCATCTACTGGAGACGACCAAAGATAGTTATTGAAAATATTATCAAATACAGATCTCGGGAAATGTAATTTGCCCAAATCTCTTGTCCTACACCCTGCATTAAAGCAGTGATCAGCCTTTTCAAAGTTCTGCTCTACCCAGTTTCTCAAACTTATTCAGCATGTGGCTTTCTGCTTGCTGTGCCATCCCCAGCTGGGACACAGCACGGCCTGAGCTGCCCTGAGATCTGCAAACCTCTCCACAGGCTTCTGTGAAGCCCAAGTGCTCCTCAAAACTCATTCATTTATTTTGGCAGCATCTCTATTAAATGATAAGGTATCATTACTGCCAATAAAACCAAATTTAATCCCATGTGAAACACCAGAACTACAAAACCTGTTAGTATTTCAAATCAACGTGAAAAACATCAAAATCTTGTATCTTTTCACAACACAAAATATCAGAAATCATCTCTTGATATTCTTAAAATGCTACATTTAGACTATTATACAGCATGAAAAATGAAATTGTCATTTTGAAATGGTTGGGGTGTTTTTTTTAGCTATAATAATAGTATTTTCATAATCTTTCCTCAGAAATTTTAGAAATCAAAACTTTTAGCTTTACTTCTGGATACAGCCATCTATCTCCCAGATTTCTCTCCTGAACCCCATTTTCCTGAATTCTTTGTTTATCCTTATGGATGAACAGCCCTGTTTTTACAGATGTCTTTATACAGCACCTCATCCAGAGGATCCCTGATCCTGGTTCCCCAAAGATCTTCTTAAACCTGTCATCCATTCAAATTCATAATAGCAGTGATTAATAAGAATAAGAACATAAAACCAGCAGCAACAAGAGCTTAGTGGGAATGCTATACTTTTAAATGAAAGCTGATTAGTCTCAGCTGTTCCTTCTGGCTAACACTGAGCTGTAATGCTTCTTGATTCCATCTGCTTTACTGCTTGGCCTTTTGTAGAGAAAAAAAAAATCACTTTTGTTTTTATGTCTGGGAAGGCAAAGTATTGGCATTTTTAGTGACCCTCAGAGCTACAGGGACTCAGGAGCAGGCATCTTTACCAATAATCTGCACAAAATTTTCCTTTTTATTTCACTGCCTTTTGACTTAACACGTAATTGCACCTGTGGAGAACCTCATGAATCCCCACGTCCCTCTGCCTGACTCATCTCCAGACCCAGTATTGCCAGGATTGATTCTAGTGACCCCCCCTCGACCCAAAAAACCTGGCTCCCTCCTGTCATCCAAATCTTACATGGGGACTGCTCCAGTGCTGCCTCCTGCCTTGGCCATCTACCTCTGCATCCTCTGTGCTGCTGTGGGATGAGCCCCAACTCCGCTGCCGGCCGCTCCACCACAGGAGCAGCAGGAAGCAGGGATGGGAAGCCGACTGCTGAAGGAAGAGGTTTCCTTTCACTGAAGCAAGGGGCTCTACTCTGTCGTGCCGAGGACAACACCACCTACCCAAATATTTCAAGGACTTTGCAGAGAAAACGTTATTGCAGGTCAGAAGAACTGTACTGCGGGGAGAAGACCTTTCAAATACGGTGTGGGAATGCTACTGCGAGCAGGCTGGTCTTGAACCACGGCCATATTCAGGCAGGCTGAGTGACCTTCACGGCTCAGCCGGCAGGATGCCGCACGCCGACGGGGGAAGCTGTGAGCAAAAGCCAGGAGCAGTAGGAAATGGACTGCTAAGTGTCTCATTAAGTTCCATTAAAGGGTCTGACCACTACCCTTGGATTGACTGTCAGATGGAAAACATCTGTTTTATTTAATGATTCCTCCTGATGCTTTTCAGATCCCAGCAAGTTTGAAATGTTGCCCCTCATGCACTTAGAGCACATTTCCCAATTAAGAGTGGAGTGGTTCTTTTTATAGTCAAGTGGGAGATTTGCAGTAACTACTGTAACTCAATTGTAAGGAAAATCTCTAGGGCTTGAACGACTTCTTCACTGCAAAAATTAATCTTGCTGTGAGAAACCAAAATCTTAACCCACACAGGAGTTTCCCAGAGGAGCTCTATCCTGGGCATGCCTTCTCCTAGTCCCACCCATGGTACCTCACCAGAAGGTTGCAGGATGTGTCCAGAGGCTCAATGTGCAGAAATGGAGCCGCTTCTGGGGCAAACAAGGACAGATTCGCAGAGTTACTTGTAAAGAGACTGACCTTGAAGAGCAAATGTATTGTCTGATAGGCAGGAGACTGTTTCCCACAGGAAAGCACTTTCAAGGAGGTCGTAACTTAGCCCTTATCACTTCTTGATGTAAAAAGAAAATGCTTTTACCAGTTAATGGCTCAGAAAAGTGCATGACTGGTTACCGTAACCACAACAACATATTCAAAAGCAGTGAGACAGAAAAGGAAGTGCTTGATAAGCATATGTTGTTTTTAATAAAGAATGACTTAGTGCTAAGTGGACCACACTGTTTCCAAGGTTGCTCGGCAAAAGCGGAGCATGGGGGGACCCAACACCCTCGGGATGCCTCACTGTGCCCCATCCATCATCATTACCCTGACCATCTCTCTCCTGTGCATCCCACCCCATGCTGCAAAACAGGGCTGATACTTTCCTTTGTCTGCCTTCCCCATATAAAGTGTTCAGCCTTCCCAGCTCTGGCACAAGGCTGTACCAAATTCAGTGCTTAATGTACTCCCTGGGTACTTAGGACTAAGACAATCTGGTCAGAACTGAGATTTGGAAAGACACTTTTGTTCTGGCCTCGCATTAACTGATCATTTATTACACTGTAAGATCAGCCGCGTGTTATCAATATTCAGAGGTCTGAAAGCTCCAAGCACAGATGTACTGCAGACTGACAGTAATTTATTGTGTAGAATGGCTGAGATGAGATTGGAGGAGAAGTGCTACCATCCAGGTGGCTTTCTGAGAACAAGCACAATGAATCAGCCATCAGCACTTTAATATCCTTCCTGTGAAACTGTGGAAAAGGGAGGGAATTTGGCCCTCACTCCACGTACCGCTTCCCCTGCTCCCTGTGAGCCAGAGATCAACATGTTCATGACACAGACTTCAAAATATCTCTGCCTTCCATGAGGGTCATCCTAAGCAGGGCCTAAAATTACCTTGGTTACAGGTTGCAGCTGAAACAAACAAAATCCCCCTTCTTTCTACAGCAAAACCTTGGTAGACCCTGCTCATTGCGCCCTTGCTCTGACACCACATCGGAGCATTGCTTTGGTGGGCAGCCCTGGTCACCCCCAGGTTGTCTGGTCATGACACAAGACCTTCCTCCAGCTGCAATTCATTCTTCCACCTTGAATACATGGGTAGGGTTACTCTTGGGTGCAGACCACAGGCAAGAAGCAATATCTAGAGTAAAAATCAGTTCTCATGGCAAGTGAGACCTCGAATAGATCTGACTCAACACTTCAGGACCACCAAGCCATGGAGATTCTGCTTGTTCTGGTTCAAGCAACAACAACCTCCTTATAATCTTTCCTGCAAGAGAAAGGCAATTTGTTCCTTCTTGGGAAAGGCTATGAGAAACATAAAGCTCAGGTAAAGGTTTGAATGGGAATGGGAATCCAGCTCTGGAGTGATGGTTCCTATGGCGCAAATGGGCTGAACGAACAGAAGAACTCAAACAGCAACAAACAAGAGGTGGAATTTACGGAGAATAAAAAACATTTAGACAAGCACATCACCATTATTAAGTTACCACCTTCTTTAGATAGTGCTGAGCTGGTTTAACATCCACCAGTGCCAATATGCCAATCCTAAATGTGTGCAACAAGAAAGGATGTAGGAATGTGATGAAGGCTGGGTATCTCTGAGCACTCACATCCAGCTCAGAAAGGCTAATGCAATGTTTTTACTTAACCCCAGTACTTGGACCCCAATTCTGAGAAGGCACAAAAGCAACTGCTACTTTCACAAAATCAAGTCCCTGATAAGATGCTGCAGGTTCCACACCATTTCTTAAAAGGGAGATAAGGACAGAGCCTGGACAACTCACATCTTGGGCAATGGTGACTCGGAAAATTCAACTCTGGGTACAAAAAGCACAGTTCCAGTGAACCCATCAGTTGATATGAAAAAGTAATTCTAGTATGGAGATGGAAAGTATTTTAAAGTCTCATAAAAACAATCAGAACAAAATGCACTTAAAACTTTATATTGAATCTAGCTAGGTCTTTGTCATCCTTGCTTTTAGGGCTACACTTGTCCAGCTCAATAGGTCAGACCAAAGGTCAGACAGGAGCACTCTGGGCTCTGAAAATACCATTACTTGTACGAGCTGCTGGACCATCACTTCCGTGGTCATGCCAAGGACTAGCGGGATGTCACCCACGCTGGCAGCAGCACAGTCCTGCAGAGGGGTTGGCTCTGCTGCCACCAGTGATGCAGCACAAGTGGTGCCTATGACAACCTGTGGGCTCAGCTGCTCCCACGTGGACAAGCCCTGCGATCGTCCACTTTTGTCTCCTTACATCGCCTCTTCCCCTCACTGAGACCAGCGGGTCTGGGTGTACAGAGCTCTGGAAATCAGGCTGCAGACTTGGAGACAGCCTTCACTGCAAGATTCAGCGAAGGAGAAGCTGGACTTGGGCAGTCTGGGGCATCCTGAGCTGACAGCAGCGTGTCTACACCTGGCTCTGTAGGTCCTCCTTCCCAACAGATAAAAAATAACAATCTTCCTGAAGGTTTTAAAACTTTTTTATCACAAGCTACAAAAGTTGAGACAAAAATCACCCAGAAAGCCCAAATCCTCCACTGTCATGAACTAGCCCTTGGTAAAACTGTTATAAATGGATCCTCATCATCAAGTGTAACTCCGTTCAAGGGGAAGGTTTGACTGAGTACTTAATTTAGGTTGGAGCAAACAGCCTCTGTGCTAACCCTCTATTCTCATATTTCACACTACTTTGACAATCTCAAATGCTTTTCACTCATGCTGATGCTTTTCTTCTTGGTGTCAAAAAATTTCAGGACAATTTTAACATGCATCTTCAAATCATCTTCAAGTTGAAATAAATCTGAAAGGTGTGCATCTCCCCACAAAACACCCCCAAAATATCTGCTATTACTTCTACAGCTGAAGTGAAGTTAGAAACTTTAGGGAACGTCTTTGTTAAGCTTGGTAGGAAAAAAAAATCGAGCAGGATGAGCTATAGTGAAAATCATCTGCCATCAGTGTGTTCAGTGATAGCTGCTGGGATCTGAGCAGAGCCTGGCGTTTTGGAACTCATCTCTTCCCAGCGTGCCCAACCACCCTGCTGGCAGTTTTCTAGCACGAAGGGGCTATTAAAGAGAGTAATTCCTGCCTTTTGGAGGAGCCAAGACTCACGTTCACGGGGCTGTTGCTGGCGAGAGCTGCCCCCAGCCCTTTGGAAGCACCGTGAATGCCATGAGACACCTGCGGTCGGACGGAGCGGCTGCTGCTCGCCACGAGCCCTCCCCAGTCCCCTTGTTTAACCCCCAGGCCCTCGACCAGAAACACCAGCGCTGCCTCACGGGGGTGGATTAAACGGTTTTGCAATTAAATAAGTGATGAGCGCCCGTGTTGCAGGGCAGTGGTTGGACTGGGAGGCAGCACCTCCAGCCCTCTCGCTGCAGGGAGCACCGGGGTGAGCAAAGCCCTCGCGCTCCTTCTGCACCGCGGGCTGATGCTGCCTCTGGGACCTGCCTGTGAGGAGCAGCTTCCTGAGACAGCAAAAGGGAGTGACAAAGGATGAGAGAGTAACAAACCCCGCTGAGAGTTCAAGCACTCCCTCTTCGGCTCTGCCGTAGAGCTGCGAAGAATTTTGCAAATGTCTCTTTTCAGCAATTCTGCCACTGGACTCAAGTGCTAGTGGCGGTGTGTTGGAAAAGAGAACTCTCTCACTCAAAATGAACAGCTCATTTTCAGGTAAACAAATGAACTCATTACTGGAAAGTCAGATAAAGGATTTACAAGGGGGTTTTTTTGGTGGGAGAAAACTATGCAATGGTCTTGCTGTCACTATGCTTGGTATAAAAAATGGTTTAAAATTTCCTGTGCAAAACTGTACTGCAGACCAAAAGAAAAAATATACACATATGCCCAGGGAGAAAATAGATAGTCTTGGAGAAAATTTATTTTTTCTGAGGAAAATTATTGCATGATTTAAGCTTACAAAGAAAGAAGACAGCAAATGTAGCCCAACTGAAAGCTCATTACTGATGTCTGCATTCACCCAGCTCACCCATGCACAGCTCTGTGTGTCAAAGGGTTCAACCTCCAGCACAGATACTTTCCCCACCACTAATTAATTCTTTCCCAACATTCCTCTTTTCCTGAGTAATTTTCTATGTGAAAAAAAATTTAAATTAATACTTTGCCCATATGTACTTAGTAAATAATCCAATATCAGATGTGATGGATGGCTGTCTGATCTGTAATATACTTGCCATAACATATTTTATATTATTCTGCTTGCTTTCTTTCTCTATTTCTGATGCTTTATTAATTCATTCTCTCTCTCTCTGACTTTCCCCTTTCGTAATTCTCTGCTCGGTTTCCAGCCTTATTTTTATCAGTGGATTTTTCCATGACTCCTTTTTTTGGCCCCTTGAAGAAAATAACAAACCTAAAGGTGTCCAAGCCCCAGTCAGACTCTCAGACTTCGAAATCTCGCACACCCGTGCTAGCAAGCAGCACACTTTTTGCCCATTTTCACGTATTTTTTCACAAGCTGGCTTTCAAATAAAAACGAAAGTGCTTAAATGATACAGCTTCTTTTTGGCAGAGATGATCACATTCCTAAGCAGTTCATCCAAAGGCTTTGCAAAGGCAATTCGAGCACATCCTTTTACCTGGGAGAAACAGGCTGTTATTTCCCAGAGGCAAACACACTCTGATGCTAATTTAAACAGAGCTCACGTAACCATGTGCTCTGCTGTGAATGGCTAAGGATCACTAGGGCTTACACCACACAGACTTCCTACTTATGGAAATTTTAAATTACCCAAAATGTATATGATTTGAGTTGAATATGTATGCCCACCACCCCCACTCCAAATTGAAAACTGCTTTTTTTATAACAAATGCCTATTTCGAGCTGAGTGTTTGGAAAAGAAAAGCCCTTCCAAGCCAGGGTGTCCTCTGAAGCAAGTGGGAGAAGAAACAGGTTTTAAACCCACTCCTTTTGTTCCAAAATGTGGAATGTATTTTGCTATTTTTATAGTCACACACTTGCCATTGGCTGCAGCAGGCTTTGAAGCAGGCTTGTAAGGGTTCTGAGAGCAGGAGGGAGGGGCTGATGGGAAGTAAATCTGTCCTCTCTGCTGGCAAAGAGAGGGATGTAATAAATTCTGGAGGTGGGGGGAACGGAGAAACGTAATAAATAAAATATTGAGAAAAGTGGATGTTAAAAGAGGGGAAGTGACAGGAAGAAAGGAAACGAGAAGACAGTTGTAGTAAAAACTACCAAGCTGTTTAGAAAATAGATGCAGTAAGAGAAGAGGGAGCCACCGAAGTTGGGGAAAATCATGTGCAGTCTCTGGTACCACCGTGCCAGAGGAAACAGCCTGTTTGGGAGGCAGGAACTCGCCTTTGCTCCCCCTTGCAAGGTGAGGGTCATGCCAGAGAAGGGGTTTGGGTATAACCAAAAGCCATGCCAGCCTTCTGCCCCACTGCTGGGGCTGCAGGGTGATACAGGGCAGAGTGTACCCAAAAATCCACCTCATGACTGTGGAAACTGGTAGGCAAAAGCCAACAGGAGCCCCTGTGATCTTAAAACCTGCCTGGAGTTCCTCCAAAACCAGGCCAGTGTCCTGTCCCGTGGGCAGGAGCAGAGCCCAGCTCACCTTTAATGTCACCAGTACAGGACTTTACCTTCTCTCCCCAGGCTTAACAAGCCCTTAGACAACTTCACACACCTAGTCTCTCCTTTAAACTAGCTTTAGGCTTCCTCCTGAGTTAATGAGAAACAATTTCCGAGCTACCCATTTAGAAAAAGGCCCTTCTTCAAAGCCCCTTGCAGGTGCCATGTGCAAACAGTAGCAGATCCAGGTTCCCTCTTTAGATCTCACTTGTCTGCACCAGAGGACTGCTCCTGGGAGCTGTTTCAAAGGCTGAAGTGTCAGCATCAGAAAGAAAAGAGGTGTGTGGGTGTGAAGTTACTAAATGCAAAACTGTCATCCTCCTTTCATTTACAACCCTGAATATGCATGCATGAAAAAATGTAGGACTTATATTAAAGTTTTTACTCTTCATGCAGAAAATATCAAGGAAAAAGAGACTAAAAGATAAGATAAGGCTGTGCAGGTCAGAATTCTTTCTCAACTAAGCTTTTCTTTTTCATCAGTAATGATTTCTGCTAATAAACCCTGCCCTAACTTAAATGAGAATGTCTTTTATCATGCCAGGGAAGGGCACTGTCAGCAGAGAGACACGTTTGTGTTGCTGACTGGTCAATGGCAGTAACGAACGGCAGATGGATTGTTTTAGTCTCTTACCCAAATAAAAGCTGTGTGGAAAATTGGTACCCATCCCAGAAAAGCACTAGCTCAAAAAGCACCTCACAGTAAGAGTGGGGATACTGAGGTGTCTGGGTGTTCACAGCTACAGAGGCTGCCTGGGCTCTGCCTTGAGGTGGGGACACGTCCCCTAGGATGGGACAGAGGACCCAAACAGCTGCCCAGTGACACTCTGTGCCTGTACCAGCCTTTCATAATGCAAAATCTTTGAGAATATGCACTGCTGCTCTCAAGAAAATACACTCCTTACCTAGCTTGCACCTGCCAAGAAGGATGAAAACTTACCGCATCTAATGGGAAACTGAAGCCTGCCCCTTGGTCACCCTCAGTCTGTGTTTCAGCATGAGCTCTGCTGCCTGGTGGCGGCTGGACACGTCACCTGGTCAGGGGGACCCCTGCTGCCAGCTCAGCAAGACGTTTGCCAATGTCCCCAGGAGAGCTCTGATGTCAGACACGAGCACCACGCTGCCGTGAGGCTCTGTGATAGCTGAGGCTCACGGAGCTGCTAAAACACTCCTGTGCTTGGAGCTAAGTGGAAAACAGCAGTGGGGCAGAGGTAAAGCGCGAAGGACTGAGGGTGGGAAGCGTCCTTAACACCCCCAACATTTACATGAAGACTACTAGTTTGATAGTAGGATTTACTTAAAAAAAAATTCCAGACACTCAGCATGTAAACTTGCAGGCATTATCCAAATGAGGAAGGTGTTGAGTTTACTACAAGGACACTGGAGGGTGCAGATGAAGATGCCAAATTTCATTTGGAGGATTTTGAGCATCCAAAGGCAGCACTAAACAAATGGTGTTTGTGCGCCTTGATGAATGACATCAGGTACATCAGTGCACCTGGGTTAGCAAAGAAACACTTGCTACAACCTACAGACTAATGGTATCATCCAAACTCCTGAAAGATAAAATATACACGGGGTAAATGGTTCCATTTTTCAATCTGCTACATATTGCACTATGAGAGGATTTCTCAGATGAGATTCCTCAGTATAATGCAATAGGCTACACGTGGAGGATGAAAATTAATGAGAATGTCTTTCCTTTTGCAAAGAACTACAGTACTTTGACTGATTTGCCAGGTTTCAAGGAAAAGCTAAGCATTGAAAATACACACACACACACACACAAATACATGATTTCCCAATTCTGAAACCTGGAAACAGAAATGCTGCACACTGATACTGTTCTATCAACTTCCTGCTTGTAGGACCAGGGCTATAGCTGGGAAGATAAAGCACACAAAGTGACTTGGGATTCTTTTATAATTAAAATTCTTGCTTGTCTTACAACAGATCTTTGCTTATGACTGGAATTTAGTCTTTGCAGTAATGGTGAATATTACTAACAGTTTTTGATTACAGACATTGCCCTAACCCTGATTTTCTGCCACCTTTACCCATTACAAGCAGCAATACAGATAAGCAGAGCTCTGACATGGCACACAGTCAAAGGAGTAAACAACTCCCAAAAAGATCAGCTCACTGGAGGCAGATTGCTTATTAAACACTGTTGTACCATAGGTAACATAGCCAAGAACACTGATTTCCTGACCTCCTGGCCTCTGGACAAGTTCAATATTTCAATGAGACCTCTCTGACTCTGACCCTCCTTCCCATGAGAAACTGCAACATCGTGGTGCTCTACAGACACTGCTCTTGGTTGTACCCAACACACCAGAGACCACCAACAGCCCTAACAACTACAGGGCTGATGGACTTCTCTAGGGCAAATTTTGCAAAGAAATAAATTTATATAAAATTCTTCCAAACACCTTATTTGCCTTTCAATGGTTTGATGTTATGTTGCAGTAGCTATGTTCACGTTCATTGAAAAATAAATAGGAAATACAGAAAATAAGAAATGAAATGAGGATGTGAAAGCTTTTCACCTGGCTGTTATCTGTGCTTAAATAAAACCATAACTTTTGAACAACCATGTTTTCCATATCATCTACATTTTCTTTCTATGCCAATTATTAAATACATGCACTTTCTGAGGCCCTACAGAATACACTTCACTGTTGCGGTGCAGTAAAAAAAAAATCATAATACATCACTTGTTTGCAATAGGATTCATTACAAATGAGATGTTATACTTTACAAATAGTGTCTCATAGATTTTTCTCACAAAGCACTTCATAGGAAAATGTTATTATTTAAGAGAAGAAAAGTACATGAACAGGTGAATCTAAATTTGCATCCCACCAGATGTTCTTGAGGTCCTATAACCACTCCCAGTGATAAAACAAAAGCAGTGATTTCTGAAATTTAAATATTCCCTTATTGCTGCGGGTCAAATCTTCAAGGAATTACTATACAGAAGTTAGAGGAGAGTCACTGAAGTTAGAGATAAGCTTTACTAACCAAACCAATCCAGCACAACTTTAACAAGGCACAAAAAGTCCTGTAGGTTTTCGGTTACTACCCATCATGTTTGCACTGACAGCGTGGACCAGTGGATCTCCAGATCTTGGGAAAGGTTTCTTGCTCCATGCCCTAGTGTTTACAGCCCTAACTGCATTGATGACTGGTCCCTAAAGAGGTATTTTCCTTTTTTATCCAGGCTTAGATAACTGTACTTTGAACTGTCCACACACGTGCATATCAAGGTTTTTGTCAAATTGCATACCTGGAGCTTGCTAAGGACAAAAGGATCACAGTGTTGTCCTGGAAAAGGTCATCTTGTTGAAGAGTAATGAGGATTTTTGAGTGGCTGCTTCCCAAGCCCATGTGACACACTCACAGAATCATACAAAGGAGCTCAAGGGGCAGCAGAAAGGAGCTGATGTAGAAGGGCACACCTCACCTCCTGCAAAAAGCTTACAAACACAGCCCTGCAAATGAAAATATCAGCATGAAAACCTGACCTTGTTGGAGTCAGCAATGGCTGTGATACTGCACAGGCCACAACATGGCCAAGCACAGCATTTCATCCTTCCCTGTACTGCGGTCTCAGGGATTCATGTTTTAATTTAAAAAGCAGAGGACATGAAAGTAGTACTTCTGCTGTTATCCTTTGCCTAGGATGCAACCAAACCCAACAGGAAGAGTTCAGCTATTTTTAACCAGGTCAGTCCTACAAGACCTGTGTGGACTTAACTGCATGAGAACAGAGTTGGCCCACAGACATCTGGGGCTTGTTTTGGCTCAGCACGGAGAAGATTGCCTAGCTGCAGCATTTAGCTCCTAATTTCATCTCAGATCTTTCCCTTCTTCCTTTTTCAATAATGCCTGGGCTGTTGAGATGTCAGATTTTGCTGCAAGCCAATTTCAGAGCTGTTTGCACATGATGCAGAATATAAACCTGTATACAGCTATTTCATCAGTTTGGAAAAGAGGTTGAAATACTGAAATTTCCTTCATCAGAGCAAGCCTCTGTGAGAAAATGTCAGGCCACCAGGGCTCAGTGTGAGCCTTTCAGCACTACGTGTGGCCACATCCTCCCTCACCCTCCTCTGCAGCAACACCTCTCTAGGAACAGGCCTGGATCAGAGCAGCCTGGCTCACGCCTATCCCGTGTGGCAGGAGCATCCTCGGCACCAGCCGGTGCAGCATCCCATTCACCCCAGGCCACAGGAAATCTGGGATCAGGGAGGAGGCTCTGTGAGAGAGGCCAAACGCTTCACAAGGGGCAGCCTGAGAGGCGAGATGAGCTCCTTCAAGCGGTGCCACCAGGCAGCACAGCGTTCCTTGTGTTGTGCTTGCTGAGATACAGCGTGACACAGTGCCAGGTACTGATAAACACTGCGCAAGGGACACAGAGACATGAAGAGTGATAAATGCTGACGTCACTTGTTAGGACAGAAAGCAAGGTGTGCAAAATCACTGCTGGGAGAGGTACTAGGGTACCCGGACTGTGTGAAGTGTGCCAGTCCACAGGCTCCCTTTGATGGTTCCAGTCTGGTACCTGAACGTCCCAGGGCAGCCCTTCCTGCACCAGCAGTGTGCTCTGAGGCAGTGACGAAGGACACTGCTCTAATCAGGAGGCTTCCCAGAGCTGCTGGAATGAGAAAAGGGCTACAGTTTCTGCTGAGTGTCTGACCAACACAATTCCAACTGCAACCCCTTATCATTTACTACTTGAACATAAAAAAAAACCACTGACGGGACTTGGCAGGCAAGGCTATAGCATTGGAATGAGGTTGATGGATTCTGGATGTGAGTGTGAATGATCCCTTTGAATGTAAACCACAAAAAAATAGGGTTTTCTAAGCAGAAACACAGTTCTTTACTCTTCATATCCCAATTAACAAATACAGCCTGATCATAAGGCCAGCTGTGTCATAAGAATATCTACTGAACAGGCATGGCAGCTTCTCATACGTGATGGACTGGAAGGAGCTTGTAAGGAGGTTCAGGTATTATCTGGTGACTGCTGGTCTGCACACACCTTTTCAAGCAGAACACTTCACTTCTAACCAGCCATAGCAAAGCATTATTCGCACTCAGTCTTTCAGAGAGGATGCAATTAGCCTTAGGGGCATGATTGCCTCCTTCTAAACCTTACACACCAGTGTGAGCAACAGATGAATATCTCCACACTGGTAGAAAGTGTTGAGGAAGGGTTGAATGAGTCAGTAAGAACAAATAAATCATGACTTGAAATTTAAATTAATGCCGTAAAGTTAAAACACAGAGCTACGCTTGTAGAGATTTCCATTTGAAAAAGAAAAAAACAAGTATGCCGTCTTAAATCCAGATTGAGTCTGAGCCAAGTGTTTTATATGTAGAGAGATTGGGACTCGGAAAAAAGCCCTGAGTTCTGGCATGTATCTATTTCTATTTTTTGTTTGTTGGAAGCTTCCCTGACCCCTGCTCCGAATCTCCAATGAAGTTTTATTTCAGGTTCCAGTATATATCATTACATCATTATATATATCCTTATATTAACAAATGAAATGATTGTAGCATCAGGTTGGTAGTGAGGCAATAATATCATTCCAGAAGACTTTTATCAAGGAAGTAAGATTTTATCAGGCTTTCAGGATCTTTAAGATTAGAGAGAAATGAAATTTTCTGTAGGCTTGTGAACCCACTTTTCAGGAAGGTGGAAGAAAAATGTATTTATCCATACGTAATCAATACAAACTCACAAACCCCTCAATTTGTAAGAGTAATTTGGGCTATTTACATATGGCCTGTATTTAATGCTGTCCCACAGGAACAGAAACTTCCACCTCCAGCTTGAAGTGCTTAGATTTCAGCTTAAGAACTACATGACCTGTAAAACCTCACAAGACGCTCTACCAGCAGAGCTTTAAAGATGCCAAAACACCAATGAAAGGAAGAAACTCTTCTCTTCACAACGTGTGTGACCCTGCTTCCAGTAACAGAATGATGGGGGAAAGTGGAAGGGACAACCCAAGCATGTGCAGGGCACAGGGAACTTTCAATTCCAGGTTACTCAACGTTTGTTTTGAGTAAGAGTAGAGATGTTTGGATTTGGCCTTACTGTAGCAAACTGTCTCCAGAGGCATCAGCCTAATGACAACTTAATTTTACCAACACTGCTTGACTCAGTAAAAAAAGTACAGATTGAATAATTGCTATATCAAAAAGTAAAGGCCGTAACTATCACAATTACCCACATTAACTCCAATTGTTTCATAAGAGAAGCAACTGTTGTTTAGAAGACTGTCAGACAGAGCCAGAGGAAAACAAAACAGCTCAACAACAGAAAGCCTGGTATTAAAAGAGAGAGAAAAAAATAACTTGTCTTCTTTTATTGTCAGTCCTGTGATAATAAAATGAAGGGCTGCAAGTGCAGAGGGTTTGCTGTTGGGTAGCAAATGAAGCTTCATCAGATGATTCACGGCCAAGCCAGGATGACTGTACTCATCTTCTCCCTTAACAGCACAAAGGGAGGTTGATTTCCTTCGTACAGATATTCCCAAGGCACTTGCAGATCAAGACTGCCTCCCTCTCAGCTGCAAATTCAGGATCTTCAGGGATTCACCACGGGGAAATTGCTGTGTGGCCTCTAAGCACAGCCCTGCCTGGGGTTGGTGATAGAGATGGTGCATGAACACGGGCTTTTAGTGCTTTCAGATCAGTGCTGCTCAGGAAGAGAAATCATCAGTGCAATGGCCATTGGCTGATGGCTAAGGAATGCTCTCTCTCTCCACTGCTGCTGGACATAATTTTGTGAAGAAAAAATATTTATTGTTTACTTGCAAGAGCTACACATTACTAATAATAAATGTTTGCCCTTCTGGTGCTGTTCCTACTAGCATAATTAAAGGAAATAAGAACTGATAGTGCATCACTTAGAGAGTACAGGTGTTTTCTGGCATCTCACTGATTAGAAATGCAAATTTGGAAAACAATTAACTAATGTGGTAGAAATCAACAATTTGCATAAAGCTCTTTCAGGTCTTTTCTACCACAGCAGCAATTAATTTCCCCAAGAAAAAGCCTAAGGAAGTCTGTGCTGAACTCTACTGCCCGTGGTGCAAGTTCCCAGTCTCTCTGTCTGGAACACACATTAAATCTTTGTTTCACGCAGAGGCAGCTACAGCATAAATTAAAGTCAAGATTTTCAAAAATAGGTGAGTGCTGCTGGCTCCAGTTCCACGACTCCCAGCAGAGGTAACACAAACAGTGATCCCTGCTCCCCCGTGACCCCAGGCATGCTCTGCCTTGCACACAGAGGTGTCAGGAGCAAGCAGGCTGTACTGACCGGGGAACCTTATCAGAGCAGTCCCGGGGCTGTGGCAGCGCTGCAGGAGGAGCCTGCTGCCGGTGCTCCCCGGCACCTGCAGAACCAGGGATTTTCACAGAGGGCTGCCAAAATCTTCAAGTCCTCAAAGTAAATGTCCAAAGGTATAAGGCACCTGAAGAGAGGGCTTATTTGTGAACAAAACAACACCTGGTTCTGCACTTGCTGGGCTATTTCATAGGAAAGCATTAGTCCAGCTACTGCATGGCTCAAAATGAGAGCCCAGGGCATTCAGTTCCAGAGAAGGCTCCAAGCCAAGAGCTCAAGTCTTGCCCATGACATCAAACAAACCCTCTGGGCATCCAGGACTGAGGTCTGCTGCTCTCCCTGTTCCTGATGACTGTTCCAGGCCTTGAGACTTGTCTCCAGGAAAGCAAGCACTTTTCTTAGTCAGTAAGTTTCACGGGCCTCGCAGATGTTCTGTTCATTTTTTAATGACACAGAAATTTCACATTGTAAATCAATGACTGCCTTGTCCAGATTCCGAAAATTTTACTCAGATAAATGAATTCTTCCTCTGGCTGGCAGTCAATGAAACTGCTTGCTTGAGTAAAAATTACTTACATGAGAAAGGATTTGCAATATCAAGCCCATTAAACTCTCAGTTCATCAGGTGAAGGGAACAGATCTGCACTTCAAACTGTGTCTATTTCACTTATTAGAATTTCTTACGTTTTTTGTTCTGTTTCAGATCGTTCACTTATTTACTCTGAGCTTATTGTGCCTTCTGTCAGTGTCAGTATGGCTCAGCTGGCAGCAGATGCTCCACTAGATCCGAGCACACTGGTGTGAAATAACGAGAACAGAATAAAAATTGATGTGAACTTTTGCCTGAAACCTGAGCTGAAACCTTCATATTTATGAAACTCTGCTTCTAATTTATGTACCAGCTCCACCAGATATCCTCATTTTAAAAATACTGTCTTCCAGTTTAGTTGGAGGACACGAGTACTGGCAGAGGGAGGAACAGCCCACTCTTTGCAGTTTGCTAAGCCCATTTTGTTAAAAGATTAAATTCTGGAGCTGTCATTTGAGGAAATGTGCTCACAAATCTTTTCGAGGTTTGCCCACTCCCAGTCAGCTCAAATGCAACATCCCACCAATACTTAGGTTCAAGAGGAACACTACTGTCTCATAACAGAATTTTTTAACATCTGAAAATGCTCTGGGGATGAGGATGGAGGGTCTAAATCGATCCCTTATTTAAGTGCATTCAGAGTAATCAGAGTAAGGAAAGGGGAAGACTGCTTTATAAAGCAGAGTGTCTTGTGCTGTGATTCTGAAGCAAGCTCTCTGATTTTTAGATACCTCCTGAGGCTTTAAATAAACAGAACTGTACTTCACCAATTATCATGCCTGTTTTGCTTAGCTCCCCAGTGGATTTCATTTTAGAAGAACTGTACTGCTCAATATTCAGAGCTGTTTGGGCAGAATTACAAAAATGAAAAACAATGTGATGGCACCTGTAGCATCCACAGAATGTAAAATATGAAAGGCCTTATCGGTTCAATTATTTAAACCATCCAATTTGCTGGTGAAAGCTATTATATTGGCATTATATCCAAAGACTCCCTAATCCATTCTAAATTTTGGATTCCTTTGTTAATCCTAGATTGCCTAATGGAAGTAGCTCAGTATGGAAATGCAAGTTTCTGATACAATTTTTATTCAACAGACTTTTTTCTTTCTGAGACCCTTTTTATATTTTCCATCCAGGAACTCAGCAGGTCTGACTCTGAGAATTAGCTTATCTACAGAAAAGTTAGTTTCTGAAACTGACTCTTCAAGGGCACAATCTAAATATGGCAACTTTTCCATTTCCTTTGTCCCTGCATAACTTCTGTACCACACACAAAGTTTATCCTGCTTTCTAGGGCTCACACAGGTATCTGTGGTTTCAGTGCTGAGGAGTCATGCCAAGAGGATGGCATTCAGACTGTGACTGAAATAACAGAAGAAACCACCTCCACTTGTGCTGCAGTTCCCAAAAGCAACCATAAAACTCAGAATCTTGGATGTAACGACTCCTTTTCCTTCCCCACTGACTGCCCATCGATTTTTCTCAGTACTCTTTTCAAAAGAAAATGTGAACGTTTGTAGTCAAGTTGGATTCTCAGTTTTTGCATCTCATCCCTTGCAATAAAAGTTCTGCATGGAAAAGATGCTTTTAGTAGGTCTGCAAGGATGTAAATGGCCAGGAGGCAGTAAACATTTCTCTTGAGGCTGCCAAGTAGAACAGAACTGAATTCAGTTTCTCTTAGCACTGTTGTACCTGCAGGGCTACACGAAAATAAAAAGACCCAAGTAAGTGTTTAATAAATTCACTCCCAATACCCCCACATCAGATCTGTTGATGACGCCAGTCTGGAGTGATGGATAGCAATTTTGGGGAACTGAGCTGCCCTTTGCTTACTTTTAGCACAAGAACTGCCAGGTTTTGTTTGTCCTAGCACTGCTGCAACACGAGGAGCTCCGAGTCCTGTCCTGCAGCAACAGGCACACACAAGAGCAGGCCCAGGAAGATGCAGGAGCAGGCACACTTCCACCTCCTCATCCAGCTTTTCCTGGAGATCATTCTCACCTCTGTTCCATACTCTCATCACAACCACTTTTTCCCATGAGTCTTAACCAGGCTTAACCCTTTTGGGTATTTCTCATCAGAGGAGCAACAGCCTCCTGAAAACTAACCCATAAACACAGCATCAGCAGGATGCAGCAACAGGAGTGACCAGTCAGGGCACATCTTTCTCATCTTGTCAGCTAACTGAAGATGCCTATGGGAGAGAATAGGAAAAAGGGGATCTTATCTTCACATCCACACTTCCCTAGTCTCTGGTGAGCAATAATTTCAAGGTACTTCTAAGCCAAAGATAACGTCACTGTACTTTGCAGCATTTTTCTCTCAAGAATTTACCTAAGTGATACTTGAACCCACACAAATTATGGGATCCTCGGGATCCCATGGCAATGAGCCTCCAGCTGAGCAACGCGCTGTGTGGAAAACACTTTCTGCAGACTTAATAAACGTGATGAGTCCTTGCATTTCAGTGTCATCCTGGGTTAGTTCCCACTCCAGTTCTGAGTTTGTTTTCCAGTGCCAGCCCACTCCTGTTGGTCTGGGGAGCCCCTGGGGACTGTCCCTGATTGCTCCAGCGTCCTTGTTTAGATGTGCATCCCCACACGGCGTTGGCAGCCGGCAGCAGGCCGCGCGCGCCGTCGGGCTGAGCCATCTTGTCAGCAGGTCCAGGCAGGAGCTCTGCTGAGTCACTGTGACAAGAGCTGCTCATTAGCTCAACCTGCAGCACGACAGGGAGGGGAAACCCTTCCGGGCTTCCCAAAGGAGGCAGGCAGCGTTTTAGAAGGAAAGGCAGGTGCAGGAAAGAAGCTGAGGTTTCATGGTTGTACTTCTTTCAATTAAGCCACATTCTAAAGAAACAGGGTCAGTTTGGAAAGTGATCTTGCTTCTCATCTTGAAGGCGTTTCACACGTTATCAGGAGAAACAACAAACAACCTCAAAATCCACATAAATACAAACATACATATTTTCCTAGTGAGCAGAGCCCAGCTCTACAAGCAGCAGGCCTGGTGTGCATGGACCTCTACACCCCACAGGCACCTATGCTGCTGGTCACAAGGTGCAGAACCTACACCAAACTTAGGAGAGAAGAGCAGCACATTTCTGCTTGGCTCTGCTGATTCATAGCTCCCTGTAACCCGTCGTTTGGTGACATAACATACAAACCCAATGGAACATGACAAGAACCTGGCAATGCTCTCATTCTCGCACTTTGCAGCTCACCCCGTCTGCTCCAGTCCTTATCTGCTCACCACTGTCGCTTGCCAAACACGTTTTGCAATGTGACAGTGAGTTGTGAGTAGCCCAGAAGTCCTGGAATTCAGCATTCCTTGTTTGCTGGCGCAGGGCCAGAACACGATACTGGAAGTAATCGGTGTGATCCAAGGTGTGAAACTATCAGACTTGAGTCCAGCTCCAAATTCTGCCAAGGCTTTTTTTTTTTTTGGCATCATGGCAGGTCTGTGCCACCGTGACCCCAGCGAGCAGTGCAATGGACTGAAAAACTGGGTTTAAGGAGCTATGCTGCCATTTCAGCCACATTTCTGAGCTCGCTGAGTCCCAAACTTCTGATCTGAGCAACATGTGAAGTCTGAGCTTATAAACACTTTCTGCCTTTTCACCCAAGGACTTTGGCATTGATTAGCAAATGACCAACAATGAGTGGATGCACTTTTAGTCCTTTATCTACTTTGCATAAAAATAATATACTTTGTATATTATTTATCTCATAGGACATTGAAACTCTTCTTGCACAAACAGCAATTTCAGTTTTTTAACACCAGTTCTGTTAGGAAACCACTGCACAGGTGTCTAACTGCAGGTCTGTCAGGATGCCCTGAAGCATCGCTCTCCCAAGCTTGGGCTCCTCTTACAGAGCCTCATCTGAGGAGATGTTGAGTATCCTCAGCTCCCATCACCCGCAGTGAGGGATGGATGCACAGCAGCACCTCTGTGGATTTCAGATGCCTGGGGGATGACTTGTAGAGAAAAGCAGCATAATAGTTTCAAGACTTTGAGCTTGCTGAATCTCCTAATAATTCTCCCACAGGAGGATTATGCCCTCTGCATTTCTCGGCTGGCGACAGCAGGCAGTCTGTCTCCAGAAATCCGGAATCACACTGATCCCACCAGAGACAAGCACCTGAAAGAAGCAGCACCATCTCCCCACCCCGCCTCTCAGCAGCAGCACATCATTTAGACCAGCACAGATTTCATTAAGGGAGACCTGCTGCAGGAAACCATTGTTTCCCCAGGGACCCGACCCCCACGAGTGTCCCACGTCACAGAGCGGGGCCAGGCAGGCACAGGGAGCTCAGCCACGGGCTACTGGTCCCTTTGGTAAGCCAGGGACAAGTCTGTGAGCAGGAGGCTCTGCAGCTGCACTGCTGGACACAGTTCAGCTCACAGCTAACCTCAAGAACTCACAGTCAGACTTCCCCGGTTACAGCTGAGCCCGTGAGTCTGGGCAGCAGTATCAGGAGCCTGTGGTGCTGCACCGAGACTCACCAAGCTTCCCCTGTGCCAGGCAGCAGCCAGCACCCACCTCTGAGCTGCAACACTGCTGTCAGGCTGAACCAAAGCGCACGGTTTGCATCCACGGGGCTTAGCTGCAGGCTCCTTTTAGGGCAGTGTCCGTGGCTGAAGGTGTCAGAAAACATTTATCAGTTCAGACTGGTCCTGCAGTGCCTGGGAACCTCCTTAGGGCATGCTCCTGCCCCAGTGCTGATCCCACACCTCGCCCGCCCCTGCTCCCACCTCTGCTGTGAGGCAGCAGGAGCAGTCAGGGCTGTCAGCACACAGCAGGTCACAGGAGGGCCAGAGCACCCCTCCTCCCTGTGAGGATGCTGAACATTTAGCCAGCACAGAGCAAGGTGTTGCAACGAAAAGAAAAACTAAGACCCAGCCATTGAAGAGAATGAACTGTATTAAGGTACAGTCTGCACTTGAGCATTCATGGTAAAAAATGATTTATACTGACATGCAAATTTAACTAGATGAAGCTTTTGATTATTTCCCCTATCTCTTGGTTTGTGCTATTTCCCTGAGGTGGAAAAATGCTCTTTGCCAGTAATTCATTATAAATGCCCCAGCCATTCCCATTAGCTACAGCAGGTCTCCACTGCACTGCTCAGTATTAAAATATGCACAAACTTCTCTCCAACTCACCAAAGCCAATTTTTGAATCACTCTGAGAATTTAATCACATTTCAGTTCTCTTGGCTATAATCAACGTGCATGCTTCACACAATATTTACTTTCTGTGCAGGTACAAAACTTATATATGACAGTTTATTTTACGTACAGAGGACAATGTTAGCTGAATGCTCTCTTAGGGTAAATAATATGTACAACTCTGCACTGGATCTTATACCAAAGCGCTCCTTAAACCCATGCTAACTCTGCATCAAGTGACATCAAACAAGAAATGGCAAAATCAACGTACAGCAGCAGTATTAACCCAAAAATACTGGACATCCTAGAATACTTAACAAAGCCAGCATAAACAACCCTCCCTAATAGCCATTCTACAAAAGGCTGAATGGCCTGAATTTCCAATAGGTAAGTTGAAAGGCTGTAGGAGGGTTGGACAGACTGGGCCCTATCACACGTGGTCAAGGCAAAGGACCACTTAAGAGTTCTCTCCAACCTGGGAGAAGCTGTAAAATTACTTGCCTATGACACTGTTAAATTAAATGCCTTGGTTAAACACAGGAACACAGAACGAGACAAGATGGGAAATAAACTCTCTTTCCAAGCTGAGCTGCATCACTCCTAAGACTGGCCAGAAATATGCAACGAGCAGCACGTATTTAAATGTATTGTTTCTGACAAAGTATCCAGGATAAACAAGCACAAAATCACCTGGGTTGAAATGTTCTATAGGAGAAAGATGTATTTCACTCACAATCACTAAATGATTTCAAAAACTCTAACATGATGGTTCATGGAACATGCATGGCTAGGTGTTCACAGGCTGATTTTTCAGCTTGTTGTATTTTGGGTTGTTTCAGACCATGCAGAATCCAAGCAGAACACCCAATTCTCTTCACCTGCAAACACTCCTTCCCCTTAAGGAACTTCACTCAGCTGCTGCTCTGAATGGCTGAGAGCCTCCTCTGTCACATCACCATCACTTTAATGAGAAAGCAATAGCTCTAGGACTACGTGTCTGACAAACAGATCCTTGAAATGTTTTTCACTGTTTTGTTCAAGACAACAGAACAACACAAGGAGTTCATACGGTGTGAACCCTGAAAAGCTCACGTGTGGGGTATATGGTGGTCACCTGAAAGATGTGGTCATTCAGAGAAGGAAAAATAAGATAAAATAAAAGGCACCCTAAAATGCAAAAGGGCATGATTCATGACGTGGTTACGTAAGACAGCAGTGCCACAACACTGTTTAAGTCATCTTGCAGCAGCATGATGCTGGTGTAAGAGGGATGAATCAAACCCTGTGCTTTCATTTTAAATGGGATGCTCAAGCACCAAGAGCTGTTGCTTCAAATAACTCCTGACAAAGTCTCTCCAAATAAAATTTTGGGGGTGTGTTCAGCTTGGGAGGTGCAGTCACACAACTCCCATGGGCTTTGGTAGGAAACTAACTGCAGAAAAAAACCCATTTCACATGTGGTGTTCTTCTGTGATATGGAGATGTGATACGGTCATTTCCCTTCGTGCAGTCCAGGACTTTCAATGTGCTCCTATAACACCTGTAGACAATTACATATTTAGTTTAATAGTTTATCTTTCTTTTGCTTAGCTGAATTGCTGCCTTGTCCCCCAGGAGCTTTTATCCTTACATTAAAGATCTTACTTTTGCTGTAACTGACAGATGCTGCAAACTATCTATAAACTCTGGCAGCCAACTACAGCTATCTGTTCTCTGCAGATTTATTATACATCACTGAGCCCCCCATGGAGCAAATCCACCTCATTCTTGAGTACAATCACTGGGTTGGAAGCAAACCACACCTCTGAGGCTGGACACCTGGATCCCCCTGTGCACAGACACAAGTGCTGAAGTCACAGTGGAACACAAGCAAGTGATCGTGACATGGATCACAATATTCTCTCTCATTACATTGCATCATCAGTGCTAATTCCATTTCTCTCTGGAAACGGTGCAACTATCTGTTATAGCTATCTACAATTTAAGTACCTTTCTACTTTCCCCTGTTCTCTTGCTTCAGGAGCTTGACAGTGTTTTGTGAGGCTTTTGCACTTGATCAATCCCGTGTTGCCATCTGTCTGCTCCTGACAAACCCCATTCAGGAACACATCCCTGTGAGGGCTTCGAAACCCTCAGGATGTGTAGATGGATGTCACTTACTTGAGCTGATCTGTTCCCCAGACTCCCTGGTGGCATTCCTTGAACAGGTGAGTGTTCAGCTGGTATAAATCAGCTGAGCTCTCCTGGGACTCATTTACATCAACCAAGAACACAGCCCAAAATATAGAGCTCATTTCCCATGCATCAGACTGTCAGACTGCATCCCTTGTTGAAAGGACCATTATCAGCAAAAGAAGTGCTAGAAACACTTGAAAAATAGTGCTGGAACTGGATTTCTGGCAACCTTTCTTCACAGCAGGTGAAGCAGGGGCAGATGCTCTTCACCAGCCCTTGTCCATTCCCTGGGCTCATTGACAGGGACATGAGTTGTTTCCTCCCATTTGCCATGATTATTGCAAAGAACAAAACCACCAAACCAGAAGGCTGCAGGGGATAAATGCAAGGTAATGGAGAACCTGGGTGACAACTTTCTTTAGAAAAGTAGATCAAAATTAAATGGACAGCTGTCTTTGTGAAGAGTATTTCAGAGTATGAATTTGGGAAACAACACAAAAAAAAAGTCTGTTTAAGGCCTTGCCAAGCTCATCAGGTTCAAGAAGTTAAAAAAAATAAATGTAAGAAAATATAGTTGTCTAATAAAGAAACAAAAATGAACATTGTTACTAAGGGGGAAGTAGAAAAATGTCACCAGTTAATTTTGCAATGGCATAAACTATGAAATTCACAGATACTAAAGGATTCAAGGAAGACACTATTCATGGTAACATAACTACACGAAGAACCACCCTTAATCAATGCAAAGAATAAAAATTACAACCAAAGTGAATCTCTGAGCTCTGCCTAAGCAGTCTTGATGCCCACCAAACGCTGAACTTAGTCTAGATGAGGGTTTTATTCTGCCCCTTCTCCTCACATCACAGGATGCTACAAGGATACTTCATCCTCTCAGTGCTCCCTTTGACTTCAGGGTTATGTCTCAATGAGAAGTTACCGCCCCATTGCAAGTTAACAGCAGCAGAACCCATCCCATTTCCTTCACCTTTACCAAAACAGATCTGATCTTTCCAGAAAGCCTGAAATGAAAGCACCGACCTGCTCAAACCAAGCACGGTCACCAGGCCACGGCGATGAAATTCTGCTTTATGAACCAACCACTCCATCCCACCCCGGGACACGACTTGAGGCAATGTTCCCCGAGCAGGGCCGCAGCTCCAGAAGCTGGAACAGCGTGCCATGGTATGGCACGGTTTGGCACAGCACGGCACGGCGCTGTCTGGGTGAGGGAGCAGCCAGGAAGGGCCACGGCTGCCGATGGAAACGGAGACGCGGTGCAGCCAAAGGGACATTTGCAGTGGGAACGTAAACGACACCGTGCAGTCACAGGACTGCGACCGCACCAGATTAGGGGACTTTGCACGTTCTGGTTGCAGCCCTGCAGACAGATCTGTGCATTAACCACAGTGAGCAAACAGCTGGAGTAGAAAAGGAAAGCGGAGTTTGATGCCGTTCGCCGAAATGTTACTTTGTCCTGCAGCATCGCTTTTGCTTTTGCTCTGGCAGATACAAGAGTAAAAATATGCAAAGCTGCCTCTTCTCCCAGCTGTCAGGATTGCAAAATAAATGAGAGATTTGAATAAGTTTATTTAATTGTTATCAGTATTAAGGGAATCGCTCATTGAAGAGAAAAATTTGTAGTAGATAATAAATACATTTTCCTCTCTTTTCCTCCTTGGGAAAAATCTATTAAGACTTTATAATTAAAACTCCTGAACATAGTCCAACTAGACGTTTTTAATTGAAAAATGGTCTATTTTTTAAAATTCCCTTTTTTTTTTCATAAAAACACTGTTTGCACTTGTGAGAAATGTCACTGAAATTATTAACTGACAGTCTTCATCAAAACTGCAGATAAAACAGTTCTTTAGTCATTCAGCTACTTGAAGCCATAAAACTTCTATTTGAAAACAGCGGCCAAACAAAAAAAAAAATTACCTTCTCTAACCCTTTTTAATAACAGTATATATAGGAAGACACAAACCATGTTCAGGAATGCGTGTGATACACAGAGTTGCCCCTTCCCCTCTAATTGTACCCCACACTAATTAGCCCAATCAATCCACAGTAACCAAGACAGGGGATTCTTTCTGTTTGGGGTTTTGTTTGTGGGGTTTTTTGATATTTCACACTTCTTCGGGATTATTCAAAGGCACCACAGTTTGATTTCATACGTCCATGTGTATTCCTAATGGAAAGAGATGAATAAACTAGAACCAGACTATCACCACCACACTGAATCTGCTGTCAAATCTCACGTCCACAAGTTATAAGCAGATCCCTTGGAACAGTAAATCATACATTTACTAAGTTCTCACCACAATTTCACTGAGAATAGAATTAAAAATGTTTACTTACTGATGTATATAGGTATCCTTCACTGTTCATTGCCAGATATAATTTTGTTTGAACCCCCTGAATCGCCACCACTCGTAAACCCACAGGTATGAGGTTAAACAAAGCTAGGAGAGAAAGGAGATGGAGAGCAAAATTAATCCTTTAGAGTATGCAGATTAGATAGGAAATTAAACTGTAATTACCAGAACCAAATAAAAAATGTCTATTCATGCATATATTAATTTCTGTGGGTGCTACAGAGCAATACTTCCACTATCATGTTCTTTTGTAGCAATTTCCACCAATAGCTCAGAAATTATCTGAGGGTATCATCGCATCTCCCTCGTTCTGAGATGGTGAATTTCTGACAGCTGTAAGAACTTACCTGCCTCACCACAGAATTCAGGGTCTGCTGAATAGAACTGAACAGACTTAATTTGGTTTTGGGTTTTTTTCTGACAGTAAGTGCAAAAAGAAACGAAAAAAGAAATCCAGAAGCAAACAAACAAAAAAATTTTCAAGACAATCAAAACTTTTTTTCAAAGTCAGTAAATGTTTTGACCAAAAGGAAGGAACGAGATGAAATTCAGAGAAGTTAAAAACCATCATTAGCATCTCAAAATGTTTCCACTCAAAACTCATTGGGGTTTAATTTTTCCTCTTTTTTAGAGGAGAATGGGTTTGAAAAAACAGAGTTAAATAACTTCAAAATAAAATGAAATGGCAGCATATTCTTTAGAACAACCCCTGAATCTGTGCTTTCAAAATTGAGCTGCCTTGAATGTTCTGCTTGCGTTTATGCTTGTATACATGCTAATAGTGGCAGTATTTATAAGCAGAGAAATATCTCTTCAAAAAATGAAGATTCCGGTTTGCAAAGTGGCAAATTAAGAAAAAAAAAAAGCAAGGGGGGAAAAAAAAAAAAGCAAAGCTCTGCCATAGTTTGGATTCATAGATATGTTAAAATTGAACACAAGAAATAATGAGTTCAATACAGTACCCTGTGTTCAATATGTAGGGTTAAAAATAAAAGGGAGTTAAGAAAATTATCATAACCCAAAGTATCTCTTTCCAGTCTGTAGCATAAATGCAGAGATAGGATAAAGTAATGCCAAACTACCTCTCGTTTCCAACGATTTATTACTTGGCTGGAAAACTCTGGTCTGCTTCAGGCTGAAGTTTGATATTTATGGTCACTGTCTAAAGCCAATTTAAAACTGAATTATGAATTTGAAATATTTTTATTCTTTTCAAAATTACAAGCTAAGAATAATGACCCATTATAAACTCCATTTTCAGCGTGAAAACCCCCAAATGGTCATATTTTATTAAAAAAAAAAATTACAGCTTGACAGCATTTAACACAGATCCTAAATTCTGGGTGTGGGGCTCTCAAGAGTGCATCGAGTGCCCTGAGGTTGAGGCACCTTTGAGCACTGCATTTCCTACAGTGGTCAAACGCGGCAGAAAAGGTGGAAATATCCAGAACTAACAAATAAATGTAGGAGATCCTAAAATTTGTGGTTTTCTTTCCCTTTCATACTCAGGAGTGTACATACGGACAAAAACGCACACACACACGCAGACCTTCCTCACGCTCCAGTACAAAATCAACAGAAATTGCTTTCTCTTCACTAAAACAAAACCCTCTAGGTCTGTGCAGTTTTTGGCAAAAGAAAGTTAGATTTTCAGTACAGGAAACGGATTTTGCATTGGTTCTATTAAGAGTTTGAGTTTATCTGGGGGACAACATATTCCCTGTCTGACTGAAATACTCCCTTGCAGAGCCGTCTCTGACAGCTCAACCCCAAAAAGCATCATCTGATCTCCGTGCAGGCTGGAGAGGACAATTTAAAGCTCAGTATCCAGGCAGAACCTGCAGGTCTCTTTGGAAAGGCGATTTCTTAATGGCACATTTACAAGTAGGGCAGGTGTTTGGGTATTTTCAGCACAAAGGTCTGAGCATGGGCTCCACTGTAAATAGTGCTTTGCACCCATCAGTAACCGGCTGAGGACAGGGCGGCGCCTGGGACAGCTGAGAAGACACAGCTGCCACGAGCCACGGAGCCGGGCTTTAGTGAGGGATTCCTGGCTGTGCTTTGCTGGGCGAAGTGAGCAGATCTGAGCATGAGTGACTCCTGCCAGAGCAGGGCTGGGCACCCGCTGGGATGGGTGCTCAGCCGCTTCCCTCAGCAGCAGGACACGTTTTCCTGCCATAAATGTACACGCTCTATTTTGAGGCCAGACGAGGGTTAGGCACACTCAGAAGATGGTTTAAACTTCAGTGGGATGAGCAGCTGCTGTGGCACAGACTGTTGGAATTTGGGAAAGGGCTAGGGGTGGGTAATGCTGACTCTGCCAAAGTGGAGAGGGGCCGACTGTTGGAGGGGTGCTCACTCTGTGCTGTGCCAGCACAGCCAGACATCCCAGCCCAGCTGCTGGCTCCAAGGAGAGGGGTCATTGGCACTGCACCAGAAAAGGGCCTGTCCCTTTTAGCAGCAGCTGTTATTCCCACTGTCCCTGCACAGCAGCAAGTCCAAGCCTGGCTTCTGGAAGAGTGGGTGTCCAGGCCAGGGAACACCGTCAGGGCTCACAGCAGAGACACGCAGACCCTGCCAGTCCCCACATGGACAGCGGGATAGAGGTGCCATCACAGTTCTACGGGATGACCCTCATGTGGGCAGATGTGCCAGGAAGGGTAGCAAAAAACCCACAGGAAAATAAATTGCTTGCTACTCTGATCAGCTGGTGTTAGCATAAAATAATGCAAAGTTATTTGCATCCTAGTCTTTCTCTACTACACTTGTGCTGTTTCAAATACGGATATAATATCCATCCTAAAAAAAACTTAGCAATGCCTAAAGGAGAGATGATCTCTGCCATGGTTCTTGCGCAACACAAGCTGACAGAGAAATAAAGCTGCAAAATAGGCAGGCCACAGCTGGATTTATGAACATAAACACTACTGTGAGGTCTGTGCCAGTCTTGGCTTGGCCACTCGGACCTTCCCACACTTTCTGCAGGACATTGTTTCCCACATTTCCTTATTTTACCAGTCTTGAAGCCCTTTAGTCTTGCCAGAACTGGGGAATAAATTCTGCCTTGATTTAAGCCCTTGCCCTGTTCAACATATTTAATGAGGAAAAATCTGTTTCTCAGCCAGGAGATCCTTTCCAAGGAACACTTCCTCAAATCACATGGACTTTTGGCTAAAACTGAGACCTGGTGAGTGCTATGGCTCCTTAAATCCATGTTTCACTTTCTGCCTAAATTTTACTCCAAATTTTCAGCTTTCTTTTAAACTCCCTGCAGTTGTGGATGCAACCTGGTTTTTGTGAACCCTGCCTGCAGCAGTGGGTCTGCAGAGCGTGAAATAATTGTCAGGAGCCTAAGGGGAATTTCAGCCAAACTTCCCACCCAGCTTTAGGTAGCAAATGATGGAGAAGGTGGATCCTGGCCCCAAGACCAAAAAACCCAGCTGGCTATTGGGGACTGCAAGCTCTCCCCACCCCTGCCTTACACAGGGAAGAATAATTGCTTTTGGAGGGGGTTGTAAGTCCTGTGGCTTCCCCACAGTGCACAAATATTGACTAAATTAGAGATGTCTCTGGAGATACTGGAAAAAAGGATTTTACAGGGCTTGATCCTCTAAATATTCATGTGAGCAAGGCTTTGAGGGTAGGCCCTTATGTGGACTCTGATCCACAATCAGTCTTACTAGCTCCATTAAAATATTGCAATTAAAGTAATTTCAGGCCTGCAGGACATGCAGAACCCTACACTTACCATGCATAAAAGAGGAATACACACAAAAGCATTTCTGTTCATGATAAAATCTTATTTTGTTCTAAACACTTAAGATACTGCAGCACAGCTGCAATAATTTCTGGGATACTTCCATTATATTTAAGTATTCAGTATTTTTGAAGGCTGGTATACAGAAACAAGGAGTTTACATTTGCTTAGTAATCTATCAGGTTATAGTCAATTTAAGGATACAGTAAAAACAAAGGTATCTTAGAAACAGATACATTTGTATTTCCATAAATTTTATCTTGTTTCAAATCTCAGAAACCCTATTAGAGGGATTCCAAGCAAAGTATTTGGATTAAACAATTAAAAAAATTTCAAGATTTGCAATTTCAGGTTTTTGCTCTGGTAAATGAAAAGATGATAGCAATATCACACTTTGATTGAAAGAGGAAGGTTTGCCTATCTCCTCATCTTTTTTAGAGATAATTAACAGAATTATCCCAAAAACCTGAATGAGCTGTACTGACTTGTGAAAACTCTTAAATACGAGGTCATTCACTAGAAAGAAAAGCACTGTTTAAGGTCCATAGGGGCCACTCTCAGGGCAGACTTTGCGGCTGCTCGAGGAGGACTCTAGAAGATGGCAGCAGCCATCAGCATGGCACCCATCTGGTCTTTGTGCCACCTCACCTGCAGGGGACGACGGGACCTGGAGCCAGAGCTCAGGTGTCCCCAGGGATCCTCAGCAGTTCCCTACGTCCAGCACCTCCAGGGCCTTCAGGGGCACCTGCTCCAGCTGCGAAAGCAGCTCCCTCCTCTCACTCTGAAGGTAACGCAGGGATGCGAAAGGATCAAAGAAGGTGTGGGAAAACGGTGGGATCAAGTGATCGGGCAAAGAGGAGAAAATATTCCCTACTGCACCCAGTCCTGGCTCTGCCGTGTTTGAGTGCCCTGTAAAATGAAATGATGTTTCACCTGCAATCGCTTCTCATATGAAAGTAGTGGGACATAAATCGGTGCTTTTTAGTAATTAAAAAAGTAGAGCTGCCTGTAGATTTTACGAGGTTTTTTTAAGTGGCCTGAAATACCTTCTCAAAACTCCTTGCACTCTTTACATAAATATAGTTTAAGCTAAACAGTATAGCTATGTGAAACCTTAAATATTTTACACACACCAAAGCAATGCTCTAGTCATCTTTTCCTGTTTTCTATTAATTCTCAAAGTTACAAAAAAAAAAAACCTAATCAAAAACTACAACCAAAAAACACCCAGAGCGTTTTCACAGGAAAGCTGAGGGAAATCTGGTTGAAATTGGTATAATTCAGTTTAGAAGTGGTAAAAAATAATAATAATAGGGAAATGTGAACTTTAAAATGATGATGAACTCTCATTTTGTGAAATAACAGGGCTCTGTTTGAATGAGCCCCTGCTTGAGAGTGGAGATAGTGTTATTCTATTTCAGGCACTCTGAGTAGGCGAGCAAATTTTCCCTGTCGAAAAAAAAAAATCTAATAAAATCCAAAGGACAGCAATGAACTTCTCTACATTACCATGGAGATAACATTTGCTTTGTTTGTCACATGTGTCATCATTACCTCCTCTAGTTCATTATTTCTGTAAGTGATTTTTATCTGTATTTCTCTCAGACCCAGCAAGTCTGAAGGACTGCTGTGGGCCAGCACAGCGTTAGTGCTGCTTCCACTCACTCAGCCACCCCAGGACAGCAGTTCTGAGTGGACCTATATGGGAAGAACGAGACACCACAACGCACAAACACACCATTTATTCTCGTGTCACTTACTATAACTACTGTCTTCCTCTTTTGTTCCATCAATTGTTCCATCTGCTTGCAACTGCAAGTGGTATCCTTGCCTGCTGTATAGCTTTGTTACTATACCTTTAAGCTGAGGCTCTGCAAAAAAACAATAGTGAGATTAATGTGGGAAATCCTGATGTGCCGTTCCAAGCGAGCAGGATGCTAAAAACAAATCTTCAGATTTCTTCTCAAGGCTGACATAAAAAAAAGACCCAAAACAAAAGCAGGGCTACCAGCTTTGCAACACTTTTCACTTAGGCTGAGATCAAATTTATGTCTATGAAATCAATTGCCAAAATGATTAAATGCCACTTTCGATTACAATGTAAGTAGCAGAGTAAAATCTACTTCCAGTGAATATGGATTCCAACAGAGTGCTGCTTGGCCTCAGGAGCCCAGCCCTATCTCATTTAAGATTAAAAATGAGCTGGCAAAGAGTGCATTCTGTCTTTTAAAAAGGTGTGAGTTCCTAGTTGGAGAGGAAAAAGAAGACGATTACAATAGCATTAATAAGAGCCGTAGTGACAGTTGAGAGCCTAAATATATAGCAGCAAACATTTAGCACAGGAACTGCTGCAGCTCTAATAAACAAACCCCCATTCCTTGCTGCTCCGAGGAGTACAGAGCATCCGAAGAGATAAACTACTCAATGAACATATGGAAAATGGAGGGGGAAACCCTGAAACCCAGCAATGTGTGGAACTGCAAAATAAATATTACCATAAGGGCTGAGGTAATTACCTCATCAGCTAGAAGAAGAAAGATCAAAACAACGCATAGTTTGGATAGATTTCTTTTCTTCATAACTATCCTCAGATTCACAGCTAGAAAGCGAGATATCTCACACGGTTTCATATCGTTCTAGACCAAAAAGTATACAGCAGCAGGATATGCTCTCAAGTGTGTCATTTAAGATATCTAGGTAATGCATCAGGAGTAACTGCTAAAAAGGTCTACGTCCACTGAATCCCAATGACATCTGCATTGTAGTCATTTCACACAATTATGTCAGTCAGGAGCTGATGCGTCCCTGCAGCTCACTCCACAACATCTTACTTTATTCAGAGATAAACACACTGTGAAGATATGGTATGTCATTTCCAACACTCCTTGCGTTTATAATCTAAGGCATTAGGGAGCTCTGCTACTGTGCTTTATTTCAGTAAGGGCTGAAGGCAAAAGCTCACAACAGTTTGCCTAAGTGTATTGTTCTTGTTAGCAACTTTAATAAGAGTACTGATGGATACACAGTCCTTACCTACCAACTTTTCTGACAAGAAATTATTCCAACCCTCATTTTGTTTTTTCAGCCATAAATCATCCCAAAGCTGCGTGCAAACTGTGAGCAAAGGAGCTCTTCCGTGGCTGCTGAGCAAGGCGGACAGGTGGAGTGGCTAAAGCCCCAACACTCTAGCACAGCAAAGCCACAGCAACATTGCCAGAGGGTTTTGCTCCTCCCACACACAAAACAATCCACTCAGATCAGGCACGGAGTCTTCATCCCTGATCTTTTGCACCTGTGACACTGAGAACATCGTGTCCGCAGGGCAGCTGCAGGTATGAGATTCCTAGAAAGGAACAGGGCGCTGAAGCAAAACTCTGAACGGTGCCAGCAAAACCAGAAAGCCTCATCTGCAATCAGCAGATAAGGCATGGCATGGGCATTCTGCAAAGCAGGACAACAAAACCAGATCTCTAGACCACTGAGTTATTGAACATACAACTGAAGGAGATGTATGTGTGGGAACTTTCCCGCTAGCATCTCCCCCACAAATACATCACGTGTGTCTGCATGTGTGTATGTGTAACGGAGACACAGACACTGAAGTACTGGTACATGGGTGCACACAGGTGTGTGCAGGTGAGGCAGACAGCCATGGCGTGTGTTACCCAAATAAGCCAGCTGAACATGACAGGGGAAAGGACTGGCATGGTACCCATGTCAATCAGACCATATTAGCCAGAACAGGCAATACCTGCACGTTCATTTTACCAGTCCTGAGACACCGCTCCCCCTTTCCCCACACCTGATACACAGCCCAGTTTCCATTAAGTTAAACAAACCAACCCCCCCGAGATATAACCCTTGCCAACCTGGTCGCCTTCTTCGCCTTTTCTTGGAGCCAAAGAGTTTGACCCTGGAAAACACATTCAACTTGTTCTTGTCGCAGCTTCCCTTGCTCTTGCTGGGGCTGTTGACACACTTACAGGCATTGGACTTCTCCCGCTCCCTGGCTTGTCTCTTCTGGCGGATCAGGGAGCTGGCAATGGCTGCAGCCATGGCCGCCACTGCCCCGGCTCCACGGGCGGGTCAGGCACGCGGGGTCTGCTGGCCGGCCGCGGGCACCGCAGCCAGCATGCTGCTCGGCCCGTCCCCAGTGCTGGGGACGCTGCCGGGCAGCTTGGCCAACGCCACCCACTGCCACTCGGCTCGGAAGCCCAGCAGACACCGGCGGGATGCTCGCACCAGAGCCCCGGGTCGGGATGCAACAGTTTAGCTCAGGCGTTTTTGTCCTCTGAGATCTTCCCCTTTTGACTTCCTGGTGCTTTTTTATTCCTCCCAACTTCTAGCAGGGGAAAGTTTGCAGGCAGAGGTGAGCGTTTCTACGGAGATCACGCAGATCACTTGCAAGACATCCCTCCGAGCTTCTCCAGATGCGCTATTTGCATGCAGACATGGCACATCCACTTGGTGCAAGATCATTGCATCTCTCCTAGCCCAAATTTCTCCAGTTAACTTTTCTCCCCACCCGTCCCCTCCCCATTCAAATCCCAGCAAACACCTGTTAGACTCCAGCAGGGGCTGTCCAGTTGCAGGGGTTTTCTGGATCCTTTTTCCTCTTCTCCCTTAAGAAGAGATCCGAAGCAAGTGGTGGTGGAGACACTGGGATGAGGTGCGGATGCCCAGCCCCTCGGCTGCCGGCTGATGAACGACTCGAGAAGCCTCTTTCCCTTCGCTCCTCACAGGTGCCGCCGCCAGCGCAGCCTCCCCTCCAGGGGCACGTTCGGCTTTTGCATCTCAAGACTTCCCAGCAGACGGTAAACAGCCAGCGCTCCCCCGGCGCCTGGGCGCCGGCAGCCCAGCGCCGGGACTGCAGCAGGAGCAGCAGGAGCAGGAGCAGCAGCAGCAGCAGCAGCAGCAGCAGGAGCCCTCCGGCAGCGACGCAGGCACCGCGCACTCCCCACGAGCCGTGCGCTGGGTACAGAAATGAGGCGACGCAGCAAGCCCCTTATCACCACCCTCCCCTTCTCCTCCTCCTCTCCCTCCTCCTCCTCCTCTCCCAGGCGAGGCAGCGAGCGGGAGCCCTGCCTGCCCGGCGGCGCAGCGTGCGGAGCTGCGGAGGGGCCCGGGGTGCCGGCGGGGACCAGGGGGCTCGGCGCGGGCAGCGGGAGCGCCCCGGTGGCCCTCGGCCGGCCCCAGGGGCCGCGGGTGCCCACGGGCGGGGGGTACCTGCGCTGGACGGAGCCGCCTCCTGGCAAGGTGCAGACACCCAAACAGACGTGACTGCGATGAGCAAATAGCTGGCACCGGGGCTCCGGCGGCGGAGGGAGGACACCTGGCTGGCAGCAGGACGCGGGTTCGAGGGGGCAGTCAGCAGGGGCTCCAGTCACAGCTTTCCCTCATCCTTACAGGATGCCCCCTCTCCGCCTCACTGATTTATTTGAGGCTTTTTGCCTCTCTTGCCATTCCTTTCCACCACCTGCTCTCAGCTTCAGTATTGCAGCAGACTAGAAAATCTTCGGAAAGAGCAATTTCCTTATGATTGCCATGTTCTCCCTCTTCCCCTTGTCCTCCCACGGTGCCTCTGTGCTCTCCGAGGCCAGCCTGTCATGTCAGCTGGGTTTATTCACCCCTGGCTAAGTGGGGGCCAGCTGCAGTGGTACCAAGGCAGGGAGAAGCAGTGGTGCCATGACGCTGGTCAGAGCCTGGCCCTGCGCTGTGGTTAATGCCCTGCACAGTGGACACCGAACCCCGCACACAGCCATGCTCCAGGACATAGGAAGCAGGAGGTCCTGCAGATCCCTTTGCAACCCACTCCCTGTTCTTTAGCGTTCTTTCAACAGCTGGAGCCTAAATCAAAACCAATTCAGGCTGGAAACAAAACAGATCTGCAGCCCTGAAGGCAAACAACTATTGAAAGAATTTATCCCGAGGCAGAGGGGATTCACAGCCACTTGCAGGCGCTGAGGTAGGGTGGAATGTCCCTGTGAGCTGGTTTCTTGCAGGAGCTGTGCTCCGTGGGGACTGCAGTGGCAACAGGCTTCTGTCTTCCAAGCCTGGCAGCTGCATCCTGTGTGCCCTGGGCCAGCTCTCCTGGGGCTACCGAGACACCATCGATGCAGATGGGTTGGTGTGACAGCACCAGGTTCCTGATGTGCTTCCAGACTCATCCAGACTCCTCAGGATATCTGCCCCTTCTTCCTCTCCTCCATGTGTCCTCGGCAAAGCCGGGTCCTCTCCTCCCTCCCTGGGGTCACACGCTGTGATGATCCCAAGCAAGTGCAGCAGAAACCACGCTGCCCTGCATCTTCAGACAGCTCAGTTCAGAAGTTTGCTGTACCTCTGCAAACTTTACAGTCCTCCCCTCAACTAGAAACAGCTCGCAACAGGCCCAAATCTCCTTCCTCCAACTGGGAATTCCTGCCCCAATAAAACATGTCACGTGGCCAGGCCTTAGACTAAATGCCCACAGTGTAAAAGTTTTAAGACGATGTCTGACTGCAAGTACAACGTGTGCCATCACAGCCTGAGACCTCAACAGCTGACACGGTGCAGACCCACCCACAGTACCTCTGTTCTGTGTGTACACGAACACCTGCAGGTACACCTTTGTTTATGAGGTGGTTCATGCACCGGTGTACATATTAAATAAATACTCCTAATTTCTTATTTAAGTTTAACAGTAGGGTAAAAATAGCTGCAATTCACAAGTTCCACCACTACCCTCATCTGCCAGTCCACATAAGACATGTGAAATCCAACACAGGAGACAGACAGTTGGATATTATTAGCAATAACTCATCCTACTCAACTCACCGGTAACATACTATGAATTTTGCCATCTTTCCACTTCCAATACAATCATAAGTGAGACTTGTTTTTTTTTCTGAGACTCACCCATTACTTTATAAATATTCCCAGTTTGGAAAGAAGCATTTGATCTTCAGATCAAAGAGAAGCTGCCTCATTGTGATCTGTCCTACAAGGTCACAAGACATTGCATTTTCACAAAGACTAACCAGAACTCAGAATATAGCTAACCTTGAAAATCCTGGGGAAAACCAGTATATAAAAGCAGTATTTAGGATATCTTTCTGCCAGCATTCCAGCCTGCATGCTTAAAATCCATAATGAAAATTCATTTGCACAAATGTTCCTTGACAGATAACTAAAGAGAAGAACAAAAATAGCATATATGCATAATCAGATTTAAGTTTCAAAAAACAGTCCTCCAGTTTTCTTGCATGATCAACCTCTTCATCTATCGGTACTCCTACAAACATGTCTTCATTTACTATAAATGGCACATGAAAATGAAGATCTTGTTGGGAAAACGTCTTTGGTCCAGGACCAGCCTTTGGACTACTTCAGCGTTCCAGATATAAAAACCTCAAGGAACAGCTTTATTTTCTTTGAAAAACAAGAGCTGTTCACTCCCCACCCTGCTAAAAAGGTAAAATAAAAGAAAATGACATTCCAAGTGACTTTTTGAATGTAGAAGACAACCAGACATTCCTTTCAGATACATTCTCTTTCTTTGTTTGTGATTATTACAGTGGGGCACATTTAAAGCTAACGGGTAAATTGCTAGTGCCATTTCAATCAAAAATTAAACATCTCTTAAGAAATCAGCATGGGACAGACTTGTACAGTTACTGTCAGAGACAGTGCCACGATCTCCCCGGGGCTGCGATCTGACCCAGAAGTAATTCCACTGTTTTGAAGTAGACAGAGATTTCACCTAGAGTTATAATTTTTCCTCCCAGTCATCTGTTGAGTCGTTGCTGATGATTATTTCCATGATTCTGATCACTTAAATATACTTGAACCTTCAGAAGTTGCTTGGAGTGGGCAAGAGCAAAGCCTGTGATTTGGTACCCAAACCAGGACCGGCTCTGCGACTAACGCAGGACATGGCTTTAACCAACACAGAGCAGGCTGTCCCTGCTGTCTGGCTCCTGCACAGAAAGGCATCAAGCCCCCATCGCTGGCCCAAACTGCAGACAGTGCTGACTCTTTCACCAAATTAGAGAAGAGGGCAAAAGTTCTGGTTTTTGATTCATGCTCCCTGAATCATTTGCGCTGTGGCAGGTCCCAGTCCACTGCTGTTTGCCGTGAGTTTGAACCCATCCTGAGCACAAAAGATTTAGAGTAGGTGCTATCTCAACACACAGATGCTGAGCAAAACAAACGCTGCACAAAAATTGAGACCTGGTGAAAAGCACCAAGCCAGCTCCAGAGCTCACTGCCATGAAACAAGCTCCAGGCACTGACAGGCCCCGTTGACTCTGCAGCATGTCCACGGCCTGCTGCAGCCTCTTGTGAGCTCCTTCCCCCACTGCTCCCTGCCATGCACAAGCCCAACACGACTCTCCGAGGGACCCAGGCTCCCCTGCACCCTGCAGAAGCATTAATGATTCTCGTGACATCTTGCCATAACTTACTTCCAGCACCTTGGGTCATAATATCCCATCCTCAGACTAAACAGCATCTTCAGTTATTTCCTCTTCCCCTATAAATAAGTAGCAAAAGATTTATAGTAGGTCCTATATAAACTAACAGTGGCTGGGCAAAACAAATGCTGCATGAAAATCAAGACAGAAGAAAAAAAAATCACAAGCCAGGTCCAAGCCTCACTCAGTCCAACATAAACCCCAAACCACTCCTCTACAGTTACAAGCTTGAAGTGCTTTGGTGTAACAAAAAAATTCAGCCTGGCATGAGGTGTCAGGAGTCCCTCCTGAGGCTCCTTTGTTCTTGCTAGGGTAGCACACTACTGCTGTTACAGAACAAGCAGGAAAAAAAAAAGCTTAAAACCTCAAACCTATAGACTATTTCCACTGTCTACAGTCTCCAAAAGTAGAGAATTATTTTCTGAAAAGTACCTCCAGAATCTCTTCTCTCTCTTTTCAGGATGAGATAAACAAGGCTTTCTCCAGTCAGGGATGACACAGCAGCACTGAGGCCCCCAGTGATTTTTTTTGCTCTTCTAAGTAAACAGAATTACCATTCACCAGGAAGCAGAGCTGTTCAGACCCAAGTCCCGCATCACTTACCTCCTCCATGAAATATCCCATGGAAATGACTCAGCCTTTCCTCTGCAGCCAGTTCCAGGCTGGACACACGCGCTGCAAAACAACGAGTGCCTGGGTGCTCTCTGCCTGGGGGATGAGCACGGTTTGCTGGCCAGTTCACTACCCCTGAGAGCCCAGTTTTACCCTAGGTAGGGGTCAAACAAGAGTCAGCCTTGGGTTTATTTCTGAGTGCAAGGTGAAAAAAGGTATTAGGGGAAGCTAAGCCTTCAAGCAGCTCCAGACCAAGAGTTCAAATTTGAGGATATTTTAGTAACAGAACAACTGGGCTACCTGAAAATTAACTGAAATCATAAAGAATGCCTAAAATAACCAGCTGCAAACAGAAATATTTTTGAGAGCATAAGAGCATTTGTAAATAGTGATGTGGATGTTCCTGTGTGTATCAGTGCCATGGTTCTTTGCAGAAGTGCATTGTGCTGCACTTCTCAGAAAAAGGAAATAATCAAAATAGACTCCTGTGACACCAGTGTAGACATGTCACCTAGACCCTCTTTATTTAAAAGCTCACTTTTTCTTTAAAGAATTAGGTGGTTGTTTCATTTTTGTCTTCTCAGGGTACGGAATCATGAACCCCAACACCAGGAGAGACACCACTACAACTGGTGCACAGGACTGGATGTGCCAAAACTGGCCCGCATCCAGCAAAGCAGAGAAACACATCCCTGACTTCAACATGTGAGTCATCTCACTAGGTCTACTAAGATATTGAAACAACAATTCTGCAGCTGATGCAATACAAAAGGGTCTCATATTCTAAGCCTCTTCCCTTATCACACCTACACAAGTTTGCTAGGACAAGATCCTCTGACTCTTACAAGAATTTGGGTCTCTTCTTCATGACATCCATGACCTGCTAAATGCTCAGGATGGCCATGACACCTCGCATCAAGAACACCAGTTTCCTCTCAGATTCTCAGAGAAAATACTAATGAGAGAAACCTCACTTCTGCCCTTTCCTGGCTGTGAATTCCAATTCCTTTACAGCACTATCTCAGTGAAAACTGGATTTGATCTGACCTGGTAGTGCAACCATTTTTGGAAAAGGAGGGCATTGTTTGAAGACAGAAAAATAGAAGAATTTTTGCCTAGGTTAATCCATATTCAGTCATCCCAAAATGTCAACCACAAAAGACCGTCTATCCGGCGCATAAAAGATCAGTGCCAATCAGCTGGGAAAGGTCACAGAACAAACAGAAGAGATCAACTCCCACAGCTCTGCAGGCTCCCGAAATGGGAATATGTTATTCCGGTGTCTTGCGGGGCCCAACCTGAGCCAGGAACTTGCAGCGGTGACCAACCGACTTCTCCGCCCACCACAAAGCCGTAACAAACACTGCTCCCACATCAGTATGCACAGAAGTATCTGCTCATTCACCTCTCAGCATGATGACTCTTGGAAACATCAGTGTAAATGACAGCTTATCATCCCTGAAATATTTACATCTCAGCATGGGACACGCGAGAAGTGTGGGCTATATGCCACTGTCAAACTTAACATAAGGCCACTTTACACATGACAAAACACTGTAAATAGTCCTTCACAGAGCCAAGGCAAGTTGCCTGGAAATTGCCACATTACTCAAATAAGATCTTTTCCCACCTTTTCATAGATCTGATGGTTCATCCTTTGTCAACAGCTTGAAGAAAACAGACTCACTGGGTCTCCAGTGAATTGGAGCCTCTGAGAGTTCTCTCCCTTCCACTTGTAACCAAGCATTTCACCAGCTTCTCGCAGTCATGGACCCTGCTTTGCTCAGGCCATAACTTCTGCCCCACTGCTTGACTTCACATAGCTACAGAGCCCAATCCATTGTTGTTGTGTGATGGATGCCAAGCTTGACAGTTCCCATTGCGGTGTTAATGATGTAAGACTCATCTGTGTTCTAATATTGAAACCAAATTACCCAGACTGGATCAGAAGAGCCTGGCAATGGTTTTCTGGGACTTTCGCCTGACTGCCAAGATCATGGCACCACATTTACACAGACAGATGAGAATGTGAGCAGAGTTGATCACAAATGAAAGAGACTTTGAGGAAAAAGTGTCATGTCTTGGATGGAAGCAAGGCTCTCCAGGAACTGGAGTGAGACCCTGCACTGGTCCATTTTGCTTCTGTAAATGTGGAAGTGGAGCCTTGCTCACTCACTGTCTTGGAACTAGAACCAGTTTACCTGAACAAAATGCTGGTCTCAGTTTCTGTAACCAGAAGGAAGGTATATCCTTGAGGATTAGGAAAAGGGCCATGAGCCTGAACTTCATTCTGTCTCAGTTCACCATGTAATAGTCATGGTTATGAACAATGATGCAAAAAGATGTATCTGATCTAAGTTCAGGGATGTAAAAACTAGGTTTATCCAAACTCATCTGACCAAATATCTGGGCTGAACATTCAAGAAAGAGAGAAAGGCACCTCCAGATGGCAATTCATTTCCATACAAAAAAGCACCACTATTTTCACAGCTATGAGAAGGAAAATGTTACCTCTGCTCTGCTGAACTATTGTTGAGGGGTGATTCAGGCTATAACCAACCTCATGCACCTTTATGATAAATAATATTTACCACCACCAAAGCTAAGTAATCACTTAATGAGGGTCAACGTAACTCAGTGTCTTGCTTCTGGCAGTGCTCACTAATACATAAAACCAGCCTGAGAAGTTGCTCAGTTGCACTTCCCACACAGAACTGGCCTTCCAGCAATCAGCCTCATGACAGCTCCGGGCCTAGCAGGCACTGCTGCTGGCAAGAGCAGAACAAAGGTGACATCTAGAAATCACACGGGGATTTTGAGTTGAAAACTACAATGCATCATAAGTAAACAGAAGAGAATTCATTACCATAGGTTAGATGCACTGTTTTCTCAAGCAACACCACACAAAATATTGGCTAGCAAACTGGAATGTGAACCACAAGCCAGCATCTGCTCTATGGGATTTAAATAGGTCTGGAGACTAGAAAAAATGCGTATGCAAATTTCACATAAGCAAATTAGAAGAAATTCAGAGAAGTCAATTCAGAGAAGGAAGCTAATAGCAGAACATCTGCTGCTGCTCCCAATATCCACATTAGGCGGCTGGGTACATTTCTGGGGACTCAGACCTCATCAGAAAGCTCAAGAAGGTTCTGTTGCTATGCAGAGAAACATTGCTCAGAAATCAGAGAAAGAGATATGAAGCTGCCCGAGCTCAGCACTGTTATTCCTTGCTGAAGTCCAGCGGAACTACAGTAGGGACACATTTGCTCATACAGAGACTGGACAACTCTCCAACTTGTAGCTACATTTCTACCTAAAACCACCACAAAATGAGTAGATTAAGCTGCACAAGTAGACACAGAGCTAATACCATGATTTTAATTAAATTCCCAGTCCATATGTATGGCCTTTGTGATACCCCAGTCATGCAGCTAAATCATGCTGAGCTAAATTCACAGCAGACAGACACCATATTAAGTAGATGATGGTATATCATCAGGATTTCTGTCCTCTCCCTTCAACCCCTATCCTCTTGTTTATCATTCTAATTTTCCACCTCTTTCCACCCAGATCTTCTTTCCTTTTTTCATTAAAGATTGCAATGTGCTTCTAATGACCAGTAGCCACAAACCCCATCAGTATCTCTATGTTCTTATCCTCCAGCTGAGGTCAAGTAAAACTTGCTTACAAAAAAATAAACTTAGCTTAGTTTTCTCTACAACACAACATTCCAAGGTTGGGGAGCTTTTGGGAAAGGACAAAGGAGCAGACTTAGATTGTAAGGCACAAAATAAACCTGTTGGATTGTAAGAAGTTATCTGGGCTGATCCTTAATATTATCATTTGAGCCATTTCACATAACTCTAATGAAGGAAGCCCTTGCATTTTCTGCTTCCTGTATAGGGCAGTTATGAGATATTAAAGGGTCTAATTGTCAAAGGGCACCTGTGTGTCCAGCTGCAGAGGTGAACGATGTAGGCACATGGAATTAATTACATTCTGCAGCAAGGGCTGCAGGGATGCCAAGGCAGGTTCCCTCATATGACTGGAGCAAGATAAGGCTCCCAAAAGTTGCTGGTACCTTTTATTTCCTCTGGACTAAAACTGGACATCTCAAACCTCTGCAAATGTGAGTTCTACAAGTATACAAACACAAATACAGGCATTTTTCCCTGCCTTTCTTCTTTGTGACTCACAAATGTGAGCAAATCCAAAATGTTTTAACAAGGCTGAGGTGCACAAACACCAGAGAATCAAAGAAGAGCTGTTAATGATGGAAGAAACTTTCTCCTCCCTCAGTCCTCCTATTTTTTTTCCTCCAGCTCTGCAATGTATGAAACATCTTACTCAGTGACTATATTTTTGAACCATTACTGCCATAAATTTTAGCCTACTTAAAATTTTCTGATGTAAAGTCTTTTCAGGAAGCTTTTAGCAAAATATAGAGTTTCCTGTACAGGAAGCATGCAGTAAAACATGAATTTGTAAACAGTCACAAACCAAACAAATGGAACAGATTTCCAGTACTGAATGTACTGGAAACGAAGAAAATTACTAAAACCAGAAACAAGGGGGACACCTACAGTTAGTCCGGGTAACTGCCCCTGCAAGGTCGTCCACTTTCTTTCACAGTTTTGTTTCTGTCAGTGGTGATATTTAATTACAACAAACATCCGCGGTGCCTCCGGCTGTACGGAAGAGCAAGCCTGGAAGAGCAGGGCTGAGGCGAGCAAGGAGAGCCGCTGGGAACTTGCCTCGGACGGGTTCGTGTTTACCCGGGGCTCGGAGCGGTTCCCCTGGCTCCCGGCTGTGCCCGGCGCGGGTGAGCAGCCCCGGGACATCAGGGGCTCCGGGGAGCACAGGACAGGTCAGGCTGGGAGGGACCGCAGCGCCTATCTGGTCTAAGCTCCCTGCCCCAGCACGGCCATCCCGGAGCACGCTGGACAGGACTGCGTCCAGTCCGGTCTTAGAGAGCGGCCGTGGACAGACCCC